>OW203989.1:30263476-30815976 GCA_934047225.1 Ypsolopha sequella
TTGTATTTTCTTATCCCTTGGTTAAAGTAGATATAAGTCATATATTGTATAGTATAAGTTTTATGTTGAAAAAAAGATATGATCTTGCTAAGTTTCTTGCTCTTCTTCTTAGCAAGACTAATCGAATGGGCGGAGGTAGGCATGTATTTCTATATGTAACCTATTAGTATGTAGTATATAGGATGGGATTTGGTCGGCCGCCTGGATTCGTGCTGGGGGCTCGGTTGGTGATCATTGAACCTTGTTCCTGGTCCCTGGCCGGGTCTCCGGTATGGGTTCGGGCGGCTGATTGGATTTTACCTTGTATAATATATATTTTACCTATCATTTTAATCGTAAATATATTGCTACATAAATTAAATAAACCTTTAATTTAGTTCATGTACATTTATTATTTTATTACATATATTTTCTTTATTAGATTAAATTTGACGTGTAAAAAGTGTATATATCTATACCTGCTTTGCAAATAAACTATTTGAATTTCTCAATTTATAATATGAAGCACCGGATTCGTTAAGAAAAAATTTCAAAGAAATTCATATATTAACTGTTCCTTGTAAATTTATTTACCAAGTTCTTAGATATGTCAGCAAAAATATTGAGTCTTTCCCAAGGATTGGCGATCAACACTGTAGAGAAACCAGAAATATACATAAACTGGCTTTTCCAAAAATCAGACTTGCCAAGGTGAGTACCTCTTTCGTAGGACATGGTATAAGAATTTACAATAAACTTCCGTCCTTACTTTGTCAGAGAATAAGTTTAAACTGTATATTAAACAGGGCCTACTGAAAAGGCATATTATAAAATAAATGAATATTTGGATGACGGTGAAGCATGGTGTTACAGTGATAATGATATTTGTCATGACAGTAGTTTATAATTTAATTAAGTACCTAGTATAATTTCCTAATTTATGATTGTTCTAACGAGTTAACATTAATTAATTACAGACTGTAAAAGGAAATAGACTATATGAGACAAGTAGACAAAGACATATATGTTTTTCTTTTTTTCATTAACCTGAATTCCTGCTGTCTTGTATTTTATTATCCTTAGTTAAAGTAGATATAAGTCATTTGTATAGGGTAAGTTTTATGTTAAAACAAAAGACATGATCTTGCTAAGTTTCTTGCCCTTGCCTTTCTTCGCAAGACAAATCGAATGGGCGAAGGTAAGCATGTATTTATTTATTTAACCTATTAGTATGTAGTATATAGGATGTGATTTGGTCGACTACCTGGATTCGTGCTGGGGGCTCGGTTGGTGATCATTGAACCTTGTTCCCGGTCCCTGGCCGGGTCTCCGGTATGGGTTCGGGCGGCTGATTGGATTTCACCTTGTATAATATATAGTTTACCTATCATTTTAATCTTATATACAGGGTGGAAAAAATTTAAGGGCCCTGGAGGGGAACTACCTTAAATCCTTTAGTTAGCTCATTTTGCTGAAAAGAAACATTCCTTTATTTTTTAAAAGAAACAAAACTGCATTCAAAGATCTTCTAAAATTCGCTTGTCTCACCCGGGAATCGAACCAACTAAAAACTAAAAAATAAACCCTCGCTATTTTATTATACGAATTGGTAGGCATATCGTTCAGGATAAAATTTGTCTAATAAATATTTGGTCTTTGAAATAAAAAAAAGTGAAAACAAGCTTCTAATTAATAAAATTGTTCTTGATACGCCATTATTACACAATGACAGCACGGAATGAAAGCAAAACAAAACTAAATTTAAAATTCTAACGAATAGTTTTATCGATTTTAAAAATGTTGAAAGTTATCATTCGAATTTTAAATTTGTTGCACCGCGTTTCAAAAAAAAATAGTTTCCATTTCTAAACTTTTCGTCAGTACGCCTAGTGCAAGAAGGAATTGTGCTGTGCATAGATTTATAACGATTTTCTTATCGAAGTCTTCAACAAGGTACTTAAGGTAAATAACATTAGCAAACTTTTACTTCATACGATGTCTTTGGATGTTAGAGAGATAAGAAAATTAAAACGTGTCATTTACTTGTTACAAGTGAACAGTATTTTATTAGGTATTGTTAACAAAGAACTTGTAATAAATATTCAATTTCATGGGTATCTCGTACAACAGATGAGTGTAAGACCAAATGTTTATTAGACACATTTTATCCTGAACAATAACCCTACCGATTCGTATAATAAAATAGCGAGGGTTTATTTTTTTCATTTTTAGTTGGTTCGATTCCCGGGTGAGACAAGTGAATTTTAGAAGATCTTTGAATGCAGTTTTGTTTCTTTTAAAAAATAAAGGAATGTTTCCTTTCAGTAAAATGAGCTAACTAAAGGATTTAAGATAGTTCTCCTCCAGGGACCATTCATTTTTTCCACCCTGTATATTGCTACATAAATTAAATAAACCTTTAATCTAGTTCATGTACATTGTATTGTATTATTTTATTACATATATCTTTATAAGATTAAATTTGGACTTGTGAAACTTGTCTGGTGACTCATACAGCCAGCAGTTGAACAGAACAGAACAGATTATAATATACAGGGTGGAAAAAATTTAAGGGCCCTGGAGGGGAGCTACCTTAAATCCTTTAGTTAGCTCATTTTACTGAAAGGAAACATTCCTTTATTTTTTAAAAGAAACAAAACTGCATTCAAAGATATTCTGAAATTCGCTTGTCTCACCCGGGAATCGAACCAACTAAAAATTAAAAAAAAAAACCCTCGCTATTTTATCATACGAATCGGTAGGATTATTGTTCAGAATAAAATTTTTCTAATAAACATTTGGTCTTACACTCATCTGTTGTACGAGATACTCATGAAATTAAATATTCATTACAAGTTCTTTGTTAACAATACCTAGTACTGTTCACTTATAACAAGTAAATGACACGTTATAATTTTCTTATCTCTCTTACATCCAAAGACATCGTATGTAGTACAAGCTTGCTAATGTTATTTATCTTAAGTACCTTGTTGAAGACTTCAATAAGTAAATCGTTAAATGGTAATAATAAATGTATGCAGAGCACAATTACTTCTTGCACTAGGCGTACTGACGAAAAGTTTAAAAAAGGAACGTATTTTTTTTGCAACGCATTTTTTGCAAATAAACAAATTTGAAGTTCGAACCATAAATTTCGTTCGAAATTAAAATTTTGTTTTGTTTTGCTTTCATTCTGTGCTGTCATTGTGTAATAATGGCGTATAATTATTACTTTACAAGTGAACAGTACTAGGTATTGTTAATAAGGAACTTGTAATAAATATTCAATTTCATGGGTATCTCGTACAACAGATGAGTGTAAGACTTTAGTTTAGCAGACAAATTTTATCCTGAACAATAATCCTACCGATTCGTATAATAAAATAGCGAGGGTTTATTTTTTAAATTTTTAGTTGGTTCAGTTCCCGGGTGAGACAAGCAAATTTTAGAAGTTCTTTGAATGCAGTTTTGTTTCTTTTAAAAAATAAAGGAATGTTTCCTTTCAGTAAAATGAGCTAACTAAAGGATTTAAGGTAGTACCCCTCCAGGGCCCTTTCATTTTTTCCACCCTGTATATAATCGGGTCTACCGCGATCAATTTTTACCTTTTTACGAAAAGGGGACGCCCGACGTTTCGAGACAGTTGCATGTCTCGTGGTCTACGGGAAACAGTTCAGTTCAGTTCAGTTCAGTTTCCCGTAGACCACGAGACATGCAACTGTCTCGAAACGTCGGGCGTCCCCTTTTCGTAAAAAGGTAAAAATTGATCGCGGTAGACCCGATTATATATATTATAATGTGTACAAAACGCGAGAGTTTAAAGTTATATAGAACAGAACAGACTTGTGAAACGTGTCTGGTGACTCATACAGCCAGCAGTTGAACAGAACAGAACAGACTTGTGAAACGTGTCTGGTGACTCATACAGCCAGCAGTTGAACAGAACAGAACAGACTTGTGAAACGTGTCTGGTGACTCATACAGCCAGCAGTTGAACAGAACAGAACAGACTTGTGAAACGTGTACTATATATACCTACTTTGCAAAATAAGCTATTTGAATTTTTGAATTTTGAAGTTTTCAAAATGAAAGTCAGCATTAATATTAATATTTTTTTCCTTCCCTTATTTTAAAATAAATATACAAACATTCAAAAATTTCTTGCGTCATCTCTTATAATTTCATTAAAAATGTTGAATGTTTGAGTATTTCTTCTAAAATAACGAAAAGAAATGAAAAATTAAATAAATATGAAAAGGCTACTTTAATTTCTTTACTCTAGAAAAAAAAAAGTTGTAGTACGACCAGTACACAAAATATACTGGTTCCAACACCAAATAACGTTTTCCGTGATTTTAGTGATATTACCGATTCTTTTTCTCGTTGATTGTAATACTACAAGAATTTTATTTGTTGAAAATATTTTGGTTTAATATGCCAAATTGCCCAAACGCGAGAGCATGTCGAAATTTTGCTATCTCTATTTGATTAAGGAAGGCGCGTGGTGGACGCGGTGCGGAGCTGTGAGAGAGTGTGTGTGTGTGTGTGTGTGTATAAATATTATATTATATGACTATACCTACCATTCATTCATAGACATACATTTACGAATTATAAAATATAGTAATTAGCACTCAACACGCACTAATAGGTATTTGGATTGTTAACATGCGTTTTTTACGTTGTAAAATTTCAACTGACTCCTGTCTCAGCTTATTTCGTCAGGAAATGTCAAAAATGTATATGTCAAACATGAAAGATCTGTCAAAACTGACAGATGTTTCAAATGCCACAAAGTTACAACTACAGTACAACTACAACTAAAGTGCTACAAGGATCTAACGGCGCGTTTAAGACAGTGACAGGGGGGTGCAGCTGTGAAGCAAGGATTAGCGTAACAAATGAGAGCAATCGAGAGGCGGGCGGTAGGCCTCCCTGGCGGCTAAGTGGCCCACCCAGGGGTTTCACTAACATTCACAAAAAGGATAAATTAAATTAATTTTACATACAGCTTGAACACTCACGTGTGATTGTTGTTGACTATATGCCAACTGTTTGATAAAAGAGTGGTAATGTTTCTGACTAGTGACGGGCATCGGCGTCACTGGTGCGAGGGTTCCATAACCACGCTCAGACACCACTAATTGTATGTTAAAGGGCGATATTAGCAGCTGGAACAGGGGCCCATAAGCTGTCCCAGATTTATATTCTACAAATATCTTATATTCTACAAAATATAGTACAAAATGTCCTACCAGACAATTGTATGATGACCTCATCAGCTAGTCCTCGCACGAAGTCCTTTCGCACGTGGACTCCAAGGCGTTCCGATGTTGTGGCACGTGGTTCACCTTCCACGAAGAATCTAAACACGACCCACCTACCCCGGGATGCATCCAAACCCAGAAGAAATGGTAATTGACAAGTCCATTTGTCGGAAACCGCGTGTTCAGGTTATGTCACACACACACAGGAAATACACTGAAAGTGGCCTTCACGCCAAAATATTGTCAGACCCTGACCCAATAATGTTTTTTACGATGTCCACATCGATTTCCCTTGTATAAATAATAATAAAATAAAATAAAATAGCTTTATTGTTCAAAAACAGAGCATTAACACAAGTTGCAAGGGCCCCTGTACTAGACCTGAAAGACCTGATTTACTGGGTGCCCCGCTCTACCACCAAGACAATTAATTTTGAACTTAAATAAAAGTAGGTACAGCTTTGTTAATAATAATAATTGATAAATCTTACTCTAAATGTATTAAACCATTAATATTAAAATCGACCTCGATCTTTTCCCAAATTCGTCCTATCCCAGGTTTTTGACAGCTCCAAGTGGAAGAAGTGTTACCACACACAAAAAACAACATCGTTGACCGAACACTCGACTGATGCGTTCTAAAAATATACATTTTATTCTTAACAGTCCCCCGCTCTGGGCTGAGTAATCAGACCACTAGCTCATACAACCGGGAGACGGGAGAAAGTTGTCATGGCTCGTCACAAAATCGAACCTTCGACCAACACCTCTGCGACGCGTGGAGTTCCGTCTCCGCCAAAACAACTTTAATATACGGCCCCGGCGCCAAAACAAGGATAGCAAGTTCACATCCTTCAAAAGAATTAAATTTCCTTCCCTATGATACTCAGTCCTGTCTGACAACAGAGAGGACGAGAGTTGAGGACCGCTTCCACTTTACAATACACAGTGGCAAGCTCCTCAAAAATTAGAACAGTTTCCCCAATAACGCAGCGGAGGTGGGTCTTCGCCGACTTGACGGCAGCTTCAAAAAAATTCCCTCCCCAGTGAGGGCAATTTGGGGGACTGTACCGCCAAGTTACCCCTTTCCGGGCGAAGATTTAACTTAAACTAGCATAGTTATTTACAAAACCAAAAATAACAACATCAATAGCAGTACCTCTATAGATTGTGCCATTGTCAGAACGAATAAGTGAAGGTAAACCCCTACGCGACACGAAACGATCCAACGCGGCGACGAAGGCCTCCGTAGTCAAAGCTGACACCACTGCCAAGTGGATGGTCTTGGTGGCCAAGCACACAAATACACAAGGTATGCTTTCACAACCCGAGCGTTGCGATTGCTGAAAACCCCCGTGCGCGTTACGTATGTGTCAATCCGACACCAACAGATTTACCAAAGGTCCGTCTTGGGTAGAACCAAAGGATGAAGACTTCTGTATGGCAGGTCAGCTCTCCGAAATCAGCCTCCGAAACGCAGAAGTCCTTCATAATCCGTGAAAGGATTCAAACGAGCAACCGCTCACTTCAGCCTGGCGTGATCCTCGCGCAGAACTCGAAGTCTAAACTTGATGAGGTCCGCCTGAAGTACACGAACCCAGTGTACCAATGCGCTCCAACGCTCCTCTGCACTCATGGCTGGGGACAAAATATATGAATTTCATTGACTGGTTGGTATTTCAACATAATACCACCATCATATTGGGATCCTCCAAATCTGCAAACAGTCTATGTTTGTTTGAAAGCCATTTCCTAAGTTCGGACATAATAATCCAAGTATCGAATCAAATATCGAATATCCAAAATTGTGGATACCTTCACCAATGAAGAAGAACCCAGAGTCTTTTAAAACCAAATAGGATCCATCCTAACAAATCCGCGCCCAGGAAAACATCGACTGGGGCCGGATGACAAAACGTGGGTCTGCCAGATGCAGACCTGACGTGCATGAGATTATGGACGGAGGAAGGTCCAAAGAAGGCTGCCAGCCGACAATATTGTCTATAACCATGGCTGCAGCCGCTGTTTCAACTCCAGTCCACCAATACCTAGGAGCGGCACCGACGAAACCTCCAGGTTCAAAACCAATCGGTGCGCCACTTGACTTTCCGAGTCGAGGAGGGCCCTTACCCTAACTCAATCCCCCCTGGGGCCCTAGACGCGAGCCATCGCGGTAGGCAACAGAACCGTCCGCGGTTCCGTACTCATGGCTTGAACAAGCTAGTTACAGGCTACCCCACCTGAGGAGCGCAGGACCAGTCCACTGGCAGTAATATGGCTGGCGCGTGCACATCCCCACCCTGGGGGGAGCGTAGCCTCCAACTCTCCCTGAGTACGGCGGGTGGTACTCTAACCACGGGTACTCGCGGTACGGCGGTGAGTAACCCCGTGACACCGTCTGAGCACGGTGCTCCATGCCAGCTGGCACCAAAACCGGCGCGAGGAGGGGGGGCCTAGCCCTTGCCAACTCCAATTGGCCCCCGCCCGTAGGGGCCCAATTCACAACATGGCCATATGTGTGATAGCCCATAGGCGAGGGGCTCCCTACGGGTCCACGCGCAAATACATAACTCACCTCCCGGTGAGGGGGCGCGCCTCGCGCCGCAGTCCTCCGTTCCGACGGAGGGGAGCTCTGCCCGACAGCAAGCCTTCCCTGGACCGAGGGGGAAAGAGTTCTCCCTGACGCACCCCCGTTGTCCAAGGGGGGGGGGGAGTTCTCCCTGAAGCACCCCCGCCCGTAGGGCTCCGTCGCTGCGGGACCGGTGAAGCCGCTTCAGATCTGTTGGCACACAACAATAAATGGTGAGGCCCCTCACACTCACTGCAACGTCGTGGCTCGGGACAATCACGTTCGAAGTGATTACCCAAGCAACCGAAACATAGGCTCTTACGCTTCACTATGCGTCGCCGCTCGGTGACGTGCAGGTTTCGCCACTGCTGACATCTCAGCAGGTCATGCCCCGTATGGCCACACTGCAAACAGGTCGATGACCTCTCAACCACAGATGCCATATCGCGTCCCCGCGACTGCTGCGGTTGTCTGGGCTCCCCACATTCCGATGAGCCAGCAGACGAAAATGATTGCGCCCCAGATGGCACCAAGTCCGGCTGTGATGTTTCTGCTACCCTAGCTTCATATTCAAGAAACTTCATTAATTCTGTAAATTTAGGCACAGTGCTGCCATCTTTTTCTGCGGACACCCGCTCAAAACGTGACCTCACATCATTAGGCAACCTACCTAAAATAATGTGAACGAGTAAAAACGACCACTCGTCCACCGGTAAACCTAATGTTCTAAGGGCATTACACGCCACAGTGACCGGGGTCAGCAACTGCAACCTTAGTTGGGCCCGGTCAGTTACCCTAGGTAACGTCAACAATTGAGACGCATGCGCATCCGCCAGTAAGCGCATGTTCTGATACCTATCATTTAATAAGCCCCACGCTGTATCATAATGATCATCCTCCACCCTGAGGTGCTGGATGAGCGACCTGGCCTCGCCCTCCAATGTTGACATCAAATATGCCATCTTTTGCCCCTTTGTTAAATCTACCCTAGAATTTACTAATGAATTAAACATATTTTTAAAAGAAACCCACTCTTCCATTTTCCCATTGAATTTATTTAGTTCTAAACTAGCCAAACTACCAGACACGCCATCTACCGGTTGAGGCGTGACAACTACAGGACCTCCTGAATTTTGCCTCTTTAGCTCAGCAATATTATTCGACTTTATAACCAGCGCCATACCAGTGGCGCCATCTGTTGGTCTAGGTGCGCTAACAACCGGGCTGCCCGATTGTCGCTTTTTGATCATGGAGGCCGCCTCTGTTATATCATCATAAATCCCTTTTATCTGAGCCAAATCCGTAACATACCTCTTCATAGGCTCGTCACTTTCCTGCAGTGCTGCCACAGCCGCCTCTGCGTCAGCCAGCCGCTGATGCATCCGCTCGGCTCTCTCCAGGATTGCATTGTCGCGATCCGAACGAGAAAGCAATCCCTGGACGGTCGTAAACCAGCGGAGCTCCTTCGCAAACGCAGCCTTGTGAGACTTGGACATCTCGCCGCAATGAACCGGGAAATTTATAAATAAAACTATTTAGCAAACACCCTGACAAGGCACAAATACAGAAGCACTGCTCAATAGATACCCTACCTATAAATATAATTGAATTATCAAATTTAATTCTCAATCACAAATGTATGTACTTTCCCGATAATACGAAACAAACAAATAGGTTCCTACCTAATTCTAGAATTTAATTATCAAATGTAATTCCCAATTACAATATATATTGTACCAATAATACAAAACAAACAAATAGGTTACCTACCTATTACAACATTACCAAATTTAAATTATATTTGGTGTATACAATACACACAAACCCGAATGCACATTCCACTATGCACTTGTATACATACTTGTAAGTACACACATTCAAGCCAAGACAACAGTGTGTTAACTAACAAGTTGATTTCCAAATCTATAATATAAACCGTTATATTATTATGTTATTGTAGTACAAGAACACTTGATATGTACTAAACTATCAAATTATACTGATATTACTGAACCACATCAATGTGGTACCCTCCAGTAATCAATTATCTACTCAAAGCACTAAACAAATCCAATTTGTAATTGCTACATCAATAACATGTAAATAGCCTAGCTATGTTAACAGTTCAATGACACTGGGGCCGCCCAGTTCCGCTGTTTAAATGTATATAATCCAAAAGTGGGATTAACCACGGTCAAGCTACCAGAGTTTGTTTGATAAAAGAGTGGTAATGTTTCTGACTAGTGACGGGCATCGGCGTCACTGGTGCGAGGGTTCCATAACCACGCTCAGACACCACTAATTGTATGTTAAAGGGCGATATTAGCAGCTGGAACAGGGGCCCATAAGCTGTCCCATATTTATATTCTACAAATATCTTATATTCTACAAAATATAGTACAAAATGTCCTACCAGACAATTGTATGATGACCTCATCAGCTAGTCCTCGCACGAAGTCCTTTCGCACGTGGACTCCAAGGCGTTCCGATGTTGTGGCACGTGGTTCACCTTCCACGAAGAATCTAAACACGACCCACCTACCCCGGGATGCATCCAAACCAGAAGAAATGGTAATTGACAAGTCCATTTGTCGGAAACCGCGTGCTCAGGTTATGTCACACACACACAGGAAATACACTGAAAGTGGCCTTCACGCCAAAATATTGTCAGACCCTGACCCAATAATGTTTTTTACGATGTCCACATCGATTTCCCTTGTATTAAACCATTAATATTAAAATCGACCTCGATCTTTTCCCAAATTCGTCCTATCCCAGGTTTTTGACAGCTCCAAGTGGAAGAAGTGTTACCACACACAAAAAACAACATCGTTGACCGAACACTCGACTGATGCGTTCTAAAAATATACATTTTATTCTTAACACCAACCGTTTCACCGATACAATGTCGGCATTATCAAGGCGAGTGTCGTTCACCGTCGTTGTCAAAGGGGCCCTGGCAGCCGCCGATCGGCGAGCTGCACGCATTGCAGTATGATCTATCGTTAGAGCTACAAAAGTTGGGTCACCAAGGGCTGCTACCAGCATCGTTAGAGCTACATGAAAACGCACTAACAAAACTAACCCTTCCTTTTGGAGTATTTTACTTCCGCATTCACAGATTTTACAAAATGTGCAGTCAGAGAAAACGCCAATTTTCTTTAAAAATAGGGCACCTACTATTATTAATACAGCTGTAAAGCACTGAAAAGACTATTCCTTACTTTTGGAGAGTTTTACTTCTGGATTCACAGACTTTGAAAAAAATGTACAGTCAACGAAAAAAGAGCAATTCAGTCGAGAAAAAAAAACTAAAAGTGGTCGGACTTTTAAAACTGACAGACTGCAAAAAAAATGGGCCGGTCGATATATTTAATCTGTTTCTAGCGCAGGAGCCTAGTTTTCAGCCCTGATCAACTGTCCTAGAACTAGCGGCGACATAGCTTTTAACCAATCAGGTGGCGAGGGCAGGCCAGAATGTTCCCACTTTTGTACATTTCACAATTTTATGGTAACACTCAACTAACCTGATAAAAATATTTTAGTTTAGATTATTTTTATTTAATAAAGTCATTTTAAGAATAGTATTTTATGTCAATTAAAATATACTATATAATATTATAACATATTATGTGAACTATTTTTGTGTCTTTTGGCTCCGAAGGAGTGGTTTCCAGCGCTGTTAAAAACAAAAAAAAAAAGAAATGTCATACGAAGAAAAGACGACATTTTTTACAAACAGCTTTTTATTTTGAAGTTGAGTTCTTTATTGTTTTCACAACAAATAATCAAGATGAAGGAGGAAAAAGAAAGTGTTCAAAGTACGGGCGAACACTGGACACCGATCCCGGCTTGAAATTGTACTGATTTCCTTGTCCAGGTACAAAGAATACGAATACGGTTGCAGACATTTTTGGAAAATACTTTTCTTCCTTGGAATTTGGTTCAAATTGATCTTGCTGGCTTCACTAGCTTGTAATGCACTCTAAATAATATGTTTGATGTGATTCTATTTAAAATTGTATCAGCCTGCGTTGGCTTAAGGGTGCTACACCAAAAATTTGTTAAATCCATGATTAATGTCTCCAGTTTACCACGATATTTGTCAGAATAACCTGTCTTCACACAATTTGAAAAGTGTAATTTTTAAAAACTGTAAAATTTAACTTAATAATAAACATGGAGTGTAAATTAAAGCTTTTCAATGTAAGTTTCTAAGAAACTCGGTTTATTATATTTTATGATCGCTTTTAAAAATAATCTTTGTTAAAGATATGAAATTGTACCTTTAGAAAAAGTTCCCAACGATCATAAAATATAATAGATTAAGTAATGATCCCTGTTCAAACAAGCAATATTTGAATTCCGCTCATAAATACATGTATATGTATACCTATATATATATATATGGATAACTATGAAGGTTTATAATGGGCATTCCATAGATGGCGCTAGCAGTAAAGAAATATTGTCGCTTTTTTTTTCTACTGAGTTTTCATTCTTCTCCTGGTAAAAGTGTTCCGTGCTAGTTTTGTTCTAGTATTCGATGAGATATTTTAGGAGGTCAGAAACATGCACTTTTTTTCTCATTACGCAAAACGTGTCAAGTTGCGCCCTGACCGACCATGTGGTTTAGAAGCAACTAAAGGTCGGCGTTCCTTACAAAGTAAATGGGTTCTGGTATATTGTGAGGTACCTTCGCTTGAACCCGCCGCCCGTGCTAATCCCCTCCCTTTTACTACCGCTCGGATAAAATCTACTATAATAATTATTATTACGTATTTAAAGAGTAAGTAATGTATTTGAAGATTGAACCGATAAGCCGCGTACGGTGATCCAAATATAACTAGTATCGAGGTCTAGTGTTGATAACGGTCTCGTTGCAGCTCTGCGCGAGTCTCGCGTGACGCGACTGGAGACACAAGCGTTCCACTCGCGCTGCCCGCTGCCGCCCGCCGTCGTGCTCTTCCATCCGTACGAGCAGCACGCCGCCGTCGCCTCCAAGGACAACTTCGGGTAACCGACCACACGCCACGTATCTTTCATTATTTTATTTATTTTTATTACACAAGTTATTATCTAGTTTATTTATTTATTAGGTTCACCAACAGATATTACACTGTGTGATATCCAAACATATAATTATAAGATACATGATAGAGTCTGCCACTCATGTTGCTCACTAATACTATTATTATGTATGTATTTAAAATCATAAGTTGATATTTTATTCTTTAATGGATGATGTAAAATCTAATGACACATACATGTCGCGTCCGCGTGACAGCTTGGGTGAGCGGCCAGTATACAACAGTCCTCCGCCGCGATTGCTGACTGCACCCCTGGGGCCGGCAACAGTTGCTCCAGGTGTCTGCGCCACGTGGCGCCACCGTCTGTCATCACTTGATAATGTAGTCGGCCAAGCCGACGCACAATCGTCCCGAACTCCCATTTCTGTTTAGGGTGGGAGTAGGCTCTAGCCTGGATTCGGTCACCTACTGAGTATGCCCTGATGGTAGGCGGGGTGTTGTTGGATCTGGATACTATCGGAGAGGCTGAAGTTCTGAACATCACGTGCATTTTAGTTCTAACGTCTCGACTAAACATTAGTTCATAGGGGGTCTGGCCGTTCTGATTCGGTGTGCGTCTGAGTCTGGTTTTCAAAACAAGCAGCTTGTCTGTAAGGTCGCCACCCTCCCCTTCCATTGCGCGTAGTGATCTCTTTATTGTTTGGACGTAGCGTTCAGCTTGTCCATTGGTGGCTGGGTGGTATGGAGCAGACGTCACGTGTTTTGTACCGCAACTGGAAAGGAAGCTCTTAAATTCTTCAGATACAAACTGGCGTCCATTATCTGATACTAAAGTGTATGGTATGCCAAATATGCAAAACAATTCCTTCATCTTCCGGATGCACCATGAACTTGTCGTGGTCTTGGTGGGAAAGACTTCGACCCACTTTGTGAAGGCATCTACGATTATCAGAAGTTGATGTCCCAGGATAGGTCCAGCAAAATCTACGTGCAGTCTTTGCCAGGGTCCAGTAGGTTGTTCCCAGTAGTGTAGAGGTGCCTTCGATGGCTCATTTTGTTCTAATCTGCACGCTCTACAGGATGTAGACACTGTATGTTTTGATGGACTATGTTAATCGAACAAGGTTTCTTATGTTTACCCCTAAAAAATTATTTTGTTGTTTGTCACTTTTTACAGGCTGGTCTACTATAGGAGTATGACCACTCCTTCTATCCTTGTTTGTTAGAGTTATCAATGTGCTATTATTGTTATTGACCGTAGAGTAGCGAAGTCTTTGTATCAAAAGCTTGCAAAATTGCTTTTTGTTAAATTGGGTTGACACAGGTAAAGCATTTACATCAAAAAACTCAGTGTTGCTATCTGCAACCGACAAGTTGTTCAATAATTCATTCTTTCTGTGTATTAATTCATTAAAAGTTACATTTTTTGGATCTTCAAATGTAAATAAGAGCTTCATTCCTAATTGTGAGCACAAATTGTTTAAACTGTAAAAATGGACTTTGATCATTGATTCAGTTACATCATGATTGTGGCTTAGCCTAATGATGACATGTGTTCCTGATTTGATAATCAGGCATAATTAAGACTTTTTTTTTTAGTTCATGACTTTATGCCCTCTAGAGGGCGCTATATTCAATTTAATATAACGTCACGGATCCCATAACCAGCGGACGATTAAGACGCTTCCAACGATACCTCATTTGTCAAATTATGATAAGTAGTTTAGAAGTTATGAGGGAACAGATGAACATTCATACATACATACATACATACATACCGGTCAAAATCGTAACCTCCTTTTTGCTTCGCCGTAATAACGCTCAAAATCAATCCAACAAGGGTACGGTCACAATTCTACCATCATTAAAATCAATCACAGTCCACAGCACATGGATTTGGTCGTAAGTATGTATAATTTAAACCATTCTCTATTAAAACCTCAGACATGGCTGTATGGCTAAGTTCCCTTTGCCTGCCAACTTCGTGTAACTGTACTTTTATAGCAAAAAAAGTTCCTTAAATGCATTATTTTGTTAAGAAATCTGTTCTTATAAATAATATTTTATTCTGTATAAGAGAGGCTTGTAAAAAAAAAATTTGTTGTGCACTATTTTTGAGTTCATAATCATGATCTTACGATATGAGTGTTGATGAAAAATATAATGAAAATGTTGATGAAAACGTAATGTGAATTATAATGTTAATATGTCGTACAGTATCTGGGACTGGGGCACGGGCGCGAAGCTGTGCGTGGGCGCGTGGCGTCGTTCCGCGGGTCGCATCACGGCGCTCGCGTGGCTCAACGCGCACGACCGGCAGCTGCTGTGCGTGCTCTCCCACTCCGGCAGAGCGCATATCTACAGGTACTATAGCGGGGCACAGGCTCGGGATCGGGATCATTGCTTCAAAAAGTTGTTGTTAGTTATGTTCGCACCCAGTGTTAAGTCGTCTTCGCTTGTTCTGGAGGTAGCGGGGAGGGGCGGGGAAGGGCAGACGTCGCTTTAGATTTGTACAAATGGTGATAGTACTCGTCTATACGAACAGTTTTATTTAGCTTTGCAATGACATGAAAATATGTAAATCGTAGAAGTAGTCCAGGGTGGCTATTCTCACATGTTTCACACACTTTATGTTTCATACGACTTTGTTTTAATTCGCGTAATAAATGCCGTGTGATGATAATCTACTAAGTAAAACTACTTAAAAGGCTTTTAAAACATGTTATAAATTCGCGCAAAAGGTTTTTATTTTAAACGTATCAAACGTTCACAAAGAGCTTCTTAAAATGTGGCGCCTTCGGCCCTCGACAATTGTCGCATTATCCCGAAAAAAATTGTTACGGCAGATTTCGGGTTATTATACAAAGAATTTAAATATATAAAGAATTTAATTTATTTTTTAATTTAATTATACAACGTATTTTATACGGAAATTATTGATTTATTTGCTTTCGTAATTATTGCGCACACGCCAGAATCGCCGTCCAGTACTACTATCACAAGAATTCGGCATTTCAGCTAAAAAAAAAAAATAGTCGGTAAATAGTCAGGTGTAAAAATCCCGCGTGAACGTTTCGTCCTCCTGCATCACGCTCGTATCTACACCACACTAACAAGCTATCGTCTCAGACCCGGGTGCAGCAGCACGGAGCCGGCGCTGGTGTCGGCGTGGCGCGCGCTGGACGTGTGGCCCGCCGCCGAGTATCGACCTCCCCCCGCGCAGCCGCTCTACAGTACGTACCTCACACACACTATATCAGCTCTATGGTGAAACATTTTTATTTATAGTTTTGAAACTGTGATATAAATACATTTATATACACTACATACATACATTTATATCACTTGGCAATATATCCATCACAACCAGATACAAATTATCATGATATTGCGTTATAGAAACGTACAAGAAAAGTAGATCTGGATGTGAGGAGCTCTGAACCGGGTCTCGAACCCGTGACCTCTCGCTTAATTTTCATGTTTTAATTAAATGACAAATGTCGTCCGCACAGAATTGACCATAACTTACTCGGAGATTCGTATAGCTATAACTTACTTTTATTTTGTCGTGTGTTGGTAAAGTTATACTGGTTACCCATTGTAAATTTGTCGTCACGCTTGACACTGACACGTTTCAACTTTACACATTATTCGCCATTTGATGCACTTTAACTTTATTTATTCTTGGTGTACTTGAAATAAAACCGAATTATGAACCTCGCGTGACGTGATTTGTAATTTCCCTCGCGTTTTTAAAGCCTGCGCTAGCGCTCGTGCTTTAAACTACCGCATCACTTTCAGCCGTGTAATAGTAGTTTATGCTACTAGGGCGAAAAGGAATAAATTACGAGGACGATTTAAAACACGAGCGTAGCGAGTGTTTTAAACGTAACCGAGTAATTTATTGCTCTTACGCCCGTGTATCATACTACGTTTTTCAATGCATAGTGTGAGGAAATAAAATAAATATAATCTTGTGAACTTTAAATTATGATTGGCTCAAAAGGACTGTACCCAGAGCCGTTAAGCAGTGGAAAAAAAAGTATAACATTTATGGTACACAGGAAAGGCTGCAGGTTAGCCAACCATTGTAAATAAATAATAAAAATAAAAATAGTAAAGCCCTAGGGCAAAATAAACGACTTTCTGTTCGGTTTTGATGGATAAAAAGTGGGCCTTTACGAGCACTGGCATTGAAAAATAATGTAATGTAACGTTTGTGTTGTGAACATTAAAGGATCCTCTCTTTGTGTAAATTATTTGCTTGACGCTTTTAAATTACGTACTACTCGTACATTCATATTTCACCAATCTGAAGAAATTCTAAATTATATTGAAAAAATAGAAGTGTAATTAATGAATAACATACATGTGATCGCATTGTAGTTGTTGAGACTGACTCCCGGCTGCTACAGACCTGCATCTACCCACCGTATTACACGATTACATCACATTGTAGTTGTTGAGACTGACTCCCGGCTGCTACAGACCTGCATCTACCCACCGTATTACACGATTACATCACATTGTAGTTGTTGAGACTGACTCCCGGCTGCTACAGACCTGCATCTACCCACCGTATTACACGATTACATCACATTGTAGTTGTTGAGACTGACTCCCGGCTGCTACAGACCTGCATCTACCCACCGTATTACACGATTACATCACATTGTAGTTGTTGAGACTGACTCCCGGCTGCTACAGACCTGCATCTACCCACCGTATTACACGATTACATCACATTGGCAAAAACCATTGGCGTTAATCTCTATCACTATACATGTATAATGCTACATCTGTACGCTCAATTATAACTTGCGAACCACTTAATGGATTTTGATGCAGTTTTCATTGCAAGGTAGAGCATTTCTCTGGGAAGGCTTTAGGCTATGACCAAAAGAAGATGCGCACTGTGAGTTTTGGCTAGATAGGGGGCCCACAACGGCTATCCTGTTGGATAGTTACCAAGCAGCAAGTCACCATCTGCCATATTTAAATATGTGAAAGATTTTCGAGGCTGGTGTCCGTTATCTCACTCCATAGCCCTGTTATCCGGCCCATTTAGCATCCCATCCTCATAGCCCACCAAGTCGCTTCCTTCCTGGCAATAGTTTGGCAACTGTGGGGGACTGTCCGTTAGTGTATCATAATGATACATTGAGGGAGAGCCCTCCATGGATGCAGCCATCTCACATTTAGATTAAATGGTACCAAAGGCCTCTTCAATGATGGCTTCGGCCCCATGAATGCCTTTCAAATGACCGGGTCCCTATGGGCCCGTGACTGAAAAGTGTACCTACATAATAATAACACAGGGCACCTTGAGGCGAGTTGAGCAGTAGTGACCCCACGGACCCGAACGTGCTCCCGGGGGAAGGTCCAGCGGGCCTGTTATGTATATTTAGTTGCCAACTAAACTAGGTGCCTATCATCAAAAACATAGACATACTATCGAATTCCGATTGTCTAAGGCAGGGATCTCACGGCCCGGGAGCACCACCAATCCGGCCCGCGATCGCTGGCGGGACATGCTCGGTTTCTATCCCGCTATAGTTTATTTAAAATTCATAAACGTATAATATTAACGTGATGCTATTTATAATATGATCAATGTTCACAACCCGTTATCATGCGTATTTGTCTAAAAGTAGCGTTATTATAGGAATGTTATTACAACCCTATTTCAAGGTTAACTCCGTCGAACGGTTAATGTTGCCCGAAGTACAAACACTCCTGCGCCCTGCGCAATAGATATTTCACTGACCGGCTAGTCCCAATACGAAAATTTGCGCGTCAATTATTTATTTTACAGTGTTTTAGAATCATGAGCTATTATAGTCTTGGCCCTCGGGACTTAGTGGAGGAATCAGTGTGGCCCTTAGACAAAAAAGTTTGGAGACCCCTGGTCTAAGGATATGTTCGCACTTGAAGTGACGACACAGTTCGTAAATAGTTCAATACCCACTAAAGGCAAACTTGAAAGTTCAGTTTTTATCTATGTTTTTGATGATAGGCACCCAGTCCAGTTGGCAACTAATGAAACAATAGAGGGGCTGTTCCTCATCTTCGACTTGCCTTTGTTGGCCGGCCGGAGTGAACAATGACGAGGAACAGATCCCCCACCTCTGGTCTGAGTGGAGTAGCAAGAGCTATATGCTCGAAGGGTGGATGTGAAACGTAAGTGGCGAGTGGGCACGTGATGCTGGACCCTCAGGGAGCAAGTGATCGTCGTTTAAAGTCCAGTGACACCTCTCTCTCTCTCTCGCTCAGCGAATGTTACCTCCTTGTCTCTCTTACGGGGCCCTTTTAATTGAGTCTGCGAGTCTCCGCATGCCCATTTTTAGTAGGCACCCACTACTTGTGTGGACAGAATGGTGCTCATGTAGTAGTAGGTAACTAAATCTGTCCGCTTGTGTTGAGTGTCGGGGGTTTGGTGCAGGTCTAGCGCAGCTGGTGTCGGAGCAGTTCATGTCGAGTGCGTGCGCCGGCGCAGACGCGGGCGCCACTCTTCCCAACAACTGTGAGTTCGCTTCTACGACCACGGTCACGGCGTGCGGTGAACACAACACGCTCAATATTTATCGTGATAATTGGGTTGTAATACATGATGTAAACCAATTACTGAGCATGTAGTCTGTAACTTTGAAGTATGGCAATATTTATTGTGTTTCTGATCTATGTCAATATAGGTATATTTTCTGATCTTAAATATTGGTCGTGGTCAATATTTATTGCGTCAGTACATAATTATATACGTAATATATCATATATTTTAATTTTTTGTAACAAAGAGTGTATTTAAGTCACAGTTGCAACCACTTTTTCATCCACTGCTTCCGATTTACTCGCATTTTCATTCGTATTCCGGACAAAAGCTACATAAAACCGCACTGTTCAAAATTAATCTATTGATGCGATTCGTATTGAACGTGTAGCATTGTCCATATAATTCATCAATATATAAATATTGACCGTGTATGAGGTAACAATACCAGTGTATGTGTCAGGTAGCGGCAGTATGACGTCGGGCTACAGCCCCCCGCCGCCGCCCGCGTTGCTCGCGTGGAGCGCGGCGCGACGCTCGCTCGCCGCGGCCGGACACGCTCCGCACGTCACGCTCTGGGACACGCACACCGAGCAGCGCACCGCTGAGATCAAGACCGGTGAGTATGTATCAGGTAGCAGCTGTATGTCATCGTGCTACAACCCCCTCCCGCTGCCCGCGTGGAGTGTGGCGCCACGCTCGCTCGCCGCGGCCGTACGCTTGGCCAACGGTGAAAAGATCTTATTTCTGTCGGCAGTTCCCATTTTTATCGAATCCGGATACAGGTAATCATTTTACTACTTAGTACACATGAAATTGTTCATATTGTTTGATTTTATAGCAACTCCAGGGTCCTGATGTAAATGAAATTGCAAATGATGTAGTAACCTCGGGTTTAGTTCAAATTATATTCAGTAAAATGAACCCTAGAAAACTATTTCCGGGATCCCGGTTGAATCAAATAAATGTTGTAGTTTTAACCAATATGTTGTCGTCAACTTATGTAACTTACCCGTACCTACGGTAGCTAACTATTCCGTTGCCTGGTAATGAGCTGCATCATGTAACTGTGCAGAATGCGTGGAGGCGGTGACGGCGATGTGGCGTGGCTCGAGCCCGCAACAGCTGATCTGTGGCTTCCGGTCGGGCGACGTGACTGCGTGGGACGAGCGTGCGCCGCAGCGTCCCGCGCGCTCCGTGCGGCACCACCAGCAGGCCGTGCTGTGCGTGCACGCGAGGGAGGACCGACACAAGCTCTACACCACCAGGTCTGACACGTACATTACACTCGTTACGGTCGGGCGACGACGTGACCGCGTGGGACGAGCGCCCGCAATACAATGACGTAATTACAACATCAAAAGTGGTTTTATAACTATATATATGGTGGTAACTGTGACTGTGACTGACTGTAACTGTGACTGTGACTGACTGTAACTGTAACTGTGACTGACTGTAACTGTGACTGTGACTGACTGTAACTGTAACTGTGACTGTGACTGTGACTGACTGTGACTGTGACTGACTGTAACTGTGACTGTGACTGACTGTAACTGTAACTGTGACTGACTGTAACTGTAACTGTGACTGACTGTAACTGTAACTGTGACTGACTGTAACTGTGACTGTGACTGACTGTAACTGTAACTGTGACTGTGACTGTGACTGACTGTAACTGTGACTGTGACTGACTGTAACTGTAACTGTGACTGACTGTAACTGTAACTGTGACTGACTGTAACTGTGACTGTGACTGACTGTAACTGTAACTGTGACTGACTGTAACTGTGACTGTGACTGACTGTAACTGTGACTGTGACTGACTGTAACTGTGACTGTGACTGACTGTAACTGTAACTGTGACTGTGACTGACTGTAACTGTGACTGTGACTGACTGTAACTGTGACTGTGACTGACTGTAACTGTAACTGTGACTGTGACTGACTGTAACTGTAACTGTGACTGACTGTAAATGTGACTGTGACTGACTGTAACTGTGACTGTGACTGTAACTGTGACTGACTGTGACTGTGACTGACTGTAACTGTAACTGTGACTGACTGTAACTGTGACTGTGACTGACTGTAACTGTGACTGTGACTAACTGTAACTGTGACTGACTGTAACTGTGACTGACTGTAACTGTAACTGTGACTGACTGTAACTGTGACTGTGACTGACTGTAACTGTAACTGTGACTGACTGTAAATGTGACTGTGACTGACTGTAACTGTGACTGACTGTAACTGTAACTGTGACTGACTGTAACTGTGACTGTGACTGTGACTGACTGTAACTGTGACTGACTGTAACTGTGACTGTGACTGACTGTAACTGTGACTGTGACTGACTGTAACTGTGACTGTGACTGACTGTAACTGTGACTGTGACTGACTGTAACTGTAACTGTGACTGACTGTAACTGTAACTGTGACTGTGACTGACTGTAACTGTGACTGACTGTAACTGTGACTGTGACTGACTGTAACTGTGACTGTGACTGACTGTAACTGTAACTGTGACTGACTGTAACTGTAACTGTAACTGTGACTGTGACTGACTGTAAATGTGACTGTGACTGACTGTAACTGTGACTGTGACTGACTGTAACTGTAACTGTGACTGACTGTAACTGTAACTGTGACTGTGACTGACTGTAACTGTAACTGTGACTGTGACTGACTGTAACTGTAACTGTGACTGTGACTGTGACTGACTGTAACTGTGACTGTGACTGACTGTGACTGTGACTGACTGTAACTGTAACTGTGACTGACTGTAACTGTGACTGTGACTAACTGTAACTGTAACTGTGACTGTGACTGACTGTAAATGTAACTGTGACTGACTGTAAATGTGACTGTGACTGACTGTAACTGTGACTGTGACTGACTGTAACTGTGACTGTGACTGACTGTAACTGTGACTGTGACTGACTGTAACTGTAACTGTGACTGACTGTAACTGTAACTGTGACTGACTGTAAATGTGACTGTGACTGACTGTAACTGTGACTGTGACTGTAACTGTGACTCAAGTATGTAAATATATTTAACGGGAAACTAAAATGTAGCCTAGCCTACTCGTCTCCCTAACACTAGGGTTCTCCAGTCGAAGGTTTCGTCCACGTCGCTTGGACTTCCACTACACTCAGGAAAGGGGGCTAGAACTCTTCTGCCTCACACAAACTGTAACGCGACTCACGCCGTCGACGACCGCTCCTGAAGTGGTCCGATTGCCTGCACTCTTCTCTCTCTCTCTTATCTCTTGGGAAGTTATGTCTGTCTGTCTCAACATGTGTGTACGTACGTGACTACTCGACACCACAAAATAGCTGCTCTCGTTTGTTATCCCCGCTGCCCCCTCTTGCGTCTTTCGGGTACATCCCCAAGTACTGGAGCTCGCGGAATATTTCATTGCTTCTCGAGAGTTCTATTAGAGATCCGGCGTAGAACGGAGAACCACAATAAAAAGAAGTTTCATTATACTTTTTTATTTTCTCGGCACTACACCCGACCAGTTCCGAATATTAATTCATTTTATATTTCCTCACACTACCTACACCCGACCGGTTTCGAATATTAATTCATTTTCACGGGCTTTTAGGTATTAAAAATGCAAACTACGTGCTATAAACGTAGTTTACAGCGTGTTTTGTTCAAGATGAAATACAAATACGTCAAATAAATAAATGTTATGTCTAACTGCGTTTACTTAGGATCTCTTTGTTGTAACACCTCTCTGTCCGTATGTGGTAACTTAATTTACTTAGGATCACTTTGTTGTAACACCTGTCTGTCCGTATGTGGTAACTTAATTTACTTAGGATCACTTTGTTGTAACACCTCTCTGTCCGTATGTGGTAACTTAATTTACTTAGGATCACTTTGTTGTAACACCTGTCTGTCCGTATGTGGTAACTTAATTTACTTAGGATCACTTTGTTGTAACACCTGTCTGTCCGTATGTGGTAACTTAATTTACTTAGGATCACTTTGTTGCAACACCTGTCTGTCCGTATGTGGTAACTTAATTTACTTAGGATCACTTTGTTGTAACACCTGTCTGTCCGTATGTGGTAACTTAATTTACTTAGGATCACTTTGTTGTAACACCTGTCTGTCCGTATGTGGTAACTTAATTTACTTAGGATCACTTTGTTGCAACACCTGTCTGTCCGTATGTGGTAACTTAATTTACTTAGGATCACTTTGTTGTAACACCTGTCTGTCCGTATGTGGTAACTTAATTTACTTAGGATCACTTTGTTGTAACACCTGTCTGTCCGTATGTGGTAACTTAATTTACTTAGGATCACTTTGTTGTAACACCTGTCTGTCCGTATGTGGTAACTTAATTTACTTAGGATCACTTTGTTGTAACACCTGTCTGTCCGTATGTGGTAACTTAATTTACTTAGGATCACTTTGTTGTAACACCTGTCTGTCCGTATGTGGTAACTTAATTTACTTAGGATCACTTTGTTGTAACACCTGTCTGTCCGTATGTGGTAACTTAATTTACTTAGGATCACTTTGTTGCAACACCTGTCTGTCCGTATGTGGTAACTTAATTTACTTAGGATCTCTTTGTTGTAACACCTGTCTGTCCGTATGTGGTAACTTAATTTACTTAGGATCACTTTGTTGTAACACCTGTCTGTCCGTATGTGGTAACTTAATTTACTTAGGATCACTTTGTTGTAACACCTGTCTGTCCGTATGTGGTAACTTAATTTACTTAGGATCACTTTGTTGTAACACCTGTCTGTCCGTATGTGGTAACTTAATTTACTTAGGATCACTTTGTTGCAACACCTGTCTGTCCGTATGTGGTAACTTAATTTACTTAGGATCACTTTGTTGTAACACCTGTCTGTCCGTATGTGGTAACTTAATTTACTTAGGATCACTTTGTTGTAACACCTGTCTGTCCGTATGTGGTAACTTAATTTACTTAGGATCACTTTGTTGCAACACCTGTCTGTCCGTATGTGGTAACTTAATTTACTTAGGATCACTTTGTTGTAACACCTGTCTGTCCGTATGTGGTAACTTAATTTACTTAGGATCTCTTTGTTGTAACACCTGTCTGTCCGTATGTGGTAACTTAATTTACTTAGGATCACTTTGTTGTAACACCTGTCTGTCCGTATGTGGTAACTTAATTTACTTAGGATCACTTTGTTGCAACACCTGTCTGTCCGTATGTGGTAACTTAATTTACTTAGGATCACTTTGTTGTAACACCTGTCTGTCCGTATGTGGTAACTTAATTTACTTAGGATCACTTTGTTGCAACACCTGTCTGTCCGTATGTGGTAACTTAATTTACTTAGGATCACTTTGTTGCAACACCTGTCTGTCCGTATGTGGTAACTTAATTTACTTAGGATCACTTTGTTGTAACACCTGTCTGTCCGTATGTGGTAACTTAATTTTCCAGGTTCTATAATATAATCATTAGTTTGTATATCTTGCTAAAATTATAATAAAGTTATCTACTGACTTATTTGGTATAACGTTACGGAACCCTAAGGTCACGAGTCCTCCCTCCTCTTGACGGGGTAAATAAACGATGGAAAAAATGTCGCTATTGATGCAGTAGATGCGCGAAACGTAACACGAGCTAACATGTAAACAATGATCATTGTATGTATGTAATGTAACATTCCTCACTCAGCATGGACGGGTCGGTGCGCATCTACGACACGCGCCAGGACGCGAGCGTCGTGGTGGAGGTGCAGGCGCCAGGCCCGCTCGCTGCCGCCGCCGTGCACCCGCTCTGTGACCTGCTCGCCTGGTACGTGTCTAACCTACAATTGTTCGTCAATAGTAGCACACTTCAAACAAACTAAAGTAGTAAAAGTACATAAACAACATACTCGTTATAAGACAACAGCATGGCATTTTATTTATTATTTGGTGGTACTGACTGCTGCTGCAAGTAGATCAGCGCTATATGTTATAATGTAACGTTGTACTGACTGCTGCTGCAAGTAGATCAGCGCTATATGTTATAGTGTAACGTTGTACTGACTGCTGCTGCAAGTAGATCAGCGCTATATGTTATAATGTAACGTTGTACTGACTGCTGCTGCAAGTAGATCAGCGCTATATGTTATAGTGTAACGTTGTACTGACTGCTGCTGCAAGTAGATCAGCGCTATATGTTATAGTGTAACGTTGTACTGACTGCTGCTGCAAGTAGATCAGCGCTATATGTTATAATGTAACGTTGTACTGACTGCTGCTGCAAGTAGATCAGCGCTATATGTTATAATGTAACGTTGTACTGACTGCTGCTGCAAGTAGATCAGCGCTATATGTTATAATGTAACGTTGTACTGACTGCTGCTGCAAGTAGATCAGCGCTATATGTTATAATGTAACGTTGTACTGACTGCTGCTGCAAGTAGATCAGCGCTATATGTTATAATGTAACGTTGTACTGACTGCTGCTGCAAGTAGATCAGCGCTATATGTTATAATGTAACGTTGTACTGACTGCTGCTGCAAGTAGATCAGCGCTATATGTTATAATGTAACGTTGTACTGACTGCTGCTGCAAGTAGATCAGCGCTATATGTTATAATGTAACGTTGTACTGACTGCTGCTGCAAGTAGATCAGCGCTATATGTTATAATGTAACGTTGTACTGACTGCTGCTGCAAGTAGATCAGCGCTATATGTTATAATGTAACGTTGTACTGACTGCTGCTGCAAGTAGATCAGCGCTATATGTTATAATGTAACGTTGTACTGACTGCTGCTGCAAGTAGATCAGCGCTATATGTTATAATGTAACGTTGTACTGACTGCTGCTGCAAGTAGATCAGCGCTATATGTTATAATGTAACGTTGTACTGACTGCTGCTGCAAGTAGATCAGCGCTATATGTTATAATGTAACGTTGTACTGACTGCTGCTGCAAGTAGATCAGCGCTATATGTTATAATGTAACGTTGTACTGACTGCTGCTGCAAGTAGATCAGCGCTATATGTTATAATGTAACGTTGTACTGACTGCTGCTGCAAGTAGATCAGCGCTATATGTTATAGTGTAACGTTGTACTGACTGCTGCTGCAAGTAGATCAGCGCTATATGTTATAATGTAACGTTGTACTGACTGCTGCTGCAAGTAGATCAGCGCTATATGTTATAATGTAACGTTGTACTGACTGCTGCTGCAAGTAGATCAGCGCTATATGTTATAGTGTAACGTTGTACTGACTGCTGCTGCAAGTAGATCAGCGCTATATGTTATAATGTAACGTTGTACTGACTGCTGCTGCAAGTAGATCAGCGCTATATGTTATAATGTAACGTTGTACTGACTGCTGCTGCAAGTAGATCAGCGCTATATGTTATAGTGTAACGTTGTACTGACTGCTGCTGCAAGTAGATCAGCGCTATATGTTATAATGTAACGTTGTACTGACTGCTGCTGCAAGTAGATCAGCGCTATATGTTATAATGTAACGTTGTACTGACTGCTGCTGCAAGTAGATCAGCGCTATATGTTATAATGTAACGTTGTACTGACTGCTGCTGCAAGTAGATCAGCGCTATATGTTATAATGTAACGTTGTACTGACTGCTGCTGCAAGTAGATCAGCGCTATATGTTATAATGTAACGTTGTACTGACTGCTGCTGCAAGTAGATCAGCGCTATATGTTATAATGTAACGTTGTACTGACTGCTGCTGCAAGTAGATCAGCGCTATATGTTATAATGTAACGTTGTACTGACTGCTGCTGCAAGTAGATCAGCGCTATATGTTATAATGTAACGTTGTACTGACTGCTGCTGCAAGTAGATCAGCGCTATATGTTATAATGTAACGTTGTACTGACTGCTGCTGCAAGTAGATCAGCGCTATATGTTATAATGTAACGTTGTACTGACTGCTGCTGCAAGTAGATCAGCGCTATATGTTATAATGTAACGTTGTACTGACTGCTGCTGCAAGTAGATCAGCGCTATATGTTATAATGTAACGTTGTACTGACTGCTGCTGCAAGTAGATCAGCGCTATATGTTATAATGTAACGTTGTACTGACTGCTGCTGCAAGTAGATCAGCGCTATATGTTATAATGTAACGTTGTACTGACTGCTGCTGCAAGTAGATCAGCGCTATATGTTATAATGTAACGTTGTACTGACTGCTGCTGCAAGTAGATCAGCGCTATATGTTATTTTATTTATTTACTTATACGACGATTAACAGACAAATAGGTACTTTTGAATTTTGAATTAACAGACAAATAGGTACAGTAAAAATTTTAAATAAATAACAAAATGCCGATAAAAAATCTTCATCTAATGGATAACAAAATCAAATAGAAGTGAGCCGTAGGGGCATAACAGTTTAACTTACAGTTTTAGCTTACAAATACTACATATAATATAAAATCTTAATTTAATTAGAAACCAACAAATAAAATTTAAGAAAAGATAAATTGAATATCTACTAAATTACTATTATTATTAAAAATTGTTTTTTAAATGTATGTACTTCTTTTCTTTGTCAGGCCGGAAACTTTTGGACCGTCCCACGTAAATAACTTAAATCCCTCGACCTTTTTAAAAGCGGAAGTCTTGCTTATCCGCTTACAATCTTATTTAGACGATCTCTTTCGGAGGGAGTGGTTCCTAAAGTATGGAAGGAAGCATTTGTGACCCCAGTACATAAAAAAGGTGACAAAGCGAATGTCGAAAATTATCTGCCTATTTCGAAACTATGCCTCTTCGCCAAAATACTGGAACGCATTGTTTACAATCAAGTCTACGCTGCTCTTAAATTCAAATTCAAATAGTTTATTTTGCAAAGCAGGTATAGATATATACACTTTTTACACGTGAAATTTAATCTAATAAAGAAAATATATGTAATAAAATAATAAATGTACATGAACTAAATTAAAGGTTTATTTAATTTATGTAGCAATATATTTACGATTAAAATGATAGGTAAAATATATATTATACAAGGTAAAATCCAATCAACCGCCCGAACCCATACCGGAGACCCGGCCAGGGACCAGGAACAAGGTTCAATGATCACCAACCGAGCCCCCAGCACGAATCCAGGCGGCCGACCAAATCCCATCCTATATACTACATACTAATAGGTTACATATATAAATACATGCCTACCTCCGCCCATTCGATTAGTCTTGCTAAGAAGAAGGGCAAGAAACTTAGCAAGATCATATCTTTTTTTCAACATAAAACTTATACTATACAATATTCATATATTCTCTTCATCATTCTCTGACTTATATCTACTTTAACCAAGGGATAAGAAAATACAAGACAGCAGGAATTCAGGTTAATGAAAAAAAGAAAAACATATATATCTTTGTCTACCTGTCTCATATAGTCTTTTTCCTTTTACAGTCTGTAATCAATTAATGTTTACACCTTAGAGGAATCATAAGTTAGGAAATTATACTATTTAATTAAATTATAACTTACTATCATTATCACTGTAACACCATGCTTCACCATCATCCAAATATTCATTTATTTTATAATATGCCTTTTTCAATAGGCCCTGTTAAATATACAGTTTAAACTTATTCTCTGACAAAGTAAGGACCTCTTTTGGAAGTTTATTGTAAAATCTTATACCATGTCCTACGAAGGAGGTACTCACCTTAGCGAGTCTGATTTTTGGAAAAGCCAATTTATGCTTATTTCTGGTTTCCTTACAATGTTGCTCACCAAGCCTTGGGAAAGACTCAACATTTTTTCTGACATATCTAAGGTCTTGGTAAATATATTCACAAGGAACCGTTAATATATTAATCTCTTTGAACTTTTCTCTTAATGAATCCCGGTGCTTCATAAATCTTCGTAAATCTTCATTTAATGCCAAACCAACACGGCTTTCTCAAGAATCGGTCCGTAGTTTCCAACCTAGTAACAGCAAATGAATTTATAACACGTAGTATGGACGAACATTCACATGTTGATGCTATTTGTATGGACAATAGCAAATGCTTCGATCGGATTGACCATCAAGTTCTTCTACAAACGCTAATTAATGCTGGAATTCATGGTGACCTTCTTAGATGGTTTACATCTTATATTGATAAACGAAACCAGGCTGTAGTATTAAATGGCTTTACATCTGCTTGGACATACAGTGGTGGACATATAATTAGAAACAGTACATGAAACTTAGGTAAACACAGAATGAACTATCGTTATGAGTAAAAAATATATAGATTAAATCACTATTAACTATGCCAGAACATAGCCAATGAGTTAAAAAACTCATAATTAAAAAAGTTTAAATATCATGATAGTTGAATTTCTATTACTGGCCGCTTGGACAACTAATTAGAAACAGGATCCATGGTTCGTACCATTTTTGAAATTAAAAAGAAAAACTTCTTTCTACGCTTTATCTGTAGTTGCGGCGGCAATTAAACGTCAATTTGGAATTACGTGAATAATAAGTTTTGTTAAAAATGGGTAAAAATAAGAGTTGTGACGAGTCAACTAGGCAATTAATTGTTAAATTACATTTAAATCGAAAATGGACTTATAGAAGAATTGCTAACCATCTAGAATGTTCTGTGAAGAAAGTTTTCAACGCTATTGCTCATTATAAAAGAAACGGAACTACTAAAAGTGTTGTTAGAAAGGCTCGTCCAAGGAAAACGTCTCCCCGGGAACATTTGCAAATAATACGTATAGCTAAACAAGACCCGTTTAAAGGCTCCAACGAGATTAGAAATGAAGTTTTTTCATCTGATGACCCAAGGAACATTTCCTCGAAACTGGTACGCCGTAGATTAGTGGAAGCTAAATTGTTCGGGAGGGTTTGTCGAAAGGTACCGCTTCTTACCAAGCAACATCGAGAGAAGCGATTATTATTTGCAAAGAAATATCTTAACTGGACCGTACGAGAATGGAAAAAAGTGTTATTCTCGGATGAAACAAAAATAAATATGGTGAATTAAGACGGCAAACGCTACGTTAGACGTCCAATAAACCATGCTTTTGATTACAAATACACGAGGAGTATAGTCAAACACGGCGGTGGTAACATTAAAGTATGGGGATTTTTTTCTGGTTGCGGAGTTGGCCCCGTCCGTAAGATTGAAGGTATAATGAATCAATTTCAATACAAAAACATTTTAGAAGAGACAATGATTCCTTACACCGACGACCATTTGCCTGTGACCTGGATCTTTCAGCACGATAACGACCCAAAACACACGGCCCGCAGTGTTAAATCCTTTCTTAGTGAGCAACGTGTTACCATGTTAGACTGGCCTGCAAATAGTCCCGATTTAAATCCTATTGAAAACATGTGGTACGTCGTTAAAAAAAAAAGTCTCCGTTAAACGTAATTCCAATCAAAATGAACTTTACGAAGCCTTTGTTGAAGCATGGAACTCGATCCCACTCGATAAATGTATGAAATTACTTGAATCAATGCCACTTCGTTGCAGAGGCGTCATTAGTCAAAGACTATGCAACTAAATATTAATTTTTAAGAAATTTAGTAAACCAAACATAATGTTACATAAATAATTTGAAATTGATGACGTTAACACGTTAATAACTTTGATTTTTACCTCATTTCTTTATTGTTTCTAATTAGTTGTCCATGACGGATGGTACTGCAAATGTCGTTTAGTTGTTTGTACGTAACTAAATATCTAAATGGTAGTTGTAAACTTGGATATTTATTTGTTTTTTAATTAATTATAAGTTGTTGGACGTATTCTATGCATTTTGTTGTTTTATTTCCAAAAACAAAAGTTTTATGGCAATGTGGCTTGTATAATGTGAAATACGTCGCAATTGTTTCTAATTATATGTCCACCACTGTATATCCCCTCAGGTACACCACAGGGTTCTTTGCTTGGTCCTCTATTGTTTATTATATTTATCCAGGATATTGATATCTGTTTTCTTAATGCTGATAAAGTCTTATTATTTGCTAATGATATGAATATCTTCATGCAAATACGCACACTTGAAGGTATATATAAACTTCAGTCCAATCTAAGCAGGTTCCAAAGTTACTGCTTGGATAATAAGCTGGATTTAAATGTTTCCAAATGTTTTATATTTCATTCTGAAGGAGGCATTCTTCTCTAGACGTTAGCTATTCACTTAAGAGCATCAATATAAAAAAGTTACAAGTATACGAGATTTGAGCGTAATTCATGACTCAAAACTCTTATTTGATAAACATATCAATAACATCGTAAACAAAGCCTCAAAATCGTTAGGGTTTATTATGAGGACGTCAGGTGACTTCAAGAATTTAAAATCCATAAAAACACTATACTGTGCCTTTGTTCGGAGTCATCTAGAATACGCGTCTCAGATTTGGAATCTGCAATATGAAAAATATACGTATTGATTGTATTCAAGGAAAATTCCCGAGGTTCCTTGATTACAAGGGCCATCAATTTTTTATTGACTATGAGCATCGCTGCACACGATATCATTTTCTTCCCTTATCTTTAAGACGCGATATCTCTGACATCTGCTACCTTAAGAGCATCGCCAATGGCTCAGGAGATAGCCCTGATCCAAAAATGCATTCAAGAGCGAGTTCTCTTTTCCATAATATTTCTCTTGACATAGATTTGTTTTGTTCAAGCACATCATCAGTCATTAACACTTTTACACTTTAAAAATGAGTAGATAAAACGGTTGGCATAAAGTCAACAACAATCACACGTGAGTGTTCAAGCCGTATGTAATAATAATCTCACGCGAGTTTTAATTAAAAATTTAATAACAATATAGTTAAGACTAAATTAGGCTAAAATCATGTAACGGCTAAAAGGTAACATTACAAAAGTTAGTCCCTTGGCCTCCTCAGTCGTGATTTGTACGAGAGAGCAGGTACACTTGCTCCACGTGAAGGCAGAGGTTACAGACATCTCATGAATATTAACTGTTTGTTCCATTCGACAGCGGTTCGATAAACCAGTGCATCAGCCTGTACGACCTGTCCGGCGCGGCGCTCAACACCATCAAGTTCCACGAGGGGTTCATGGGCGCGCGTATCGGGCCCGTCAGCTGCCTCGCCTTCCATCCGCTCAGGTACACAGGTGCCCATACTGTCTATCGACTGTACGTCATAGTTGTGTTGTGTAACTTGGTGGTATGTCCGTAGGTGTGCGATGGGTGTTGGCGCCAAGGACTCGACTGTGTCGGTCTACGTATCCGAGGCGCGCCGGTGACCCTCGCTCTACAGCCTCGCGCTGCCGCTGCCCTTCCACGCGGGACACAGCGCGGGTCAGTAGTGTCTCATGTACGTGTCCGAGGTGCGCCGGTGACCCTCGCTCTACAGCCTCGCGCTGCCGCTGCCCTTCCACGCGGGACACAGCGCGGGTCAGTAGTGTCACATGTACGTGTCCGAAGTGCGCCGGTGACCCTCGCTCTGCCCTTCCACGCAGGACACAGCGCGGGTCAGTAGTGTCTCATGTACATGTCCGAGGTGCGCCGCTGACCCTCGCTCTGCCCTTCCACGCGGGACACAGCGCGGGTCAGTAGTGTCACATGTACGTGTCCGAAGTGCGCCGGTGACCCTCGCTCTGCCCTTCCACGCAGGACACAGCGCGGGTCAGTAGTGTCTCATGTACATGTCCGAGGTGCGCCGCTGACCCTCGCTCTGCCCAGGACACAGCGCGGGTCAGTAGTGTCACATTTACGTGTCCGAAGTGCGCCGGTGACCCTCGCTCTGCCCTTCCACGCAGGACACAGCGCGGGTCAGTAGTGTCTCATGTACATGTCCGAGGTGCGCCGCTGACCCTCGCTCTGCCCTTCCACGCAGGACACAGCGCGGGTCAGTAGTGTCTCATGTACGTGTCCGAAGTGCGCCGGTGACCCTCGCTCTGCCCTTCCACGCAGGACACAGCGCGGGTCAGTAGTGTCTCATGTACATGTCCGAGGTGCGCCGCTGACCCTCGCTCTGCCCTTCCACGCAGGACACAGCGCGGGTCAGTAGTGTCTCATGTACGTGTCCGAAGTGCGCCGGTGACCCTCGCTCTGCCCTTCCACGCAGGACACAGCGCGGGTCAGTAGTGTCTCATGTACGTGTCCGAAGTGCGCCGGTGACCCTCGCTCTGCCCTTCCACGCAGGACACAGCGCGGGTCAGTAGTGTCTCATGTACATGTCCGAGGTGCGCCGCTGACCCTCGCTCTGCCCTTCCACGCAGGACACAGCGCGGGTCAGTAGTGTCTCATGTACGTGTCCGAAGTGCGCCGGTGACCCTCGCTCTACAGCCTCGCGCTGCCGCTGCCCTTCCACGCGGGACACAGCGCGGGTCAGTAGTGTCACATGTACGTGTCCGAAGTGCGCCGGTGACCCTCGCTCTGCCCTTCCACGCAGGACACAGCGCGGGTCAGTAGTGTCTCATGTACATGTCCGAGGTGCGCCGCTGACCCTCGCTCTGCCCTTCCACGCAGGACACAGCGCGGGTCAGTAGTGTCACATGTACGTGTCCGAGGTGCGCCGGTGACCCTCGCTCTGCCCTTCCACGCAGGACACAGCGCGGGTCAGTAGTGTCTCATGTACATGTCCGAAGTGCGCCGGTGACCCTCGCTCTGCCCTTCCACGCGGGACACAGCGCGGGTCAGTAGTGTCACATGTACGTGTCCGAGGTGCGCCGGTGACCCTCGCTCTGCCCTTCCCCGTGGGACACAGCGCGGGTCAGTAGTGTCTCATGTACGTGTCCGAGGTGCGCCGGTGACCCTCGCTCTGCCCTTCCACGCAGGACACAGCGCGGGTCAGTAGTGTCTCATGTACATGTCCGAAGTGCGCCGGTGACCCTCGCTCTGCCCTTCCACGCGGGACACAGCGCGGGTCAGTAGTGTCACATGTACGTGTCCGAGGTGCGCCGGTGACCCTCGCTCTGCCCTTCCCCGTGGGACACAGCGCGGGTCAGTAGTGTCACATGTACGTGTCCGAGGTGCGCCGGTGACCCTCGCTCTGCCCTTCCACGCAGGACACAGCGCGGGTCAGTAGTGTCTCATGTACATGTCCGAAGTGCGCCGGTGACCCTCGCTCTGCCCTTCCACGCGGGACACAGCGCGGGTCAGTAGTGTCACATGTACGTGTCCGAGGTGCGCCGGTGACCCTCGCTCTGCCCTTCCACGCAGGACACAGCGCGGGTCAGTAGTGTCACATGTACGTGTCCGAGGTGCGCCGGTGACCCTCGCTCTGCCCTTCCACGCAGGACACAGCGCGGGTCAGTAGTGTCTCATGTACATGTCCGAAGTGCGCCGCTGACCCTCGCTCTGCCCTTCCACGCGGGACACAGCGCGGGTCAGTAGTGTCACATGTACGTGTCCGAGGTGCGCCGGTGACCCTCGCTCTGCCCTTCCCCGTGGGACACAGCGCGGGTCAGTAGTGTCTCATGTACGTGTCCGAGGTGCGCCGGTGACCCTCGCTCTGCCCTTCCACGCAGGACACAGCGCGGGTCAGTAGTGTCTCATGTACATGTCCGAAGTGCGCCGGTGACCCTCGCTCTGCCCTTCCACGCGGGACACAGCGCGGGTCAGTAGTGTCACATGTACGTGTCCGAGGTGCGCCGGTGACCCACGCGGGACACAACTAGATTGAACATGATGGTATTAATTAATATATTTTTATATTTTCCAGGCTAGTACTTAAACACAAAGAAAACAACAGAAGCTGGCTTCTCTTTTAGTGAAAACGTAAGTCCCCCACAGTCACTCCGGTACACTCCGGTAGTAGGTAGGTAGCCACAATCATAGCGCGCAGTTTACATTAGTGTACATAGAATACGGCTCGCGGTTATATCGACAATGTATCGAGGATGTTTTCTCAGTTATTGTCCACAATCACCATCAACTCAACTCGACACAAACAATATTTTTGTACAAATATGTAGTTTAGTTTATTTATCTATATTCATACTCGTAAATGTCAGATCACACAATGAATAGTTCACTCAACTGATTGTGGACATTAACTTAAGTTAGCTATATGAACATTTGGTGCTACATTATACCGATATATTTACTGTGTATCACAACTATATAGGGTTTACATTTGATGTACTTTGGGATTTTGCTTGTGCGATAATCAAAATAGTTCCAGATATTTTTAAACAATATAGCATATATATATATATATAAAACTGAAATATATGATGCTATTTGGCTAAATTCAGCCACTGTTATAAAACTGCATGAATTTATTACAATCTCCTATAAATTAAACCAAATATGTAATCATTTTGTAAATATAAACGTAAAGTGTGAGGGAGGGCTCTACCATACTGGCACTAAATTGCAATATTAATTTATTTGAAATTAACAATAATAATTTTAGTGTAAGGTCTGGTATTTAACTGATCACCGCTCGGGTGGCAGAATGGATTGTTATTGTATTTGTGTCCCTCACTTGGTACTGGTTAATGTGAGCCGCATGTGGAACAAGTGGCGAGAGCTGCGCCTGTGTAATGTGCTATCACCGATAGTGTTCACACAAGGTGCTGCCATAACTTGTTAACTTACACACAGAGAAGCACTGACAGGTACCTACGTATGTAGTGTAACTAAGTACATACACTGTTCTTCCTAAACTAACCCTTCAATCCTTACATTAAGTAAAAATACTTATCGCAAACATAATAAATCTATTAATTGTATAGCAATCTATCATTTCTCTTAGTTGTTTTAAGAGATCTTTGAGTTTTGTAATTAGTGATTTAACAGAAAGTTCCTAATACTTAATTAATGGATGCCATTTTATACTTTTATTTAGACTATTGTTTATTACGTAATTTGTAAATTAATGCAGAAGATGAAAATTTTTGTTCTTTGGATTAATTTTGTAGTCAGTACATAAGTTGTTTTTATTTGCATGTGAAATAATTTCTTGTAAAATGTGACTTTTTTAACTCCGTAAAATAAGATTGAAATGTGATTTGATTATGTGGTGAGTGATAAATTAAGTTAATAAAATTTAGCATTTATTTTTGTGGGTTATTAAAAACAAATTCATTTAAATAAAACATTCTAGGTAATAAATTCTTCAAGATTAATATTACATCTATACATCAAATGATTTGACAACTTAATGAAAGTGGCCATAAAATACAACTTTACACTCTGTTGTGTGACAGGGTGGGAGTGCTGGCCAGTCATACATATTGGTCTGTAATTGCCCGCACTCGCACCGGTTGCATAGTTTAGATGAATAAGGATCAAAGTAGCAATCGTCAACTTGAACAAATTAAAATAACAATTGGTTACATATTTGTAAAAAATTGTTTGTTATTTGAAAATTGTTTTGTACCATTGCATTTGTGTATGAGGTGATTTGTTGCTTTTACAAATTGTGTAATAATTTAATGTACATTTTACATAATAATTGTTGTTGTTACAATAAAACATCAAAATCAATTATTTCTTTTACTAAATATTACCTTAATTCTCAATTCCATCATCATGTAACACACGTTCAATGAGAAACAAAGTTCTTAGTCACAATTCTAGTAACAATTAAATCTAATAAATGATTATTTGACTTTACATTGACTTTATTCAACTTGTAAACAGTTTTAAGTTGGTTTATATCTGTGAACTTGTGGAGATGATCAAGCGTCACCGGCTCCCCTTCAATCTGTGACAGAATCTCCTCCCCGCCGACTTCCTCCGAATCTTTAAGGAAACAGACGAGCAGGTCGCCACCTCGCTCTAAGCCGAACTTGCTCAGACTCTGTGAAATGTTCTTGGTAAGGGACAGATTGTACAATATCTCCGCGTAGACTGATCTTGTCACCATGGACCCTGACGCAGCAGCTACCACAGCTTTGTTTGCAGCCACCACCACTTGAAATGGATCCAAAATCAAGTTTGGCTTGATGATAGCGCAATTCCATATTCCTTTTGTAATATTATTCCTGACTGTTTCTACATTTTGGACATTCTCGAAAAGGTAGATCTTGATTTTTTTGTTACTCTCTGGATCCAGGGCGCAAGTGTATGGTTCTATTGTCATTTTATACATCAAAACAATTCATACCTACATCTAAAAAATTATCGGGTTTCCACGTTGAAATTCGTTTTGACGGCAAATTATCGTACATAGTACATATGTGCTCTGTGCATACAACCAAACCACAGAACCAAACCAAGGCCTGCGTTCTTTTTTTTTTTTTTGAATTGATCTTTTTTGCTGTCAGCCTTTTGGCCTTTTCAGCTTTACCGTGAAAAGGGGGACAGAGAGTACCCAACCTTTCTGTTTGATCGTCAGTCAAGCAGCAGCACCTATGATCACCCAGCCGTCTTAACTTTATTTGCTCAGTGGTCTTAACTAACCCCGCAGGAATTCGCCATGTTCACCAGGCAGACGACATTCGATTTTAATTTTTTTTCGTAAAATATAGACTATTTGATGAACTTAATTTAAAGCAATTTCAGTTTTATGCAGTCAATATTTTTTTATATTTTCGTTAAGAAGAAAGAAAGAAAGAAAAGTAATTTATTTTAAAATACCACAAACACGAGAAAGAACATAAAAACATACAATATAACAAACAATACAAATTAACAAACAGTACGAGTAAACATAACATTAGGAAAACAGTGGTAAATAAAAAAGGATTTCAGCTCAGCTTAATGCTGTAGTAGGAGCTACAGCGCTGGTATTCTGCTGAACCCTGACTTAAAATTAATATTAAAACTTAACCTATACCTATGCTTACTTGTGACGTCATTTGTTTCCCTTAGGCTTAATCAACATTATCCTTTGCATTAGTAAAAAAAAAACATTTGACATATGACAAGCGCTAGGGATGTGCGCAGACACGTTTAAAGAAGCCAGATAAAACGGCTAATAATAATAATAATGCAACATCTTTATCGAAAAAAAGTATCGATACTTACTCGTACCAGTTATTCATTTTTTCGGATTAGACGCAAATAAAAACAGCATTAAGCAAGTAGGTATGTGGTTCTACATGTTGATATGTATTCGAATTAATAATATTGGAACGTAGCCTAGTTTGTCTGGTCTATGGTTTTTCTGGTTTGGACAAGTCAGTTGGAGTTTTTCAATAAAGTATTGTTTTATAACGTGACTCTTGTATTTTAATTAACTATATCCTGGAAGGACCAGGACATTACAAATTGGCGACGAGGATAAGAGTAACTCGCGATGGCCGCGAGCTTCCAGTTAAAACCGTTCGCAGAAGGCGACGACATCGACTGTTTTTTGGAGAGGATTGAGCAATATTTTAGTGCAAACGATGTAGTAGAGGGCAAACAAGTCGCTACATTACTGGTACTACTTTCAGAAAATGTATACAAAATATTGAAAAACCTCTGCCACCCCCAGTTGCCCAAACAGAAAACGCTAAAGGAAATTCAGCAGGTGCTGAAATTACGATTTCAACCTAGAGTATCACACTTTCGAAAGCGAATTATATTCGATAGACTCACTCAAGGCGAGGGCGAGCCAATTAGTAAGTGGTACGAACGTGTCAGGGAAGCTGTCACGGATTGCAATTTTGGAACTACCGTGGAGGAAAGAGTGAAAGATAAATTTGTTACCGGACTCCGTTCAGGACCAATACAAGAAAGGTTATGTGAAGAGGTTACAACCAAGGCGGTCACATTATTGCTGGACATTGCACTCAACAAAGAAGCAGCAATGGCAGAGAAGTTAAGTGTACACAAAGTTAGCACTAAATCGGGATTTAGAAGCAAGCCAAATGAAAAAAAAGTGTGCATTCACTGCGGTAAGCCAGATCACAATTTCTCCACATGCAAGTATAAGGAATACAAATGCAAAAAGTGTCAAAAAGTAGGACATTTAGCCAGTGTATGCAGGTCGAAAACAGTTCTAAATGTGGAAGTTGCTGAAAAAAGTGATGAGGACTGTGATGTAATGGACATGTTTACGTTGGACAATGTGAAACAGGTAAACTTTGTATCGCCATTTTTATTATATTGTGTCATAAATGGGAAAGCTGTCACAATGGAATTAGACACTGGTGCAGCTGTCAGTTGTATTACAGAGCAAACATTCCAAGAAAAATTTGCTGATGCAACATTGGAACCCTCGAACACTGAATTAAAAACATACAGTGGGGAAATTTTAAAACCATTAGGTATTTTAAGAGCTAAGGTTAAATTAAATGATAAGGAACTTTCATGTGAAATTTTGGTAGTTAAACAAGGAGTAAAGTGCTTATTTGGTAGGGATTTGATAAATCAATTCAAAGTAGATATAAAACAGCATTTTGAGGTTAACACAGTTACTGAAAAGACTGAAGACAAATTAAATTCAATTTTGACCGAATTTGAGGAAGTTTTTCAAAATGAGTTAGGGGTGATTAAAAATGAAAAAGTCACACTAGAAGTTCATGATAATACTCAGCCAATTTTCCGAAAGCCAGCACCTATTCCATATGCTTTCAAAAATGAAGTAGAGGCAGAATTGATAAAACTAGAAAAAGAAGGGGTAATACAAAAAATTGAAAACTCACAGTGGGGTACACCCTTAGTTCCAGTCTTGCGTGAAGATGGCCGTTTGCGTTTATGTGCTAATTATAAGCAAACAATAAATAAGCATCTTAAAGATGTCAATTATCCTTTGCCACGTATAGAGGACATTTTTTCAGCACTAGAGGGTGGTGAAAAGTTCTCAAAATTAGATATGCGAAATGCTTTTAATCACTTGATCTTGGATGATCAAACAAAAGAGTTGTTAGCTTGGTCTACAACGCAGGGAATTTATAAAATTAATAGATTACCTTATGGCACTAAGCCAGCCAGTCAAATTTTTTAATCCAAAATGGAAAAAATCTTGTTAGGGGCTAAAGGAGCTATAAATTATATTGATGATGTAATACTTACAGGCGCTAATGACCAAGAGCACTTGGAGAATTTAAGGGAAGTTCTTCATAGGTTTCAAACAGCAGGTATTAGATTAAATAAAAAGAAGTGTTTGTTTTTTCAAACCGAGGTTCGATACCTAGGACATATAATTTCAAAGACTGGGTTAAAAAAAGACATATCTCGTGTGGATGCTATAGTACATGCACCACCACCAAAAGATGTAACAGGAGTAAGGTCATGGATAGGCATGGTAAATTACTATGCAAAATTTATTCCTCAGTTGTCAGTAAAACTAAAACCAATGTATGATCTATTGCAGAAAGATGTAAAATTTGAGTGGACCAAAGAATGTGACAGTAGTTTTGCTAGTGTAAAAGCGGATATTATTTCTGATAATACATTAGTTTATTTTAATAGAAATCTGCCCTTGAGACTAGCTTGTGATGCCTCACAAAACGGAATTGGCTCAGTTCTTAGTCACATTTTTCCGGATGGTTCAGAACGACCAATAACTTTCATTTCCAGAGTATACTCCAAAGCGGAAAAGGGATATTCAATGATCCATAAAGAGGCATTGGCCATCTATTGGTCAGTACAAAAATTGTACCAATATTTGGTGGGCACCAAATTTGAATTAATATCTGACCATAAACCGTTGCAGGCATTGTTTGGGGAAAATAAAAGCCTACCGCATATGGCAGCAGGGAGGCTTCAGAGATGGTCTCTGTATTTAGCAGGATTTGATTACACTTTTAAACATGTAAAGGGATCAGAAAATGTCAATGCAGACTGTATGTCGAGGTTACCATTACAAGTAGAAAACAGTAAAATAGATAAAAAATGTGATTCTGATTATATCAATTTTGTAGAAAAACAAAATGCTATAAATTTAAATTTGGTCAGATCAGAAACCAGAAAAGATGTAATTTTAAGTTCTTTGTTCAACATGATAAGGTACGGGTTTCCTAATGTGTTAGAAAATGATAATTTAAAAGCCTTTTGGAACAAGAAAGATGAGTTATATATTGACCAAGGGATAATTATGTGGGGTTATCGTGTTGTAATTCCTGAAAAGTTACAAGAAAGTTTATTGAAAGAGCTTCATGCTACTCATGAGGGCATTGTTAAAATGAAAGCTAATGCTAGATCTTACTTTTGGTGGCCTAATATGGACAGTGCCATAGAAAAATATGCTAAGTGTTGTGATGTGTGTATGCAAGCGCGTCCAGAGCCCCAAAAATCTAAAGTAATTTCATGGCCCAAAACTAATTTCCCATATGAAAGAGTACATGCGGATTTTTTAGGTCCAATTAATGGGAAAAATATATTAATTATTATTGACTCTTACAGTAAATGGCCAGAAGCTTTTATTATGAAAAGTACAGACTCCAAATCAACTATTGAGAAATTTAGAGAATGTTTTAGTAGATTTGGACTACCAAAGATTGTTGTAACTGATAATGCTATGCAATTTTGTTCATCAGAATTTTCAGAATTTTTAAGTAAAAATGGCATATCACATGAAACTTCAGCTCCCTTTCATCCTGCCACCAATGGCTTTGCAGAGAATGCAGTTAGAAATTTCAAGTCTGGTATGATTAAGGCTCTGAAGGACAAAGCCAATATTAATGTTAGCTTTGAAACATTAATGTACAGATATTTGTTCCATTACAGGAATTCTATTCACTCAGTCACAGGTGTCACACCTTCAGAATTAATGTTTCAAAGAAAATTAAGGACAAGATTTGATTTATTGTCAACAGCACCTGAAAAAAATACTAGTTTTAATAACCAAAATAATAAAAAAAGGGATGAAAGGTTTAAAGAGGGAGATACTGTTTATTGTAGAGACTATAGAAATCCTAATAAAAAGCAATTTGTAAAATGTAAAATTGATGAGGTGTTAGGACAGAGAACATATCTTTGTAAACTAATTGATGAAAATTTAGTGTGGAAAAGACATCTTGATCAAATAATCTGTCCCATACCTAAAGAACATGATAATTTTAAGACAACAAATAATTGTAACCACCCAACATATGGGGAAAATGACTTGGTTCAGGATAGAAACCTAACTTATAACTTACAAAATGATAATGCAAATTTCTCTCCTGAAATACAAGGAGCTGTCAATGTTACAAATAACCAAGTAGATGAGACCGTTATATGTAGTCCAAGAGCTAGCATATGTAGTCCAAGAGCTAGCATATGTAGTCCAAGAGCTAGCATATGCAGTCCAAAAGCTAGTAATGCTACAGATGATTATACTCAGAGAGCTAGTAATGTTTTTGACGAGAATTCTAATAATTCTGATATTGTTGTAAGGTGCTCTAATAGAATTATTAAGCCACCAGAACGTTTAAATTTATAGAGGGGAAGTATTTGATATGTATTCGAATTAATAATATTGGAACGTAGCCTAGTTTGTCTGGTCTATGGTTTTTCTGGTTTGGACAAGTCAGTTGGAGTTTTTCAATAAAGTATTGTTTTATAACGTGACTCTTGTATTTTAATTAACTATATCCTGGAAGGACCAGGACATTACACATGTAATGACAAAAACTTACTTATTTACTTGGGTAAAGAAACAAAACTACTTTTCGAGATGTTTTCACAATAAACGGTTTCGTGTAGCTGTAACCTGTCGTGCTAGCTTTTAAAAACTAATCGCTAAAATCAATTACAAGCCCTGCGTTCCAAAGTTGAATTATTTCGCTAAAATCGATTACGAATGAATGAGGTGAATGGCTAATAATCCATGAGTGAAGCAAATGCGTTCATTCATTCGTATGACTTTCGTGGCTCATGCGACGGAGGTGAGGCGATGTGAGCGTTGAACGGAATGGAATGTCAAAAATTGTTTTCGCTCCATTATTTCAGCAGTTCAGATCAGACAAACCATAGTATATGTTTTATTCGGCCATAAGAGAAACAAATGAAAAGTCTTGAATGTGAAGTCGTGTGGAACTCTTCGTCGAAATGGAAGAATTTATATTTGTAAATGTGTTTGTGGACTCGATAAAAAAATATATAAATTTGAAATTGAATCAGAGTCAATATGATCGAGCTTCAAAGGGTAAATTGCATTGTGCAATAAATGGTTAATGATGCGCTGATCAGCTTTTTCGTCGCTAGATGTAGAGCTGTGCATCAGTTCGCCAAATTGGCTATCGTCACTATCCGAGTCTACGTTGAAGAACAGTGCTACAAACTCTTCTTGTTCCATCATGAATCACGGCACTTTGACGAGATAAAATAAAATAATCGTATTGTATTCTGTGGTAAGAGGCTATGGTTAAGATGTATCTTTTTAAATGCGGTCCGAATCATAAGCCATCTTTCACATCGTTTGCTAGCTCACAAATTACGGACCAGTCATCGCTCACACTTTAAATCATTCATAGCTTTTATCGATGTAATTCTATTTCGGACCGCACGGGACATTTCTTTTGCACGCGTTGAATGAATGAATGAGGGATTTTCTGTAAGATTATTAAAAAAAAAACGCCAAATTACTAGACAGATGGCGTTGACAAGACGTGGTCTGACTGAGTGCTGCCAGCGTTTATGGAAACCCTTCAAGTATTCAGAACCCCAGTACTTCTGAGCTGCTGGAGGGTTTACTAGCATTAATTTACAGAAAGTTGCTTTAAACCATTTCACTATTCAGAGTTGCGAACGATCTGAAGTGGAACGAGCCCAAAGAGCTGTCCTTAAGGTTATGACCAATAAACCCTTTAGATTTGACACTATACAAAGAACTGAGTGTACTTACCGTGAGACAGCTCTTTGTTCTCCGAACTACGTTGCGTAAGCACTCGTCTGTCCCCTACAACTCTATTGAAAAAAAGTGGCGCAGTGACCTTGTGTGTCCAATACCTGCACATAGACTAGCACTTACCTCCAGGCATTACAACATTATCAGTTGTCGTCTCTATAATAGAATAAACAAGGAACTTAATATTTATCCTAATAATTTACAGATATGCAACTCCACTTTACAAGCTTGACTTCAAAAGCTAACCTACGAAGAGACTGAAGCTTTGCTTAAACCCACTACTTCATTCTTTATTATCACATATATATTTTAATTTGTGTATAACTATTATTTATTTTATATATATATATATATATATATATATAATATATAATCCTATTATAATTTAACATTATCCTTTCGTGCATATACACTACAGTATATTTTTACAATTAATATACTAATTAGCATTTCATACACACATTTAATTAAATACATATATCACATTTCTTTTTGTTAACTGTGAGCAAACTGGCAATTCTTTATTTTGTTGAAGGCTTATTTGTTCTCAGGTACTTACATGTACCAAATTTATTTATGTTTATCCTTATAAGCTAAATCTCAAAATGTAAATTGTGTTTAGAGATATTTAATTTATGGTGGAAGACGTTGGTATCTGTAGTACAGTGTTAAGTTAACACTAGCATAGGTACCATCGGACTATCCTGATAGGTTAAAATAATTCTTACGAAATATTTCTGTATTGTCTAGATACTTATTTAAGGATAAGATTGGTAATAATTTGAGGAACAATAAATAAATAAAATAAAATAAATGGATTTGGATATTGTTTCCGGTGTAGTATTCAAGACTTCATAATAAAAATGCTTCCTCTACTCAGATCCCTAGATAGCATAAAAGTACTTAGGTGCGATCGGAGACGCGGGAGGAATTTCTGCGCTATGCTCCCCGATCTCAGATCACAAGCGGCACGTGCCAAGAGAGAGAGAACGATATCATGCACATCTTGCTGTTGTTTGTTAGGGTTCCGTAGTACCGAAAAGGTACAAAAGTAACCTTTATGGTGAGACTTCGTTGTCCGTCCGACGGACGTCCATATGTCACAACCTCATAACTCTAGCACCGTTAAAGATAAGGACTTGAAATTTGGCACAAAAGTTACATGAATTTGCCCACATATTACAGTGTAAAAAAATATGAAAAATTTGAAAATGTTCAAAATATTTCCAAAACAAAAGTGGATAAAATAAAAATATTATCCTAAAAATACAAAATGGATATCAAATTGTAGATTTTAAAAACATAGGTACACTTTGACTATATTTTCTGTCACTGGTTTCGAGAAATCTTTAAAAAAACACGAAAATTTGTATGTCCCCCCCTCCCCTTATCTCCGAAAGTGGTACACCGAAAAATATGAAAAAAATGACAATTATAGATCATTACTGCCCAATTACAGGAAAACAATTTTAAAAAATTAGCACAAATGAGAAATATAAAAAAAGTAAAATAAATATTTTTTTTTTATAAAAGTTGGTAAAGTATAGTAAAAACACAGTAAAAGTTGATTGTAAAAATATATACTTTTACTGTATTTACTGGCACTGGTTTCGAGAAATCTTTAAAAAAAACAATAATATGTATGTTCCGTATTTCCAAAACTGATATACCAAAAGATATTTAAAAAGATCATGGAAATATGTGTTTACGTAAAGATTACCGAAAAAATAAAGCGCTTGAGAAATAAACGAAAAAAAATTACATAATTAAATTTATCATCCACAATACGAAACCCTAGGTACGCGAGTCTGACTCGCACTTGGCTGGTTTTCTTTTTATTTAAATAAGTTCCGTTGGGGATTTGTCACGAAAACAATTAATTCCGCATTTTTTTTTTAGTAGCTTTATTAATGTGTCAAATAGAAGAAATTATTGTGAATTAAGATGCTGTTTTGAGTGCATTGTCCCTGCGTTCCGAAATAGAATTATTTCGCTAAAATCGATTACGAATGAATGAGGTGAATGGCTAATAATCCACGAGTGAAGCAAATGCGTTCATTCATTCGTATGACTTTCGTGGCTCATGCGACGAAGGTGAGGCGATGTGAGCGTTGAACGGAATGGAATGTCAAAAATTTTTTCGCTCCATTATTTCAGCAGTTCAGATCAGATAAACCATGGTATATGTTTTATTCGGTCATGAGAGAAACAAATGAAAAGTCGTGTGGAACTCTTCGTCGAAAAGGAAGAATTTATATTTAAATATTTTTTGTTGTCGCTATCTGAGTCTACGTTGAAGAACAGTGCTACAAACTCTTCTTGTTCCATCACGAATCACGGCACTTTGACGAAATAAAATAAAATAATCGTATCGTATTCTGTGGTAAGAGGTTATGTTTAAAATGTATCTTTTTTAATGCGATCCGAATCATAAGCTATCTTTCACATCGTTTGCTAGCTCACAAATTACGGACCAGTCATCGCTCACACTTTAATTCATTCATAGCTTTTATCCCCTGCGGTCCGTAATAGAATTACAATGGATCATAAGCCATTCACTTCATACTTTCGTAATCGATTTTAGCGAAATAATTCTATTTCGGAACGCGGGGATCGATATAATTCTATTTCGGACCGCACGTGTGTTTGAGAATTAATGAACGACAATCTGGGACTGGAATGAATGAGATGAGATGAGAGTGAGACAGACAGTTGATAAGAAAAGGACATCATGCATGTTTATGACTTTATCCCTGCGGTCCGTAATAGAATTACATAGATAAAAGCTATGAATGAATTAAAGTGTGAGCGATGACTGGTCCGTAATTTGTGAGCTAGCAAACGATGTGAAAGATAGCTTATGATTCGGACCGCATTAAAAAAGATACATCTTAACCATAACCTCTTATCACAGAATACAATACGATTATTTGATTTTATTTCGTCAAAGTGCCGTGATTCGTGATGGAACAAGAAGAGTTTGTAGCACTGTTCTTTAACGTAGACTCAGATAGCGACGAAAAAATATATACAAGGTGACTTTTTGACCATCGTCCAAATTCATATTGGTGGCTTGGTAAGTGATCAGTATCATGGATCAATAACAATTTTTGTAAAATACGTAAAATGAAATTTTGACTCCCCATAGTGATTCACTCGGAACTGGAAGTTAATTTCTATGGGAAGCCGAAATTTCATTTTACAGATTTCACAAAAATTTTTGTTATCCAAGATACTGATCACTTATCAAGTCTCCAGTATGAATTTGGACGATGATCAAAAAGTCACCTTGTATACATATAAATTCTTCCTTTTCGACGAAAAGTTCCACACGACTTTTTATTTGTTTCTCTCATGGCCGAATAAAACATATACTATGGTTTGTCTGATCTGAACTGCTGAAATAATGGAGCGAAAGAAAACAATTTTTGACATTCCATTCCGTTCAACGCTCACATCGCCTCACCTCCGTCGCATGAGCCATGAAAGTCATACGAATGAATGAACGCATTTGCTTCACTCATCGATTATTAGCCATTCACCTCATTCATTCGTAATCGATTTTAGCGAAATAATTCTATTTCGGAACGCGGGGTATGTTTTGCATGATCACGGGCCCTAATCAAGGAACAAAATATTTCGGACACGTATTTTGACTTTTTTTTTTTTGGGAAAATGATACATGACATTTCTCCCCCTCCTCTCCTCTCCTACCCCGGCCTTCTCCTCTAGATCAAGACGCCATTTTGTATGTTTGTTGTCGTTGAGAATATCAGAAATTGGCGTAAAAATATTTTTTCGTGCCATTTACATTAAATACTTACTGTTTCTCTGTGACATTGTGATTGTAGGAATGCGTTATGATAAGTGTTGTGTGCCGGGATGCAATAATACACGAAAGGACGTTAAATTGCATAAATTCCCAAATTCTGAGAGAAGACTCAAAAGACAAATGGAAATCACGTCTTTTGGACGATGCTTACACAGCATTATTTACTGCTAAAGAAATAACCAGTCCATCAACCAGCCAACCAGTTCATTCTGGTAAGAATGACTAGTAAGAATAAACTTGCTACCTACTTATTATGTGTAGTATTAATAGGTACTTATCTCATTTTAACACTAATATTCATTGTTATCTTTATATGTCCACAGAATTATTATCCAACAGCTGATCATAGCTATGCCAGGAAGAGGCACAATGAACATTCATATGCCGCGTCAAATCATGAACAACCTCCACAAAAAAAAAACTATTCATACCATGGGAACTTCAACAGGTACCTACCTACTTACATTTATTTTGGTCAGAGTAATTGTTGTTGGTGCTAATCTTGTTATACAGTGACAGTGGATTAACTAATCCAGGCATTTTGTATTGAAATTGTAATTGTGTTAAGTATCACAGCGATTGGTGAATATGCACATATAGGGATAAAGAATTGCATGGGGAGCAGCAGCAGGCTTTTGAGAGAGTATGTATCTCTCATTCTCTCTTACACTCTCTGTACAAAATAAGCTTACCTCCGTTCCCTGTTCTGCAATGGTATGGGTGAAGACGGACTTATGCGGCTTATGAATTATTATTATATACATTAATTTATGTGAGCTAAGCCACCTTGTTTATATTATAGTGCTGGCTGAACTGAAGATGTTAAGAATTTTTATAATTTTTAGATCACACACCATTATAATCACTTGAGCCTGCTCAATTTGAACCGAGTGTGACTTCTATTGAAACTCCTCCAATTATGAAGAACCAAAAAGGTGTTACAAGTTTTCAACACGATTATCGATATTCAGGTATAGTTAAATTGACTTATTATATTTAAAATCTTTATACCATATTATATAGCATTATTATATTTATCATGTAGGTTTTTTCATGTGCATGTTTCTTAATTAAGAGCACTCACCCAAACTACCCATTTGCACTGTTCCCTGATGATATACTTATTGATTAATATTATAATTAAATATTTGATTTTTACTTCTTTCTATCCTTTCAGTTCATTTACGAGTATTAAGTTCGAAAATTTTAAGTTCACAATTTTTCATGCCGTCAGGTTTTTGTTTTTTGAATATTTTTTCATTTATTGTGGTTTATTTGTTATCTTTTGTGTATTATTGTTGCGTGTGTAAATAAATAAATTATAATTTATTAACAATTTTCAATTATTTTCAGAACCCTCAACATCAAAATCATTGGAAATAACAGTCAGACTGGCAAATTTTAGCTGGTGTAATGTCATTCATTAACAAAATATTAAGAGGCGCAGATGTATTTCGTTTGGAAAATGTCAAAAACTTGCAGCATATGCACGCAAAAGCTTTACTTAAATATAAAATTAAAAAATTAAAAAGGTAATAAAATAGATAGATTTGTTTTATTTCGTATCTAATTTTGTTTCATTTAAGGACTAAAATGCACAAAAGTAGGAAAAATCGTAAGGTTTTCCAACTTTTGTGCAATTTTAGTCCTATGAAAAACGAAAGGTCTGCCTCCCTGCTTTTTTTTTTTAATATGGCTGTTTAGAGTTGGTGTCTTGGCCTACACAATAAGATGTGAATAATAAAAAAAGTGATATATCGTTTTCCCCCAGCCAATCAGGAGGCAGAAGACGTGTCTGAGGTTAACTACAGGCGAGAGGGCTATCTGATACGTAGTATCCCTCTATAATTTGTGTGCATGATGATGTTTTGTTTTTACTGGGTGCCGACGTGCCGTAGATATAGAAGTTTAATCGATTGTTTGACTAGATCTATTTGAACTTGTGCCTTGTTTTTACAGATAAAAGGCAGATTGTGATATTAACTCCTGTTACCTACCTATCTATCTAGACACAGCACCAACATGTTAGTACCGATGACTAAGAATTTTATTGGTTTACTAAAAAACCGCAGTTCACGACTGTTGTCTACACAGATACAGACCGAAAATGTGGGACCCGTTGCTTTCAACAAATTATTAGGAGCAGACAAGGGTATAGCCGTGTATGGACTAAACAGTCCCGCGGACAGGAACGCGCTTGGCAATGAGCTCGTGCAGAGCATGAGGGAGGTCAACCGACTGATTAGGAATGACACCAGGATCTCTGTTGTTATACTTCATAGCTTGGTGCCCGGAATATTCTGTGCCGGTAAGTGCCCACTGCAATAATTATATGAGGTGTATACATGTTAAAATGAACTCTGTTCTTATCTAAGGATATTTAAACAGGAGCAAATCTTAAAGAGCGCTTTGAAATGGAAGATGAGGAAGTGGCCAAGTTTGTGAGACATCTCCGAGGAACCTTCATAGAGATTGAAGACCTGCCAATGCCTACCATCGCTGCTGTCGAAGGTGTGGCAGTGGGAGGCGGACTGGAGCTGGCTCTGGCATGTGACATAAGAGTAGCAGCCGACACAGCCAAGCTGGGGTTGGTGGAGACCGGCCGAGGACTCATACCTGGTGCTGGAGGCACCCAGAGACTTCCTAGGGTTATACATCCCAATATTGCCAAGGAACTCATTTTCACATCAAGAATTGTAAAAGGGAAAGAAGCTAAGGAACTAGGTAAGATTATTTTTTGATTACTAACATACAATGTAAAATAGTAGTCTGTGTACTGTAGTGCCACACAACTATACTCATGTGCTAACTGTGTAGTGCCACACAACTATACTCATGTGCTAACTGTGTAGTGCCACACTACTATACTCATGTGTTAACTGTGTAGTGCCACACAACTATACTCATGTGCTAACTGTGTAGTGCCACACAACTATACTCATGTGCTAACTGTGTAGTGCCACACAACTATACTCATGAGCTAACTGTGTAGTGCCACACAACTATACTCATGTGCTAACTGTGTAGTGCCACACAACTATACTCATGAGCTAACTGTGTAGTGCCACACAACTATACTCATGTGCTAACTGTGTAGTGCCACACAACTATACTCATGTGCTAACTGTGTAGTGCCACACAACTATACTCATGTGCTAACTGTGTAGTGCCACACAACTATACTCATGAGCTAACTGTGTAGTGCCACACAACTATACTCATGTGCTAACTGTGTAGTGCCACACAACTATACTCATGTGCTAACTGTGTAGTGCCACACAACTATACTCATGAGCTAACTGTGTAGTGCCACACAACTATACTCATGTGCTAACTGTGTAGTGCCACACAACTATACTCATGTGCTAACTGTGTAGTGCCACACAACTATACTCATGTGCTAACTGTGTAGTGCCACACAACTATACTCATGTGCTAACTGTGTAGTGCCACACAACTATACTCATGAGCTAACTGTGTAGTGCCACACAACTATACTCATGTGCTAACTGTGTAGTGCCACACAACTATACTAGTGCCACACAACTATACTCATGTGCTAACTGTGTAGTGCCACACAACTATACTCATGTGCTAACTGTGTAGTGCCACACAACTATACTCATGTGCTAACTGTGTAGTGCCACACAACTATACTCATGTGCTAACTGTGTAGTGCCACACAACTATACTCATGTGCTAACTGTGTAGTGCCACACAACTATACTCATGTGCTAACTGTGTAGTGCCACACAACTATACTCATGTGCTAACTGTGTAGTGCCACACAACTATACTCATGAGCTAACTGTGTAGTGCCACACAACTATACTCATGTGCTAACTGTGTTGTGCCACACAACTATACTCATGTGCTAACTGTGTAGTGCCACACAACTATACTCATGTGCTAACTGTGTAGTGCCACACAACTATACTCATGTGCTAACTGTGTAGTGCCACACAACTATACTCATGTGCTAACTGTGTAGTGCCACACTACTATACTCATGTGCTAACTGTGTAGTGCCACACTACTATACTCATGTGCTAACTGTGTAGTGCCACACAACTATACTCATGTGCTAACTGTGTAGTGCCACACTACTATACTCATGTGCTAACTGTGTAGTGCCACACTACTATACTCATGTGCTAACTGTGTAGTGCCACACTACTATACTCATGTGCTAACTGTGTAGTGCCACACAACTATACTCATGTGCTAACTGTGTAGTGCCACACAACTATACTCATGAGCTAACTGTGTAGTGCCACACAACTATACTCATGTGCTAACTGTGTAGTGCCACACAACTATACTCATGTGCTAACTGTGTAGTGCCACACAACTATACTCATGTGTTAACTGTGTAGTGCCACACAACTATACTCATGTGCTAACTGTGTAGTGCCACACAACTATACTCATGTGCTAACTGTGTAGTGCCACACAACTATACTCATGTGTTAACTGTGTAGTGCCACACAACTATACTCATGTGCTAACTGTGTAGTGCCACACAACTATACTCATGTGTTAACTGTGTAGTGCCACACAACTATACTCATGTGCTAACCATTTCATGTTTCAGGTATTGTAAACCATGTAGTGCCTCACAACTATACTCATGTGCTAACCATTTCATGTTTCAGGTATTGTAAACCATGTAGTGCCACAAAACGGTAATAACAATGCAGCTTTTCAAAAAGCTTTAGAGATAGCCAGAGAGATCATAGTAAATGCTCCAATAGCTCTGAGATGTGCCAAGCAAGCCATCAACGAGGGCATCCAGCTCAGCATCAAAGATGGCTATGAGGTGGAACAGAAGTACTACCAGGTCAACATTCCCACCAAGGATAGAAAAGAGGGCATGATCTCATTCATGGAAAAGAGGCAGCCAGTATATGAAGGGCACTAAGGATAATCTCTATTGAATATTAAGTTCCGGTAGGAACAGGCTGGAGGGAGTCGGGACCAATGTGGATAAAATTGTGCAATGATCACATGTTAGTCATAATAAGCAACATTAATTCAGAACATTATTTTTGTTGATTTTTTAATAACTTTGTTTTGTAATCATATTTTTGGAAATATACAACTATACATACATGTTACAATACAAATGAATTATTCACATACAAATAATATGAACCTAAACAATATTTTACAGCTGGCAGGTACTTTAGCCACTTCAGCTCATTATTCACATACAAATATGAACCTAAGCAACAATATTTTACAGCTGGCAGGTATTTTAGCCACTGCAGCTCATTATTCACATACAAATTTGAACCTAAGTAACAATATTTTACAGCTGGCAGGTATTTTAGCCACTGCAGCTCATTATTCACATACAAATTTGAACCAAAGTAACAATATTTTACAGCTGGCAGGTATTTTAGCCACTGCAGCTCATTATTCACATACAAATATGAACCTAAGTAACAATATTTTACAGCTGGCAGGTATTTTAGCCACTGCAGCTCATTATTCACATACAAATTTGAACCTAAGTAACAATATTTTACAGCTGGCAGGTATTTTAGCCACTGCAGCTCATTATTCACATACAAATATGAACCTAAGCAACAATATTTTACAGCTGGCAGGTACTTTAGCCACTTCAGTTCATTATCTATAACAGGGCAATGTCAGAGCAAATAGAGATAACACATATGATTAACAAAATATCACACTGTTTATGAAATTCCAAGGCACTTCTTTAACTGTTCTTTTGTATCATCAGGGCAGGTGACTCGGTGCCCAATGGTGCTCTCGTGGCTGTAGATTTCATGATCATTGCCCCCGGGGTCAGTCTTGTCTCCAAAGAAGTGTATTTCCACAAAGTTAGCATCTGCAACATGGTTCAAACAGTAGGTCTTGTCCCATCCAGTTGGGAACACATCAATACTGATTTGGCCTCCCAAAGCAAAAGTCAAGTTAGAATCTTCAAACTCTTTCCTTAGAACTTCAACAAACTTTTCTCTGATCTTGTGCTGGGCGTCATACTCTGCAAACTGTTCTCGTTCAGTCTGGCAGCAGGATCGTCCCACCGGGGAGATATTAATCATACTCGATCTGAACTCAATAAAGTTACCACGCTTGGCTGGCAGCTCAACTTTAGATAAGTATCCCAGTGCAAAGTTGATCAGTTTCTGTAGCTTCTGTTCACCTAAATGGCTAAGAATGCTTTTCTTGTCTTTAAGTAGCCCATTTTGATAATGAACTAAACCATTTTCACAGAATACATAGTCAAACTTAGCAACAGTGTCTTCCCCATTCATTTGCTCCACTATCTTGGAGAAGTCAGATCCACTGACGAGTCCCAGTGATACATGAGGCTGCACCTTATCTAGTAGGAAGTTTCGTAAATCTTCAGTGATCCTCTGACGCGGCTTCGTTAGCGTTCCGTCCACGTCGAACAAATAGAGAATGCTCTTTTTAGCAGACATTATAGGGATAGTGGCTCACAAGTAGGGAGGTATTTGAATTTTGGAGGCAAACCTGAAGTAGGTCAAGTGCCGCTGCGGGTGCACCGTGCCAGAGACTTGCCAACACTTCACTTCGACCGAGTCGACCCGACCGACCGACACGTCAAACCAAATCACACTGTCACGTCAACATGGCGAGAGTGCCGGGCTCCGTTTACGTCTTTTTATTTTGTTTATTTATCAGTGTAACGGCTTTAACAAACAAATCACGGAATGTCCTTATTCTACTCGGTAAGCCAAATGCATGAATTCATTCATAATTGTTATTTAATCGAAACTGAGCAAAATACTATGTACCTAAACATGTATAATATATGTAGTAATCTAGGTAGCGTTCCGAAACCAAACCCCTATCTTGGAACCGGTCATAATGGAACAGTCTTCGGACTAACTTTGGTGAGATTTGGAACGGACATGGAGTAATATGTCAAAAGAAAAGTTTGGCGGGAAGACGAAAATGTTTAAATGATGGATGAGATTTTATCTACGATATTTTTTATTTTTCGCTTAAAACAAGTTATTGGCGGAGCTAATGTTCGGAGACACGATACAGAAGCCAGATAAAATGGTTTTGAATTGAATTAAGATTTTACCTACAGGTTTTATAATTATAGAGAAAGCTTGCTCAACTTGTAGGAAATAACAAAAAACAAATTCAAATAAAAATGTCGTTCTAGGCGAGAAAATAGGAATAGTTCTCATCTGTGGATTGAGATGTGTTCAAACGTTTAATACTCTTCAGTTCATGTTTTGTAACTTTTGATACCATGTAAACGTATAAAAATCATACGTCAAGAATCATGCTTTTGACAGGAGCAATATATTCCCGGCGATTTTCGCAGAGTAAAATATTGGTCGTGTCAGTAGAAAAAGTTGCTCGGGTTTGATTGTTGCAAAACGATCTCATTTGTGGTTTTGGAACCAGCATTGAGCTACTTTTATCTGACAGATAGTAATATCTTCTACTTCATCGGACAACCTAAGGTGTTTCGGAACGCTACCCTAGGTACCATGGTTGGTCCATGGTCCATGTTAAGAAAAATTAAGATTGCGTTCCTAAACAAACGCCGCCGCCGGCCGCCGCGTTTATGGAAAGTTGGAAACCAAACCCTTCCAGTATTCAGAACCCCAGTACTTCTAAACTGCGGGAGGGTTTACTAGCATTAATTCACAGAAAGTTGCTTTAAAACATTCCACTATTCAGAGTTGCGAACGATCTGGATTCGGGTATTTTTTCCGGTGTAGTATTCAAAACTTCATAATTAAAAAGCTTCCTCTACTCAGATCCCTAGATAGCATAAAAGTACTTAGGTGCGATCTGACACGCGGGAGGGATTTCTGTGCTATGCTCCTTTTTTTTTTTTTTTTTTAATTTTTATGGCGCCCCGACCGATCTCAGATCGCAAGCGGCACGTGCCAAGAGAGAGAGAGGGCGATATCATGCGCATCGCGCTGTCGTTTGTTAGGGTTCCGTAGTACCTAAAAGGTACAAAAGGAACTTTATGGTGAGACTTCGTTGCCCGTCCGTCCGTAAGTCACAACCTCATAACTTTAGCACCGCAACACAATATGGATATCAAAATATAGATATTAAAGAGCTTATTGTAAAATTATATATTTTTACTATATTTACTGGCACTAGTTTCGAGAAATCTTTAAAAAAACCACATAATATGTATGTCCCCCCCCTCCCTTATCTCCAAAACTGGTGGACCAAAAAATATGAAAAAAATCTTGTTAATATATGTTTACGTAAAGATTACAGGAAAAGAAAGCGGTTGAGAAATTCACGAAAAAAAATGACAAAATTAAATTTATCATCCACAATACGGAACCCTAGGTACGCGAGTCTGACTCGCACTTGGCCGGTTTTCTTTTTATTTAAATTAGTTCCGTTGGCGATTTGCAATTACTACGGCATTTTTTTGTGATAAGCTTAATTAATGTGTTACATAGAAGAAATTAATGTGAATTTAGTGCTCTTTTGAGTGCATTGTGTTTGAGACTTTGATTACTAAAGGAAATTAGTTATGTCTTGCAGTAAAGAAATTAAACGAATGATGCAATTATTCGAGAGTGCACAAACTTCAGAGCAAGCGTACGAGTTGGTCTTAAATAAATTTTTTCGACGCGTTATTAGAAAAATAAAGGGACCTACAACCTACTTCGGTGAGCAGACGTAAAAATAAAGGCGCGGGCAGAAAGTCTTAAAACCGCATCTCTGCAGGGAAACCTCCTAAAAAGATGCATTCATTGTTTAAAAACATAAGCAAGAATGTGCCTAACGCTCGATAATTTTGTTGTTAATAATTATTGATTCGTCTAATGTTAAAAATTTTATGATTATATTGTCATACGTTTATGCAATGCATTTTTTTTAATAGTATGATATTCATCCTTTCTTTAATCTTCGCTTGATTACATAGATGTCCTTACTGAGCGTATTCTGTTAATCCTATAACCCAATTTTAAGTCTGAGTATGTAGCGGTAGGAATTCATATCCATAACGCTAGTATTGCGTATGTAATGCCTCCCGCATTACAGAACTAAAAGCAGGGTAGGCTAATCTGAGTAGCGGTAGGAATTTAAATCCATAACGCTAATATTGCGTTTGTAAAGCCTCCCGCGTTACAGAACTAAAAGCAGGGTAGCATTTAATTCATCAAACTGCGCGTTCAATCGCTTAAAGGCTTCCTCAACTCAGAAGTACTGTGGTTCTGAATACTGGAAGGGTTTCCATAAACGCGCCGCCGCCGCGCCTGTGTAAAAGAAAATGAAATTACAAAGTAGGTAGGTAGGTAGCGTATTTGAAGGTTTTTTTAGCTAGGTAGGTACTTTTTTCCTTTTTTTTCAGAAATCCCTATTTTTTGGCCATGTCTAAATACACCTAATATTAAAAAAATTGCCACTTTTTTTAAATTTTATTTGTGTTGCCCTCACAATTTTTCCCGACATTGTAAGGAATAAACAAAGTCATTGCTTGTAACATTGACAGCAAATGTAAAATTATACAAACGTTTCTTAAAAGATTGACGACTATTTAGTAGAAATTATAATGAATTTGCACTATTCCATCGGATTTCATGTTCGTAAAAATATATTTTTTTATAGGTAAGAACAAAAATTTTGACGAAAATATTACAGTAGAGTTGGCAACAATTAGTCAACGGTTTCAATGCAATCAGTTGGTTTATTTATACTCAACTTTTGGCTTAACGTTGGAATGGTTTATGTAGATGCCCGCAAGCCCGCGTAGAAAGTCGAAATTTACCTTTCTGTTTAGATTTTCTTCTTTGAACTTGTAGGCACGACAAAAAAAAAATCTGTGGACAACGATTATCCCTGCGGTCCGAAATAGAATATAAGCCATTCACTTCATACTTTCGTAATCGATTTTAGCGATATAATTCTATTTCGGAACGCAGGGTATGAGTTCATGTGAATTTTGTTTGTACCATTGCAATTCATCAAATTTGATGATTTTGTCATATTCCATGTGTTAATCAATCAGCAGCAGTCCATCAGCCTGTCTTTTTACACTGCTGGACATAAGCCTTTCCAAGATTTGGCCTCTCTTGGTGGTCCTCTTGGAAGTGATGCCCATCATACTCACACGCGCTGGGCAGGGCAGGCGGGTTGATAAGCATGATGCGAAAACCCTCGCATTAGTGACACCACTGCCCATCACCAGTCTGTTTGGTTTAACGCCCAGCTATAACAGTCTTAAACATTGTGGACTACCTGGTTGTGCCTATTTGAGAGCTGTCCTCTTACTCTCCCCGAATAACTTAACACTGGTGGGTATGCCAGTAAGATAGTGGTAAAGCTGAGCCGCAGCAGTAAATAATATAAAAGGGAAAGTTTTTATATTTATTATTAAAATTTCATGTTACAAAATATTATATTTCATTTCTTATTCTTGTTCTTTATTGTACATACTGAAAAAGGTAAAAAAACAAGCATTGAAATTTAAAGTTGAATACAGCGGCAAGCTTATCCCTCTAAGATTGTTTAGAATGAATCAGTAATCTCAAGTGTACTTACTTAAAAAAAATAAAAAAATCCTAAACCAGTAAAATTTTACAATCTAAATATCTTATAACTATTATGTAAAGATAGCACTAAAAAAATATACCAAAAAGATTCTACATAAATAGAAATTATTTATTCTTACGAATTATATATTAAACTGTAGCCTTCCGCTCATTGACTTGGCTTATGTCCCTTATGCAAGTGCAGGCAGGGACAAGGCAATTTCCACAGGCTCTGTGAAGGGTGCTTGGTCTAGATCTGGGTTAGGAATGGGCGTCCAGGGGTCCTCAGGTAGAGTAGGGAGAATAAGACTGGGCTGGTCAGGCCAGGCATAGAGACTCCACAACCCTTTGGCATCTCTGAAAAAATTAAAAAATATCACTTAGCGCAAGTATTACAGAAAGAAAAACAAATAATTTCAATACAACATGAAGTAATGGGATTTAAAAGGCTTTTGAGCAAGTGTCATCCATCATGCAAACCACAAGTACCGGTGTTTTTGTCCCAGCAGTAGATGGGATAACTGAACTGTATGTCATTCAGACATAACTTTGAAAGATATGCCTAATCTATAGGTAGCTGCTACAATATATTTTAACATTGCCAGTGAAGTCTTGACTAGAGAACCCGTTAATTGCTGCCTGACCAGTTATTTCTATTACATATCTTCCGCTCTTGCTCTGTAAGGTCTTCCTGGCCTCTCCCCTTTTCTGGCATGTATATTTTGGTAAGTATTACATAGGTACTGTTTTTCAGCGAAAAATTAAGCTAATTTACTTACGTATCGCTTATCACCAACACAACAGCAACACTTAGAATATAGAGTTACCTTTATTATTCTAAGCAGCAACATGAAGCCGCCCCTCCCTTTTGTACTGATCATGAATGTACATTCTGTTGTTTTATTAATTTAACATCATCAGTGTTTTCATGGAAAATTGGTGAGGAAAAATCAATCAAAGCCATACCCACACAGTACTATATGGATATGCCAATTCGCGTAGCTTAATTAAAAAAAGTATTTTTTTTTAATTTTTTTTTAGAGAATTTACGCGCTTTTAGATCAAAGTTTTCAATATTATGGTATTTAAATTAGTCATTATTTATTTATGATTTTTTAAAGAATTTCCGGATGTTACGTCACATGACTCATTTTAGACCTGATACTGAATGCGGACTTTTGCCTTGCTTGTAAAAAAAAATCTGTCATCCACAGACTACTATATTGCTACATCTGGCAATAAAAAATCAAACAACAACAACAACGAAACTATGTTGAGTGTTACCAACGCCTGCAAAAAAAACCCTAAACTGTACTTTGTCAGTCACAAGAGGTGCCTATTAATCACGTGACGTATATTTGGCTGAAATTTAACGCCCTACCATCTCGGTTATTAAATTTTAAAAGGCAAATAAACTAGTCGTTTGCCACGAACTGTGAACTCGCGATTCGATCTTGACCGATTTGGCTCGAACTTAAAAATGAGGGGTTTTCAAAGACAGATTAAAAAAGAAAAAGTAGTACCGAACGACGCAATAGATGGCGCAGCCTGTACTAAAAGTGTCAAAAAATGTCTTCCTGGCAACACTGGATTCTTATGATTTTGACACTTCTTCTTTGCTTCTTTGTTTTTTATGGTCAATCCATGCCTCAAATGTATTATTGCTAAGATTGTTCTTTCCGTAATTAGTTAAACTGTGTGTTCCTTATTTTTAAAATTAGCTACAACGCATGGGCTGACCATGTTGAAGTTGAAAAGTTGAAACAAGCTATTAACGTAAGTAATACAGATAGAAAACAACACAATATAAACACAACAAAATAGGAATGTCTTTGTGAAGGGTGTTGTTGGATTTAACAATTGAATTGACGATTTTTATCTTGCTGCCCACAGATTAAAAAATAATCTTTGCTTTTTGACACTTGAAAGCAGGGTAACGCCATCTGTGTTTATGTCTGAAAGCTTGATCAAGGTCAGTCTGGAAAACCGCTCATTAAAATTTCATGTCGTTCCGATCAACGATACTCGAGTTATGGTCGGACAAACACACAACAATTCATACATACATACATACATACATAATTATATTTGGTATCTCTCATGTATGATTGTCAATATTAATCCATCACAGAAATTGTTGTCATCAAAAATTATATTTATTTTAATAATGCGTTACTTCATAACAAATAAAATTAACCGATCAATCTGGGATTTCGTAACAAGACAGCAACACTTACTGCGTTCAATTATATTTAAACTGTGACCCAGACATGGACTTCATGTTCTGTTCTGTGACTCTGACAGTAATATTTTTTAACTTGATGGCAAGCGACACATTTCTATACAGCCTTCAGTCAAGTGACGTCACACGAAGGTCAAATGAAAGTTGCAAGCTTTTTCGTAAAAATATTCATCATCATAAGGTTTTTCAGAACAAAAGTTCTAAAATACGGCTTATTAAACCTAAATCTCGAAATGGTTTTCGAATTAACACACCTTAACATATTTTAATCTATGCGAATTGCCATACCGGTCGCGGTCGGCGGCGCACACAAAATATTTTGTAGGTTATCCAAAAACGCATAGACAAAAGACAAACGCCATACATAGCAATAACAAACGCTCCAGCTGTTTTTGACATGTGGGGGCGTTCCGCCATTTTGAAAAAAAAAATCATTAGGTGTATTTAGCATGAACCTAATACCCTAACAGGACTGAGTACTTGTTTCAAAAAACGTGAAGAACGAGAAGTCATACTAGATTATTTCATCTCTGTCTAAGTAGGGTAACCATATTTAAAAATAATTGATTGAGACCACGTAGGTAGTAAAAACCGTATTCAAAACATTTATCTTATTGGTTTAAAGTCTTCTGCTTTAAAATGGCGGCTGCAGACTACTGGATTTTTGCACTTTATTTCGTTTCCTAAAACTTCTAACCATTTTCTTCGGATATTTTCAGTTTTTGGAAGACTGTAATGTAAAACCCAATATCATGGTTACTCTAGCGGTATCAAAGTAAACATGTATCATTTCTCCGAGAAAACGTTGTAATTATGCATTAGCTATGAAACGATATCCCACAATTCCCAAAAATTTGGCTTCTGCAGCCCTTCACGCTGCATGCTTTAACCATTTTTGCAAAAAATTATTAATTTTACAATTTTGTTTTCAAATGTCACGGCCGTGGCGCCATTTTTAGATAAAAGGGTTACCAGTTTGCAAGCATAAGAATAATCCCAAATTTATTAAGGAATGATTGATCTTACATTTACGGATAAAACTAAATGTAAAACATAAATAAACCTAACAAAAAAATAGTGACGGACTTCAAATGTAACTGCAGCCATTCGCTAAAAAGCTTAAAATAATTATAAAATGACCGATGGTACCGAAATAACACTTTTTCCGCCTTCTTTCTTCCTGAAAAATATGTTCTCTAGAAGTCGGCGCTCTTATATTGGTTTCTGTGTTGCTATAACCAAGGGAACGCGGTGACTTTTAAAGAACAATGTTCTTTGAAAGTCACCGCGTTTCCTTGGTTATAGCAACAAAGAACAATGTTCTTTTCTATATGTCATATTTTTCAGGAACAAAGAAGTCGGAAATAGTGTTATTTCAGTACCATCGGTAATTTTATATTTATTTTTAACTTTTTTGCGAATGGCTGCAGTTAAATTTAAAGTCGGTTAATATTTTTTTGTTAAAAGTTTATTATTTCACATTTTTTAGTGTTGACGGGTCAAATTGTGTAATGTGGATAGTTCTTGTAAACGCGCTGTTGATATAGAACGAAGGACAAGTAATAATTGGTTATATTTAATAAATACCCTGTAATCAGCACCCTAATACAAACTGATTGCCGTAATCTCAAGTTATGTGCTGTCACCCGTTGAGGAGTTCTATGGTAATGAGGCCAAGATCAAAGTTCAGGTGGAGAAATTACAATTTACAAGTAGTACTCGGCAATCACTATCCTAATACAAAGCGATTGCCTTAATCTTGAGTGGTATGCTGTCTTTCGTTAAGGAGTTCTATGGTGGTGAAGCCAGGATGGAAGGTCAGGTGGGTATTGTGATAATTTCCAAGAAATGCCCGACAATCAGCACCCTACCAAAGTGATTGCCGCAATCTCGAGTTAAGTGCTCTCATTCGTTAAAGAGTTCTATGGTAATGACTTAATAAGACCAGGATCGAAGGTCAGGTGGAAGATTGACAATTTCCAAGTAATACTCTGCGATTAACATCGTAGTACAAAGCGATTTCCTTAATATCAAGTGGTACGCTGTTACTTTCTGAGGCGTTCCACTGCCTATCTCTGAAAACTTTCATCAGATCATGGTCAATCTTAAAATGGGACCTACCTTGAAGAAAATTTTTCCAAACAAAAAAAGAATCATTCAATTCAGTTCAGAATTGACGGAGATAAGGAATAACATACCCCAAAAAAAATACAGTCGAATTGAGATCCTCCTCTTTTTTTCAAGTCGGTTAAAAACAAAGAAATGTCATGAACAAGTATTTACTAAAAGCTAAATACTATAAAGTCGTTGAAAAACTAAATCGTGAAAAACTCAAGCCTACCATCGCAATTCGTTTTTTTTGTGATGGCAACTGTGCGAGTAGGACACGGGCATCGACTGTGTGTTGTCCCGCTCGGCACGTTTTCTCTAGTTGATTATGTCATAATAAAATAACTTTTAACTGTATGAAATAGAGTCTATTTTTCTACGCGTAACATCCTTCAGTGCACAATCCAGTTTAGGTATACATCCATTGTATTTAGCCCTCAGAATAATTTAGCTATGATAATGCGCTCTTTTCTGAGCGCTCTTTTTTGGGGGCTTGTGGTAGACATCTTGATTTTGGTGTTGTAATAATTTTATTTGATAGACAGACCCTGCGGTCCGTAATAGAATTACATAGATAAAAGCTATGAATGAATTAAAGTGTGAGCGATGACTGGTCCGTAATTTGTGAGCTAGCAAACGATGTGAAAGATAGCTTATGATTTGGACCGCATTAAAAAAGATACATCTTAACCATAACCTCTTATCACAGAATACAATACGATTATTTGATTTTATTTCGTCAAAGTGCCGTGATTCGTGATGGAACAAGAATAGTTTGTAGCACTGTTCTTTAAGGGTTCACTACGCTTTATTTTTTTTTTTTCAGATAGCGACGAAAAAATATATATACATATAAATTCTTCTTTTTCGACGAAAAGTTCCACACGACTTTTTATTTGTTTCTCTCATGACCGAATAAAACATATACTATGGTTTGTCTGATCTGAGCTGCTGAAATAATGGAGCGAAAACAATTTTTGACATTCCATTCCGTTCAACGCTCACATCGCCTCACCTCCGTCATAGTAAAACCAGAAAAGTAGTTTATCTTCAACCAAAGGTACATCGCGCGGCTAATATGTGTGCGTGCTAGTACGCACGAACTAAAGTACGCACACAACAGCAATATCTCGGTATGCAAGGCCGGTGCTAGTCGGGGTTACGCCGCGGTCGCGCTCAGTCAAGTCTTTCGAACAAGCGCGGCACCGATCACTTCAAATATGTCGACAGCACGCTGTCGTACATATTGTTCTGTCTTCGGATGCCTCAATAATAATTCCTCAAATCCAGAATTATCGTTCTTCTCAATACCAACTCAACAAGAAAGGTGAGTACACAATTTATGGTACATATAAATAATAATGAGAGATGTAAACCGTACTTTCTTTGTTCACATTTAACATAGGTACCTATGATCATAACTGTGCTATGATTGTCAGTTAGTCAAAGTGTTTTTAAATGTAGAGCTGATATGCTTGAAATCGCAAAGATTTTTTAATTATAGACTAGGAGCCAATGTTCGATTAGATACTTAAATTTTATTATGTACTTAAATGAATTGAACTGATTAATTTAGTCAACAATCACAAAGATTTTTAAGCAAAAGCGTTGCCAGGGGGGCAAGATGAAATGAATTGTAGGTAAAATAAACAAATGTAAAGTTTTTAATTGTTCATTACAAGAAACAAAATAATTGTCTTATAAACATAATGTTCTTGGGTTTCTCGCGAATTTTTCGGTTACTTTATTATAAAAATCTCAAAGTTTTTCAAATCTCTAGGGGGGGACAGCTGCCCCCTTCCCCCTTTTGACGATGCCCATGTTTTTAAGGTAAATTCAGGCGCTTATCTTTAATTTTATAATTGATTATTTTCAAGTTTTCTTACTTTATTTAATATAAGCAAGTAAGATTTCTTTATGAGCTATAAGGTCTATACGTTTATTATGTATGATATGAATGTATGTATGTTTGAATGTTTCACTACGTCGTCGATTGATAGCTCATTTGTCATAATCGGCTTCAAAATTTCAGTTGATTTGTCATAATTTTTATTTTGTTGTTTTCAGGCGCTTACAATGGCTACAATTAATATCACGTGAGGATTTGACAGATAATGTTTCAAAATATCGTGCTTCATATTATAAATTGTAAGCATTTTAAATTAAAGAAGTCGTATTTAAATAAATGTGCTTTTTATTAATATCTACCTCATATAAGGTTAAAATACGGTACTGAGCTCCCGGTCTACATAAAGGTCAATTCGGGTCTCTACGGCGCGGCGCAGCGGCGCGGCGGCGTCTTTGTAGATCAAACGTGCCACCAAAGGGGGCCGCCTTGAGAACAGTTCAGCACCACAAACTTATCTATTTCGGCGACTCGCGGCAACGAAGACTGTTACTAATGAATATAGAAGTCATTTTAGTTTGGCCTACGGCAACAGATAAGTTGGTAACACGTGCATTTAACGTATCGCTATTCGTACCGGCTGTCGCTGCTGCTGCCATCGTGTTGAAGGCCCAATGTAAATGAATTTAATATTTACAAACATAATACATACCTACGTAGTATATGTATAATATATGTATTTAAATATTGATTTGTATTAGCTAGGTACGAAAATAAAAGAAGGAACAACCCTGACACAGTAGGTATTGAAGTCTCGTACGGGGCGTGAGTTAATCTACTGTTCTGGTTTTACTATGCCTCCGTCGCATGAGCCACGAAAGTCATACGAATGAATGAACGCATTTGCTTCACTCGTGGATTATTAGCCATTCACCTCATTCATTCGTAATTTCTATTCTATTTCGGAACGCAGGGTGGGACAGTAGCTGAACGTAAAACGTTCATGGATAGTCTCAGAATGGATAGTAGCTAATCTGTAAGAATGCTTTTTTCTTAAAAAATTATGTCTAGGTACCTATATATTCTGAAAAGAGCCAAAGTTGTTCTATGAAGTGGGTTACTTTGATTGATCCGTAGATTTTTAGACCCCATAAGCGTAATTAAGCGAAAACACGCTCAGTGCGAGAGGGGCGGATTCAGGGCGAAAGCGAAAAATGTTAGTTTTATAATTTTTATAAAAAAACTAAAATAGCTAGTAAAATTTCAAATACGAAATCTCTAGATAATGTTGAAACACACTTAATAAAATATGTTTGAGTACTGTATATGGTTACTATTCGTCAAACGAGGAGAAAAAGTGTGTTTGAAGACCATTTCAACAATTATTTCTATCGAGGAAAATTTATCCAAACATGTTTTCCAATTTCAAAACCCTAGATTATATAGTCAAAATGCATATACCAGAAATTTATTAAAATTTTCCGTGTATTTCATGAAATACACAAAAAAGAAGCACCTCTATTATTTTACATATCGCCTTAAGAACCCGCTCCAAATCGTACTTCATACATAGGTATCTAAAAACCATAATAACTCGCAAAAGCGAAACAATTCCATCAAAGCACATACTTATTTGATGCTAGGAAGGGAGGCAGGCAGGATGCGTTCGGTGTGTTTTGTGACCTCTCAAAAGCTTTTGATTGCGTTAATCATGAAACACTTTTATGTAAACTGGATCACTATGGAGTGAGTGGTAAATCATTGGCGTTATTGAAATCATAACTTAGTGATCGAATTCAAAAGGTAGACAATTAGATAAGTTATTATGTTGCTGTGCGATTGAGAAGTCACTATATTTTATTACATAAATAAATATATCTTCTATAAAGCAAATTTAACTTAGTTTGCTTTAAAGAAATATAACCTACTAACTTTCTTACTACCAACATTTAATTCGAGGTACTCTCAATCATTAATGAATACAATTTTAAGTTTTTTTGCTTGGGGTCATGACAATGCTTGCCTATAGTATAATCCTTTCATTCAGCGGATGATGGCGGGTTTGAGATCGGCGCGTACCTCAACAAGATATGCCAGACGCCCAACATCGACGCTCTCGCACGACGGAGTCTGCTGTTCAATAACGCGTTTACTTCGGTCAGCAGTTGCTCACCTAGGTAGGTATTATAATACTCAAACTCAACTACTTATATATTTTGTCAAGTTTTGAAGATTATCAAACTAAACAAAAGTTAAATAACGCACGTACGAATTTTCGCCAAAGGTCGTATTTCCTCTTCCTTTATATAATCCTTAATTGATGATAGATACAGTGCGTACACAAGGGTGCAATTGATGATAGATACAGTGCGTACACAAGGGTGCAACTGATGATAGATAAATTGCGTACACAAGGGTGCAACTGATGATAGATACAGTGCGTACACAAGGGTGCAACTGATGATAGATACACAAGGGTGCAACTGATGATAGATACAGTGCGTATACAAGGGTGCAACTGATGATAGATACATTGCGTACACAAGGGTGCAACTGATGATAGATACATTGCGTACACAAGGGTGCAACTGATGATAGATACAGTGCGTACACAAGGGTGCAACTGATGATAGATACAGTGCGTACACAAGGGTGCAACTGATGATAGATACATTGCGTACACAAGGGTGCAACTGATGATAGATACAGTGCGTACACAAGGGTGCAACTGATGATAGATACATTGCGTACACAAGGGTGCAACTGATGATAGATACAGTGCGTACACAAGGGTGCAATTGATGATAGATACAGTGCGTACACAAGGGTGCAACTGATGATAGATACATTGCGTACACAAGGGTGCAACTGATGATAGATACATTGCGTACACAAGGGTGCAATTGATGATAGATACATTGCGTACACAAGGGTGCAACTGATGATAGATACAGTGCGTACACAAGGGTGCAATTGATGATAGATACAGTGCGTACACAAGGGTGCAATTGATGATAGATACAGTGCGTACACAAGGGTGCAACTGATGATAGATACATTGCGTACACAAGGGTGCAACTGATGATAGATACAGTGCGTACACAAGGGTGCAACTTATGATAGATACAGTGCGTACACAAGGGTGCAACTGATGATAGATACATTGCGTACACAAGGGTGCAACTGATGATAGATACAGTGCGTACACAAGGGTGCAATTGATGATAGATACAGTGCGTACACAAGGGTGCAACTGATGATAGATACAGTGCGTACACAAGGGTGCAATTGATGATAGATACAGTGCGTACACAAGGGTGCAATTGATGATAGATACAGTGCGTACACAAGGGTGCAACTGATGATAGATACATTGCGTACACAAGGGTGCAATTGATTATAGATACATTGCGTACACAAGGGTGCAACTGATGATAGATACATTGCGTACACAAGGGTGCAACTGATGATAGATACAGTGCGTACACAAGGGTGCAACTTATGATAGATACAGTGCGTACACAAGGGTGCAACTGATGATAGATACATTGCGTACACAAGGGTGCAACTGATGATAGATACAGTGCGTACACAAGGGTGCAATTGATGATAGATACAGTGCGTACACAAGGGTGCAACTGATGATAGATACAGTGCGTACACAAGGGTGCAATTGATGATAGATACAGTGCGTACACAAGGGTGCAATTGATGATAGATACAGTGCGTACACAAGGGTGCAACTGATGATAGATACAGTGCGTACACAAGGGTGCAACTGATGATAGATACATTGCGTACACAAGGGTGCAACTGATGATAGATACAGTGAGTACACAAGGGTGCAATTGATGATAGATACAGTGCGTACACAAGGGTGCAATTGATGATAGATACATTGCGTACACAAGGGTGCAACTGATGATAGATACAGTGCGTACACAAGGGTGCAACTGATGATAGATACATTGCGTACACAAGGGTGCAACTGATGATAGATACAGTGCGTACACAAGGGTGCAATTGATGATAGATACAGTGCGTACACAAGGGTGCAACTGATGATAGATACATTGCGTACACAAGGGTGCAACTGATGATAGATACATTGCGTACACAAGGGTGCAATTGATGATAGATACAGTGCGTACACAAGGGTGCAATTGATGATAGATACATTGCGTACACAAGGGTGCAACTGATGATAGATACAGTGCGTACACAAGGGTGCAATTGATGATGGATACAGTGCGTACACAAGGGTGCAATTGATGATAGATACAGTGCGTACACAAGGGTGCAATTGATGATAGATACAGTGCGTACACAAGGGTGCAATTGATGATAGATACAGTGCGTACACAAGGGTGCAATTGATGATAGATGCAGTGCGTACACAAGGGTGCAATTGATGATAGATACAGTGCGTACACAAGGGTGCAACTGATGATAGATACAGTGCGTACACAAGGGTGCAATTGATGATAGATACAGTGCGTACACAAGGGTGCAATTGATGATGGATACAGTGCGTACACAAGGGTGCAATTGATGATAGATACAGTGCGTACACAAGGGTGCAATTGATGATAGATACAGTGCGTACACAAGGGTGCAATTAATGATAGATACAGTGCGTACACAAGGGTGCAATTGATGATGGATACAGTGCGTACACAAGGGTGCAATTGATGATAGATACAGTGCGTACACAAGGGTGCAATTGATGATAGATACAGTGCGTACACAAGGGTGCAATTGTTGATAGATACAGTGCGTACACAAGGGTGCAATTGATGATAGATACAGTGCGTACACAAGGTTGCAATTGATGACAGATACAGTGCGTACACAAGGGTGCAATTGATGATAGATACAGTGCGTACACAAGGGTGCAATTAATGATAGATACAGTGCGTACACAAGGGTGCAATTGATGATAGATACAGTGCGTACACAAGGGTGCAATTGATGATAGATACAGTGCGTACACAAGGGTGCAATTGATGATAGATACAGTGCGTACACAAGGGTGCAATTGATGATAGATACAGTGCGTACACAAGGGTGCAATTGATGATAGATACAGTGCGTACACAAGGGTGCAACTGATGATAGATACAGTGCGTACACAAGGGTGCAATTGATGATAGATACAGTGCGTACACAAGGGTGCAATTGATGATGGATACAGTGCGTACACAAGGGTGCAACTGATGATAGATACATTGCGTACACAAGAGTGCAACTGATGATAGATACAGTGCGTACACAAGGGTGCAACTGATGATAGATATAGTGCGTACACAAGGGTGCAATTGATGATAGATACAGTGCGTACACAAGGGTGCAACTGATGATAGATACAGTGCGTACACAAGGGTGCAATTGATGATAGATACAGTGCGTACACAAGGGTGCAATTGATGATGGATACAGTGCGTACACAAGGGTGCAATTGATGATAGATACAGTGCGTACACAAGGGTGCAATTGATGATAGATACAGTGCGTACACAAGGGTGCAATTGATGATAGATACAGTGCGTACACAAGGGTGCAATTGATGATAGATACAGTGCGTACACAAGGGTGCAATTGATGATAGATACAGTGCGTACACAAGGGTGCAACTGATGATAGATACATTGCATACACAAGGGTGCAACTGATGATAGATACAGTGCGTACACAAGGGTGCAACTGATGATAGATACAGTGCGTACACAAGGGTGCAATTGATGATAGATACAGTGCGTACACAAGGGTGCAATTGATGATAGATACAGTGCGTACACAAGGGTGCAATTGATGATAGATACAGTGCGTACACAAGGGTGCAATTAATGATAGATACAGTGCGTACACAAGAGTGCAATTGATGATAGATACAGTGCGTACACAAGGGTGCAACTGATGATAGATACATTGCGTACACAAGGGTGCAACTGATGATAGATACAGTGCGTACACAAGGGTGCAACTGATGATAGATACAGTGCGTACACAAGGGTGCAACTGATGATAGATACATTGCGTACACAAGGGTGCAATTGATGATAGATACAGTGCGTACACAAGGGTGCAATTGATGATAGATACAGTGCGTACACAAGGGTGCAATTGATGATGGATACAGTGCGTACACAAGGGTGCAACTGATGATAGATACATTGCGTACACAAGAGTGCAACTGATGATAGATACAGTGCGTACACAAGGGTGCAACTGATGATAGATATAGTGCGTACACAAGGGTGCAATTGATGATAGATACAGTGCGTACACAAGGGTGCAACTGATGATAGATACAGTGCGTACACAAGGGTGCAATTGATGATAGATACAGTGCGTACACAAGGGTGCAATTGATGATGGATACAGTGCGTACACAAGGGTGCAATTGATGATAGATACAGTGCGTACACAAGGGTGCAATTGATGATAGATACAGTGCGTACACAAGGGTGCAATTGATGATAGATACAGTGCGTACACAAGGGTGCAATTGATGATAGATACAGTGCGTACACAAGGGTGCAATTGATGATAGATACAGTGCGTACACAAGGGTGCAACTGATGATAGATACATTGCATACACAAGGGTGCAACTGATGATAGATACAGTGCGTACACAAGGGTGCAACTGATGATAGATACAGTGCGTACACAATGGTGCAATTGATGATAGATACAGTGCGTACACAAGGGTGCAATTGATGATAGATACAGTGCGTACACAAGGGTGCAATTGATGATAGATACAGTGCGTACACAAGGGTGCAATTAATGATAGATACAGTGCGTACACAAGAGTGCAATTGATGATAGATACAGTGCGTACACAAGGGTGCAACTGATGATAGATACATTGCGTACACAAGGGTGCAACTGATGATAGATACAGTGCGTACACAAGGGTGCAACTGATGATAGATACAGTGCGTACACAAGGGTGCAACTGATGATAGATACATTGCGTACACAAGGGTGCAATTGATGATAGATACAGTGCGTACACAAGGGTGCAATTGATGATAGATACATTGCGTACACAAGGGTGCAACTGATGATAGATACACTGCGTACACAAGGGTGCAATTGATGATAGATACAGTGCGTACACAAGGGTGCAATTGATGATAGATACAGTGCGTACACAAGGGTGCAATTGATGATAGATACAGTGCGTACACAAGGGTGCAATTGATGATAGATACAGTGCGTACACAAGGGTGCAATTGATGATAGATACAGTACGTACACAAGGGTGCAATTGTGTAAAAAAATCTCATTTATTTGACAGCTAAAAAACATACGATTTCAACGCCTAAGCAAATTAGCCGATTTGACAATTAAAATCATACATTTTACGTCGTACGTTTCTTACACAATGGGGATCCACACTGCCATTTTATCCCTGTAGATAGTTAGATCGGTTGGTGATCATTGAACCTTGTTCCTGGTCCCTGGCCGGGTCTCCGGTATGGGTTCGGGCGGCTGATTGGATTTTATCTTGTATAATATATATTTTACCTATCATTTTAATCGTAAATATATTGCTACATAAATTAAATAAACCTTTAATTTAGTTCATGTACATTTATTATTTTATTACATATATTTTCTTTATTAGATTAAATTTGACGTGTAAAAAGTGTATATATCTACACCTGCTTTGCAAAATAAACTATTTGAATTTTGAATTTGACATTTATTCAATATTACAAAACGTATACAAGTCACATTCAACACAATTAAACATTTACATTAACAATAAAAGACACGGAACAAGTTTTAGCAATAATAATAATGAGACAGATACATAATTATGGACATATTACAATAGTAAAAGGGCTCCGACTCAGCATTTGCTGCAAAGATTCTCAATGCAGCACTGATCATTCTGCCGGAACCGTGGAAGAGCGACAATTTTGTGTAGTTAACTTAATTAAGAAATAAATAATATACTTAGTATGTAAAGATAAATTTGGCATCGTTGATACGGCCATGAAAATCTGTCATTGTTCAGTACATTGTTATGATTTTTGTGTAGTTATTTGTGATTTTTGATTAATTTCTTGGAATCATTCCTTTGTGTGTCATACCAAATTGCTTTAATAATGGTGTTAATTTATTCCCGAAAAACCCCATATTTATAATTAATAACAATATCAAATTGTAATATTTTGGAGTACAGATGATAAGAGGAAGTAAAAAAAATGCGAGATATTGGAGAAAAAAGAATAGGAAAACCGGAACACACAACAACAAATGGATCCCCATTCCGGTAGGTATAATGCATTTTATAAATCCGGAACACACAACAACAAATGGATCCCCATTCCGGCAGGTATAGTGCGTTTTATAAACCCGGAACACACAACAACAAATGGATCCCCATTCCGGCAGGTATAGTGCGTTTTATAAATCCGGAACACACAAGAACAAATGGATCCCCATTCCGGCAGGTATAGTGCGTTTTATAAACCTGGAACACACAACAACAAATGGATCCCCATTCCGGCAGGTATAGTGCGTTTTATAAACCCGGAACACACAACAACAAATGGATCCCCATTCCGGCAGGTATAGTGCGTTTTATAAATCCGGAACACACAACAACAGATAGATCCCCATTCCGGCAGATATAGTGCGTTTTATAAATCCGGAACACACAACAACAAATGGATCCCCATTCCGGCAGGTATAGTGCGTTTTATAAACCCGGAACACACAACAACAAATGGATCCCCATTCCGGTAGGTATAGTGCATTTTATAAATCCGGAACACACAACAACAGATAGATCCCCATTCCGGTCGGTATAGTGCGTTTTATAAAATAGTTCCTGCGCCGTTATGTTGGTGGCACCAATATCATCGTTAAGACTGCTCCACATTATCGGCGAGACTCTCGCCATAAAGAGGGCAAAGTTATATGAGTAAAGGAGATAAACTCTATTGCGTTTCGCCTTACTTGTATAGCTGTGTCCCCTTCAGGCGAGAGTCTCGCCGATAATGTGGAGCGGCCTTTAGAGCAAATATATCATACGATCCATAGACATACTAACAATTTTGTTTATCCAGTCATCTCGTTTAGGTCGTTGTTGCCAACTATTGCCAACATTATGGCGTAGGAACTATTTTATGAACGCACTCAAGGATCTCTTGGCGCGTGGATTAAAGTGACAGGGGAGTGCAGCTACGAAACAAGGGATAAGATAGCAGCGTTAGTTCCAATTTTGACCACGACTACTATTTTGAACGCGCCTTGCCAAAAGAGCCTTGTAGCGCTGTACCTAGTGCACGTCCATTTGGATATGGACAACCACAATGACACGACTATTGCTTCCGGTTCCGATTTTATACACATGTTCTAAAATCACTTTGACTCCTATTTTCTCTTCAATAAGTTTCTAAATGCTAGGGCTCAAGTTTATGATCCGGTTCGTTTTCGAGAATAAATACGAACACTGGTGAAGATTCTAATGAGATTTCAGTACCCTCTAACGGAAAGTAAAGCACCGACAAATTCGCTTATAAAAAATGTCATGTGATTTCCCCGTACAAAGCTCCCTACGTAGTACGCTATAGGTATTTGTAACTGTAACAGCCGCGCCGCCCTTTTGACCGGCACCCCGAGCCACCAGAACGGCATGTACGGGCTTCACCACAGCGTGCACCACTTCAGCTCCTTCAGCAACGTGACCAGCCTGCCCGCGCTGCTCGCCGGGCGGGATGTCTTCACTGGTCAGGTTCCTTCTAATAATACCTGGAAGACCTGCTTCGTCATTCAAACAAGCTAACGCAGCATTTTGGTAACTCCCACAGGAATCATAGGCAAGAAGCACGTAGGTCCGACGAGCGTGTACAAGTTTGACTACGAGCAGACCGAAGAGAACAACCACATCAACCAGGTGGGACGCAACATCACGCACATGAAACTGCTGGCACGCCAGTTCCTGCGGCAGGCCAACGAGTCCGGCAAGTGAGTTAGGCACACCACAGCCGCAATCACCTTCAAACTTGTCACTTAACCCAACAAATACTGTCTTTATTTCTGCAGGCCGTTCTTTTTGTACATCGGCTTTCACGACCCTCACCGCTGCGGCCATAGCGAGCCCAAGTACGGCCCGTTCTGTGAGCGCTTCGGTTCAGGAGAAGAAGGCATGGGACTCATCCCCGACTGGAAGCCCTGGTACTACCAGTGGGACGAGGTGCAGCTGCCGTTTCACATTCAGGTATCCAATTAGTTATTGTATCATCTTGACGACCCAGTGCGAGATAAATGTATCAATGAGCATTGATTTCAGGACACGGAGGCGGCAAGAAGAGACGTGGCAGCGCAATACACGACAATGTCTCGACTCGATCAAGGTAATCATTCTCTCTTAATTTCAAGGAAACAGAATCAAAGAAAGTTCAAGAGATTGTTTGCTCTCCCCAGGAGTAGGGCTGATTCTTCGGGAGCTGGAGGTGGCGGGACACAAGGACGACACGCTGGTGATCTACACGTCCGACAACGGAATTCCGTTCACGTCGGGCCGCACCAACCTGTATGAGCCGGGCCTGCGTGAGCCGCTGCTCATATCCTCGCCCGAACCCTCCGCGCGGAGGCATCAGGTTATCGATCTTCCACCTACTGGCATCACTCGTCTAATCGTCTTTGAAAGGGGCATTATGATAACAGAAAAACAAACGTTACAGGTGTCAGCAGCCATGGTTAGTCTCCTGGATATCTTTCCGACAGTGCTCGACTGGTTTGACATCCCTACAAAAGAGATAGAAACCAACGAAGTGTGGGGCTCGGATCAACCGAAGAGCTTGCTGCCCATTCTCGAGAAAGGTAAGTTTCTCGTACAACGTTTTTTCACATTGTTCCTGCAGCAAAATAACTTAAGATTATGGATATGTTTAGAATTTGCTGAACAGAAGAATTTGTCACGTTTTTCTGTTTTTGATAGTAGTAATTATAAACATAATCTTAATATCGTACATATTTATGCCGAAATTATACATGCTCACTACCCAGATATGTTAGCAGCGTTTAGTAGTGTGCGTGTGGATGCAGTGTTCGTTTCCGAAACTGTATTGAAGCCTACACTACCGTCATACCCCCGACACTTCTTTTGTCTTCGCTCAAGTTATTTACCTACACTCTCACGCGCGCATCTGGCTCGTCCGCACACGCTTGTGTGTGTGCGTGAGCTAGTCTAGGGCTGGCAGCAAGCGTGTGAGCGTCGTCGATCGAGAGGGACAACATTTATAGTCAGCAACTTATATGATTCTCTTCCTAAATTTTAGCGTGGTTAATCCCTAGGTCCTAATTTGGTTCCCCGTGGATTATTTTTGTATTCAAAATATATACATCGTCACGACTTGAATCAAATGCTCGAGGGGGTGTTAGAGGTGTTCCGAGTGTGAACTTTGAAATGCATGTCACAGTCCGCACTCGGTACACCCGCGTTTCACCTACAAATATTACGTCCCGACGTGATGGGTGGTGAGCTCTATCGCCGTACTTCGGGCACAAATGGACAATTTTTAGGACATGTTGAAATTTGCTCAGCTCGAACGGTAACACAAAAACAATCGATTTTTAAAATTTCAACTTAATGTTGAAATTCTTACCAACTGTTACACAACTGCTTGAGAGTTGCAGTTAACGCCCTAAACCAATACATAAAAGAAAATGCCTTGGTTTAGTTCATCGGCAGGAAATAAAAAAAATCTGCGTTCTTTATTTTTTGCTCCGTTTTCAATGCATCCATAAACACCACAAAAACGAACCATATTCATTAAAAATCAGTATCGTAATAAAACAAAAAACAAAATACGCGCGCAGTGAACGAGTGCTACTCGAGCTCTACGTGCCACCAGATTTCCACTAACTTGCGGGGGACCGCGGGGGATGTTAAAGTCGCGCGGGGAGGAGAGTGTCGCTTCTTTACGTAGTAATACTTTATATTCTCTGCTACCGTCCACCATGTATAGCCTACCTGGATTTAGATTAATTCGAAATAACAGGATCGGTAAAGGCTGGGGAGGTGTTGCGATCTACCTTCGTGCAGACATTCCTTGTAAGGTTGTCAACAAATCCCCTAATCCATACGCTAAGTCAGCTGAATATCTGTTTATTGAGTTATATCTCCATCACACTAAGGTACTTCTGGGTGTCTTATACAGTCCCTCCCTCAAGATTGACTACCTAATTTGCTATTTTTGAATCTCTGCTTGATGAGTTAAGTCCCTTTATGATGACGTCATTGTTCTTGGTGTTTCAATACGTGTCTATTGAAAAACGATCATCGCTCCAAGCAACTGAATTCCATTGTTTCCTCATTAAATATGAAAATACTTCCTTTGTCTGCAACTCATTACTGCCCCACTGTGTCCCATCTCTTCTTGATTTAATTATTGTCTCTAATCCCCCAAAAGTAGCCACTCATGGTCAGTTCACATCTCCTTTCTCATATCATGATTTAATTTTCCTTTCGTATAAAGTACGCCCCCCCAAACATAAGCCCAAGTTTCTTCTTCTGCGGAGTTTCAAAGGGATAGATCTGGAGGCGCTTAGAGCGGAGGCATTGGCCATAGACTGGACTCCTGTTTTATGTTCTCAAACTGTAGATGCCAAGGTGCATAACTTTAATCAAATACTTATTTCTTTATTTGACAAACACGCACCAATTAAAATAATTAAAGTCAAGCATCTGCCAGCTCCATGGCTCACACAGAACATACGAGATACCTACTATGGCGTTGCGAGACAAGGAGACAAGGCCAAGCGTAATTACTAAAAATGTCGTAGTTAAATTAATTTTGAAAATTACAAACAGTTGCGCAATCGCTGTACAAAGATGTGTAGAAACGCAAAGAGGCACCATATTCACAAATCTGTCAATAGTTACAGCCCTGCTTAGGTCTGGAAATTCGTGAAAACGCTCGGAATTGGCAAATCATCCGAAACCCATCCAGGGATTATTGATTTGAATGCACTTAATCAGCATTTTTCTAAACCGCCTGTCTCCTTAGAAGACAAATTAAAAAACAAAACTCTCATAAACCTTCGTAATAAGCTCAAACCCGACTGCGATCATTTTATCTTCAAGACTGTTTCTGAGTGTGAAGTTAAGAGAGCAATTCTTTCTATTACTTCAAAGGCTGACAAAATTAGCTCTCAAATGCTGCATCTTATACTAGATGAACTTGTACCTGTCCTAGCTGACGTTATCAACTGCTCCCTTGTCACCAGCTCATTCCCCACAGCCTGGAAAAATGCACATGTCATCCCTCTTTCAAAGACTAAAAACCCTTCATCATTTTCTGAGTATCGTCCAATTTCCATTCTTCCTATCCTTTCTAAAATTCTTGAGTCTTTAGTCCACAACCAACTTTCGTATTTCCTATCTAAAAATAGTTTACTCAATCACTTTCAATCTGGATTTCGCCCAGGGCATAGCACCGTCACGGCACTCCTGAAAGTCTTCGATAATATAAGATTAGCTATTGACAATAAGAAACTGACTATTGGATTTCAGTAGTGCATTTACTGTGTAGACTTCGATGTACTCCTTAGCATTCTTAGCTCTCTTAACGTATCTCCTCTTGTCACAGAATGGTTTGATACTTATTTCAGAGGTCGCCTGCAGTGCATACGCTCGGACGAGGTTTCCTCGGAGTGGTGCCAACTAACTGCTGGCGTACCCCAAGGTGGTGTCCTCTCTCCTCTCCTTTTTTCAATTTTTATAAATTCTGTTTCCAATGTTCTTTCTTCGAACTACCATTTTTACGCAGACGATTTACAACTCTACCGCCACTTTGACGTAACTGAGGCAGATATTGCTGTCTCAGAAATGAACAATGATCTTTCAAACATTCACAGGTGGGCGGAGGCTTTCAGATTTTTGGTTAATCCCAGAAAATCTCAAGCCATTATTTTCGGTAGCAGATATATGACTAACCTTCTCAATCAAACGGTAATTCCACAAGTAGTTTATAACGATATCCCTATTGCCTACACTAAATCTGCAAAAAATGTGGGTGTCATATTTGATTGTAATTTGACGTGGGCTGCGCATATTAATGAGGTCAGCAGGAAAGTCTTTGCCACATTTCATTCCCTTAAGCGTCTCCAGAAATTTCTCCCCTTTGAAACTAAAGTTACTCTCGCACAATCTCTACTTTTGCCGATCATCAACTACGCTGATGTGTTTTTTAGATGCCAGTGAGGAGATGCTTGGTAAACTTGAACGTTTACAAAATCTGGGAATCAGGTTTATCTATGGACTAAGAAAATATGGTCATGTATCTCAGTACCGTGAACAATTAAAATAGCTTCCCATTAAACAGCTTCAGTATGTTCATATCCTCTGTTGCCTTTTGAACATTTTAAAGAGTGTCACTTCTCCTCCATACCTCCGCGATCGTTATGAGTGTATTTTCCTTAGAGACAAGCAAGTCAGGTCTCATACAGTTTCACTTTTAAAAACACCTTCTCATAACACCGGGGCGTATGGAAACTGTTTCACTGTGGAACTCCCTTCCTCACACTATCAGGGATAGCCCCTCCATTGGTGTATTCAAAAGGAAAATAAAAGAGCACTATCTTCGACAACCTATCGTGTAGGTGTATGTGTATATATAATTTATTGTGTATTTATTTACTGAATATGTATTGTTATATTTATTTATACTATGTAGGCATGTAAATTTTATGTAGTTTGTTATTATTTTTAACTAATTAGGTATCTACTATTAATTTAATCTTGTTTCTGTATAAGTATTATCGTGCACAATATGAATATCTTATTTATTTCAAATATCCTTATCACCCTTGGTTTGCTGGAAGAAATCTCATTATTGAGATAAGCACGCCATTGTACATAACTTTTCTTATATAATTTAGAATTAAGTTTTCTGTGTGCAATAAGAATAAATAAAATTTTCCTGAACATGGCGAATTGTTGCAGAGCCGGTACCCAGCGAGCACGAGGCAGTATTCGCGAGCCAGACACACCACGAGATCACGATGTACTACCCGATGCGTGCGGTGCGCACGCGCCGCTACAAGCTAATACACAACCTCAACTTTGGCATGCCCTTCCCCATCGACCAGGACTTGTACGTGTCGCCCAGCTTCCAGGTACCCTCACTTCTGTGGTAGCTCGATGAAGATAAACGATGTCACATTCAACAATCCATCATGTAATCTCCAGGATATCTTGAACCGCACGCGCAACAAGCAGCAGCTGCCGTGGTACAAGACTCTGAAGCAGTACTACTACCGGCCGCAGTGGGAGTTGTATGACATCAGGGCCGATCCTGCCGAAACTAATAACTTGCACGGTAAACACACTCAATGGCAGTTATCTATATTCTACCTTTGAACTGATTGCCTCTGGGCTAATGTCTGCACCACTAATGGTTCGAATGTCTGCACCACTAATGGTTCGAATGTCTGCACCACTAATGGTTCGAATGTCTGCACCACTAATGGTTTGGATGTCTGCACCACTAATGGTTTGAATGTCTGCACCACTAATGGTTTGAATGTCTGCACCACTAATGGTTTGAATGTCTGCACCACTAATGGTTTGAATGTCTGCACCACTAATGGTTTGAATGTCTGCACCACTAATGGTTTGAATGTCTGCACCACTAATGGTTCGAATATAATAGAATATGATTTTATTCATCTAAAAATTGCACAATAACAGAATAGTATTACCTTGACGCCTACAAGGGTGTATGTACCGGTGCTATAGGCGCCAAGCTCTTCACTTACAGAGTTTTACATTAAAAATAAAAACCTGCGTACTTTGACAAGCACATTAAGCTGTGGGTGCATATTTGTGCGCGAAGTACGGCAATAGTGCTCACCCAATCACACTGGAACGTAATAATAGTCAAGTACGGCAATAGTGCTCACCCAATCACACTGGAACGTAATAATAGTCAAGTACGGCAATAGTGCTCACCCAATCACACTGGAACGTAATAATAGTCAAGTACGGCAATAGTGCTCACCCAATCACACTGGAACGTAATAATAGTCAAGTACGGCAATAGTGCTCACCCAATCACACTGGAACGTAATAATAGTCAAGTACGGCAATAGTGCTCACCCAATCACACTGGAACGTAATAATAGTCAAGTACGGCAATAGTGCTCACCCAATCACACTGGAACGTAATAATAGTCAAGTACGGCAATAGTGCTCACCCAATCACACTGGAACGTAATAATAGTCAAGTACGGCAATAGTGCTCACCCAATCACACTGGAACGTAATAATAGTCAAGTACGGCAATAGTGCTCACCCAATCACACTGGAACGTAATAATAGTCAAGTACGGCAATAGTGCTCACCCAATCACACTGGAACGTAATAATAGTCAAGTACGGCAAAAGTGCTCACCCAATCACACTGGAACGTAATAATAGTCAAGTACGGCAATAGTGCTCACCCAATCACACTGGAACGTAATAATAGTCAAGTACGGCAAAAGTGCTCACCCAATCACACTGGAACGTAATAATAGTCAAGTACGGCAAAAGTGCTCACCCAATCACACTGGAACGTAATAATAGTCAAGTACGGCAAAAGTGCTCACCCAATCACACTGGAACGTAATAATAGTCAAGTACGGCAAAAGTGCTCACCTAATCACACTGGAACGTAATAATAGTCAAGTACGGCAATAGTGCTCACCCAATCACACTGGAACGTAATAATAGTCAAGTACGGCAAAAGTGCTCACCCAATCACACTGGAACGTAATAATAGTCAAGTACGGCAAAAGTGCTCACCCAATCACACTGGAACGTAATAATAGTCAAGTACGGCAAAAGTGCTCACCCAATCACACTGGAACGTAATAATAGTCAAGTACGGCAAAAGTGCTCACCCAATCACACTGGAACGTAATAATAGTCAAGTACGGCAATAGAGCTCACCCAATCACACTGGAACGTAATAATAGTCAAGTACGGCAATAGTGCTCACCCAATCACACTGGAACGTAATAATAGTCAAGTACGGCAAAAGTGCTCACCCAATCACACTGGAACGTAATAATAGTCAAGTACGGCAATAGTGCTCACCCAATCACACTGGAACGTAATAATAGTCAAGTACGGCAATAGTGCTCACCCAATCACACTGGAACGTAATAATAGTCAAGTACGGCAAAAGTGCTCACCCAATCACACTGGAACGTAATAATAGTCAAGTACGGCAAAAGTGCTCACCCAATCACACTGGAACGTAATAATAGTCAAGTACGGCAAAAGTGCTCACCCAATCACACTGGAACGTAATAATAGTCAAGTACGGCAAAAGTGCTCACCCAATCACACTGGAACGTAATAATAGTCAAGTACGGCAATAGAGCTCACCCAATCACACTGGAACGTAATAATAGTCAAGTACGGCAATAGTGCTCACCCAATCACACTGGAACGTAATAATAGTCAAGTACGGCAAAAGTGCTCACCCAATCACACTGGAACGTAATAATAGTCAAGTACGGCAATAGAGCTCACCCAATCACACTGGAACGTAATAATAGTCAAGTACGGCAAAAGTGCTCACCCAATCACACTGGAACGTAATAATAGTCAAGTACGGCAAAAGTGCTCACCCAATCACACTGGAACGTAATAATAGTCAAGTACGGCAAAAGTGCTCACCCAATCACACTGGAACGTAATAATAGTCAAGTACGGCAAAAGTGCTCACCCAATCACACTGGAACGTAATAATAGTCAAGTACGGCAATAGTGCTCACCCAATCACACTGGAACGTAATAATAGTCAAGTACGGCAATAGAGCTCACCCAATCACACTGGAACGTAATAATAGTCAAGTACAGCAATAGTGCTCACCCAATCACACTGGAACGTAATAATAGTCAAGTACGGCAAAAGTGCTCACCCAATCACACTGGAACGTAATAATAGTCAAGTACGGCAATAGTGCTCACCCAATCACACTGGAACGTAATAATAGTCAAGTACGGCAATAGAGCTCACCCAATCACACTGGAACGTAATAATAGTCAAGTACGGCAATAGTGCTCACCCAATCACACTGGAACGTAATAATAGTCAAGTACGGCAATAGTGCTCACCCAATCACACTGGAACGTAATAATAGTCAAGTACGGCAATAGAGCTCACCCAATCACACTGGAACGTAATAATAGTCAAGTACGGCAATAGTGCTCACCCAATCACACTGGAACGTAATAATAGTCAAGTACGGCAAAAGTGCTCACCCAATCACACTGGAACGTAATAATAGTCAAGTACGGCAATAGTGCTCACCCAATCACACTGGAACGTAATAATAGTCAAGTACGGCAAAAGTGCTCATCCAATCACACTGGAACGTAATAATAGTCAAGTACGGCAATAGTGCTCACCCAATCACACTGGAACGTAATAATAGTCAAGTACGGCAATAGTGCTCACCCAATCACACTGGAACGTAATAATAGTCAAGTACGGCAATAGAGCTCACCCAATCACACTGGAACGTAATAATAGTCAAGTACGGCAATAGTGCTCACCCAATCACACTGGAACGTAATAATAGTCAAGTACGGCAATAGTGCTCACCCAATCACACTGGAACGTAATAATAGTCAAGTACGGCAATAGAGCTCACCCAATCACACTGGAACGTAATAATAGTCAAGTACGGCAATAGTGCTCACCCAATCACACTGGAACGTAATAATAGTCAAGTACGGCAATAGTGCTCACCCAATCACACTGGAACGTAATAATAGTCAAGTACGGCAATAGTGCTCACCCAATCACACTGGAACGTAATAATAGTCAAGTACGGCAAAAGTGCTCACCCAATCACACTGGAACGTAATAATAGTCAAGTACGGCAATAGTGCTCACCCAATCACACTGGAACGTAATAATAGTCAAGTACGGCAATAGTGCTCACCCAATCACACTGGAACGTAATAATAGTCAAGTACGGCAATAGTGCTCACCCAATCACACTGGAACGTAATAATAGTCAAGTACGGCAATAGTGCTCACCCAATCACACTGGAACGTAATAATAGTCAAGTACGGCAATAGTGCTCACCCAATCACACTGGAACGTAATAATAGTCAAGTACGGCAAAAGTGCTCACCCAATCACACTGGAACGTAATAATAGTCAAGTACGGCAAAAGTGCTCACCCAATCACACTGGAACGTAATAATAGTCAAGTACGGCAATAGTGCTCACCCAATCACACTGGAACGTAATAATAGTCAAGTACGGCAATAGTGCTCACCCAATCACACTGGAACGTAATAATAGTCAAGTACGGCAATAGTGCTCACCCAATCACACTGGAACGTAATAATAGTCAAGTACGGCAATAGTGCTCACCCAATCACACTGGAACGTAATAATAGTCAAGTACGGCAATAGTGCTCACCCAATCACACTGGAACGTAATAATAGTCAAGTACGGCAAAAGTGCTCACCCAATCACACTGGAACGTAATAATAGTCAAGTACGGCAATAGTGCTCACCCAATCACACTGGAACGTAATAATAGTCAAGTACGGCAATAGTGCTCACCCAATCACACTGGAACGTAATAATAGTCAAGTACGGCAATAGTGCTCACCCAATCACACTGGAACGTAATAATAGTCAAGTACGGCAATAGTGCTCACCCAATCACACTGGAACGTAATAATAGTCAAGTACGGCAAAAGTGCTCACCCAATCACACTGGAACGTAATAATAGTCAAGTACGGCAATAGTGCTCACCCAATCACACTGGAACGTAATAATAGTCAAGTACGGCAATAGTGCTCACCCAATCACACTGGAACGTAATAATAGTCAAGTACGGCAATAGTGCTCACCCAATCACACTGGAACGTAATAATAGTCAAGTACGGCAAAAGTGCTCACCCAATCACACTGGAACGTAATAATAGTCAAGTACGGCAATAGTGCTCACCCAATCACACTGGAACGTAATAATAGTCAAGTACGGCAATAGTGCTCACCCAATCACACTGGAACGTAATAATAGTCAAGTACGGCAATAGTGCTCACCCAATCACACTGGAACGTAATAATAGTCAAGTACGGCAATAGTGCTCACCCAATCACACTGGAACGTAATAATAGTCAAGTACGGCAATAGTGCTCACCCAATCACACTGGAACGTAATAATAGTCAAGTACGGCAATAGTGCTCACCCAATCACACTGGAACGTAATAATAGTCAAGTACGGCAATAGTGCTCACCCAATCACACTGGAACGTAATAATAGTCAAGTACGGCAAAAGTGCTCACCCAATCACACTGGAACGTAATAATAGTCAAGTACGGCAATAGTGCTCACCCAATCACACTGGAACGTAATAATAGTCAAGTACGGCAAAAGTGCTCACCCAATCACACTGGAACGTAATAATAGTCAAGTACGGCAAAAGTGCTCACCCAATCACACTGGAACGTAATAATAGTCAAGTACGGCAAAAGTGCTCACCCAATCACACTGGAACGTAATAATAGTCAAGTACGGCAATAGTGCTCACCCAATCACACTGGAACGTAATAATAGTCAAGTACGGCAATAGAGCTCACCCAATCACACTGGAACGTAATAATAGTCAAGTACGGCAATAGTGCTCACCCAATCACACTGGAACGTAATAATAGTCAAGTACGGCAAAAGTGCTCACCCAATCACACTGGAACGTAATAATAGTCAAGTACGGCAATAGTGCTCACCCAATCACACTGGAACGTAATAATAGTCAAGTACGGCAAAAGTGCTCACCCAATCACACTGGAACGTAATAATAGTCAAGTACGGCAATAGTGCTCACCCAATCACACTGGAACGTAATAATAGTCAAGTACGGCAATAGTGCTCACCCAATCACACTGGAACGTAATAATAGTCAAGTACGGCAATAGAGCTCACCCAATCACACTGGAACGTAATAATAGTCAAGTACGGCAATAGTGCTCACCCAATCACACTGGAACGTAATAATAGTCAAGTACGGCAATAGTGCTCACCCAATCACACTGGAACGTAATAATAGTCAAGTACGGCAATAGAGCTCACCCAATCACACTGGAACGTAATAATAGTCAAGTACGGCAATAGTGCTCACCCAATCACACTGGAACGTAATAATAGTCAAGTACGGCAATAGTGCTCACCCAATCACACTGGAACGTAATAATAGTCAAGTACGGCAATAGTGCTCACCCAATCACACTGGAACGTAATAATAGTCAAGTACGGCAAAAGTGCTCACCCAATCACACTGGAACGTAATAATAGTCAAGTACGGCAATAGTGCTCACCCAATCACACTGGAACGTAATAATAGTCAAGTACGGCAATAGTGCTCACCCAATCACACTGGAACGTAATAATAGTCAAGTACGGCAATAGTGCTCACCCAATCACACTGGAACGTAATAATAGTCAAGTACGGCAATAGTGCTCACCCAATCACACTGGAACGTAATAATAGTCAAGTACGGCAATAGTGCTCACCCAATCACACTGGAACGTAATAATAGTCAAGTACGGCAAAAGTGCTCACCCAATCACACTGGAACGTAATAATAGTCAAGTACGGCAAAAGTGCTCACCCAATCACACTGGAACGTAATAATAGTCAAGTACGGCAATAGTGCTCACCCAATCACACTGGAACGTAATAATAGTCAAGTACGGCAATAGTGCTCACCCAATCACACTGGAACGTAATAATAGTCAAGTACGGCAATAGTGCTCACCCAATCACACTGGAACGTAATAATAGTCAAGTACGGCAATAGTGCTCACCCAATCACACTGGAACGTAATAATAGTCAAGTACGGCAATAGTGCTCACCCAATCACACTGGAACGTAATAATAGTCAAGTACGGCAATAGTGCTCACCCAATCACACTGGAACGTAATAATAGTCAAGTACGGCAATAGTGCTCACCCAATCACACTGGAACGTAATAATAGTCAAGTACGGCAATAGTGCTCACCCAATCACACTGGAACGTAATAATAGTCAAGTACGGCAATAGTGCTCACCCAATCACACTGGAACGTAATAATAGTCAAGTACGGCAATAGTGCTCACCCAATCACACTGGAACGTAATAATAGTCAAGTACGGCAATAGTGCTCACCCAATCACACTGGAACGTAATAATAGTCAAGTACGGCAATAGTGCTCACCCAATCACACTGGAACGTAATAATAGTCAAGTACGGCAATAGTGCTCACCCAATCACACTGGAACGTAATAATAGTCAAGTACGGCAATAGTGCTCACCCAATCACACTGGAACGTAATAATAGTCAAGTACGGCAATAGTGCTCACCCAATCACACTGGAACGTAATAATAGTCAAGTACGGCAATAGAGCTCACCCAATCACACTGGAACGTAATAATAGTCAAGTACGGCAATAGTGCTCACCCAATCACACTGGAACGTAATAATAGTCAAGTACGGCAATAGTGCTCACCCAATCACACTGGAACGTAATAATAGTCAAGTACGGCAAAAGTGCTCACCCAATCACACTGGAACGTAATAATAGTCAAGTACGGCAATAGTGCTCACCCAATCACACTGGAACGTAATAATAGTCAAGTACGGCAATAGTGCTCACCCAATCACACTGGAACGTAATAATAGTCAAGTACGGCAAAAGTGCTCACCCAATCACACTGGAACGTAATAATAGTCAAGTACGGCAATAGTGCTCACCCAATCACACTGGAACGTAATAATAGTCAAGTACGGCAATAGTGCTCACCCAATCACACTGGAACGTAATAATAGTCAAGTACGGCAATAGTGCTCACCCAATCACACTGGAACGTAATAATAGTCAAGTACGGCAATAGTGCTCACCCAATCACACTGGAACGTAAGAATAGTCAAGTACGGCAATAGTGCTCACCCAATCACACTGGAACGTAATAATAGTCAAGTACGGCAAAAGTGCTCACCCAATCACACTGGAACGTAATAATAGTCAAGTACGGCAATAGTGCTCACCCAATCACACTGGAACGTAAGAATAGTCAAGTACGGCAATAGTGCTCACCCAATCACACTGGAACGTAATAATAGTCAAGTACGGCAATAGTGCTCACCCAATCACACTGGAACGTAATAATAGTCAAGTACGGCAATAGTGCTCACCCAATCACACTGGAACGTAATAATCGTCAGTAAAACGTGGATGTACGAGTTTGAGCTGTGACTTGTATTTCACAAATCGTACTCGGAAGTTTGAGCTGTGACTTGCATTTCACAAATCGTACTCGGAAGCACCTCCAACACCCCCTCAGGGAATCGTGTCATAGTAATGTATTTTTCCTATATTTTTATGGATTAAACTAAAGCCTAGAAAGAAAACAATGAGAGGTAGCCACGGGTTCCCTCGAGCGCCAGTATGTATTGAACGTTCGGTCGCAGGTGCACCGGGCCTGCAGGACGCGGAAGGGTCGCTGCGCGAGCGCCTGTTCTCGTGGCAGCGCTCCACCCGCGACCCCTGGCTATGCTCGCCGGACGCCGTGCTCGAGCGAGACCATAGCACCGCGGTTTGCATGACCCTTGACAACGGGCTGCTGCCGTACTACCCGCGGTAGATCACCAGCTGAAGACTCCGGAGCTTTGGATATACTTACATGCATATTACTTAATGTAGTTAATCGTACCTTCTGCAATGCGTTCTATCGATTGTTATTTATAATTCCTTACTCTAGGAGTATATGTATCAGTGAGTGGTTAAAGACAGTTGCGTCTTATCAACATATGTATCAGTGAGTGGTTAAAGACAGTTCCGTCTTATCAACATATGTATCAGTGAGTGGTTAAAGCTCAGACGAATTCTGAGGGTTAAAGCTCAGACGAATCAACCAATAGACATAATCTAATTAAGCAGAAACCTAGAATGGTAAAGCTATGCTACTTTCACATATACAACTCTCCGTATGAAAAAACAAGATGGCAGTATTTTTATCAGTACGTCGATTTCAAGCCGGCTACAGCCCTATCTTTCAAACGTTTGCAACTAGGCATGTATCGGACTACCGGTTTGCAGACTTTATCGATATCAATTTGGATAAAAAAAAGCCTTAATAATACCTTGTTGTACAGTTAGAAAACTACATAGATTATAATAGTATTTTGTGCAACTGTAACATAATTCAAGTTATTGGGACACGAGTGCTTGTTAACGAAACGAACTAAGTGAGTTTCGTAATAGTTTTGCACAAGTGTCGAAATGTCTATTTATGTTCAGTTGGACACAATACTTAATCTACGACCATCAAAAGTATCGTATTTTAATCATATTTTCAACTAACAATTTCACGAAAAATGAGAAGAACACTCGTTCATGAACCCCGAGTTCATCGACCGGTAATGTTGCCTTGAGTACCAATTAGAAGCAACTAGGATAAAGTGGGCGTGGCTTGAGAAATAAGGTCGGGACTTATTTCTCGTCGCTGTTGTTGATTGGCTTTCTAGCGGTGTTATAGTAAATTGGGCCAATAGCAGCGCAGAATCACGGTGTTATAATGTAATATTATCAGATAAACAGTATAGGTACTTATAAAACTGATTTTGATGATGCAATTACCTTATTGTAGTATGGGAGTAGATAAAATAATATATGAAATTGAGAAACCTGCCAAATATTTATGGAATGAAATAATCAACTTTATTTTCAAAACTAAGAATACCACGTTTACATACATACATCCACAGATATACGGTCCCACTCCCACTAAAAATACATATTTTGAGGGGAAGGCGCCGCCATGAAAACTAGCCTCCTTAACACTCAAAAGGATCCCTTTCAAACAATTGTAAAATAATGATAATAATAATAAAACTCAGAAAAATAATCAGAGGATAAAAGAAACAATTTGTTGCAAACTCCAGAATTACTATTTTACATATTATTATATAAAACATCAAAAATAAAAATTACATTTTGACCTTCGCATACAAAATGCATAATTGAATCGTTTTATTGAGAAGCTTAATTTTTTTAAACTTCATGGTTGTTTAATTTCTCAATTTTCTCCAGTGAGTACGTTTGATTTTCGCATGTCATTAAGATTTACAAAGCAGCCAACAATAAACGTATTTATTGACCTTTGAAAATTATTGTTTTCGTCAGAAATGAGCGTATATTTTCGATGGGTGCAGTAATTCCCTTCGTCATGTGATGTATTCTAAGTTTCAAATACGTGTTGAACACGAAGTTATCCAACGAATGGTCATGTAGGTCGTCAAGTACGTCTGTCTGTACCAATAATCTTTGTGAAATTTGGTTTATCATAGATGTGAAGTGCTGTGGTTTTCTTACACTTTTTTTTTGTAACTACATCCTCAAACTCTCTCAGGATTTTCTCTGCGGTTTGGTAGATTTTTTGAATGCTTTTTGATGGCTTAGTCAGCCCTCCTCTGTCTTTTACACTCATTAGGGGCATGCTGTTAGCAGGTCCTTCTAGGGCTTGGAGAAATTTTTTTCAATGCAAGAATTTTTTCAATTTACGCACTACAAAGCCAGCTTTTGATGGTTCCATTGCAGTCCTGTTCACTTATTGGTCATTTTTAATGCTTATTTTACTACTATCGTAAAATAAGCATTAAAATTTGTGCAACAAGAGAGCAAAGTTTATTTTTGTTGCGAGTGCCGAGTTTGAATCTCGAGCAAGACTCGTGATTCTAAGTTAGAATTTTGAGCGTAGTGAAGGATTCAACCAAAACAACTTCTGTTTTACTAGGTAAATTCAAGGTGGGCACCGCATCGTCTTTTAAGCGTGGTCGAAATAGTTCTTTTCAGAAAGCACTCTGAAGTGCGTTCATTAAATAACTCTGGGCTGGGTAGGAACACTGGGGTTGTAACGCTGAGTTTTTGAACGGGTTTCGTCGTGTAGCGACACTCCAAACGTCAGTTGTCATTTTTGCATTATATTTAGTATAATAACGTTGAGAGGACCCCCTCGGTACGAAATTTAACGTTAATATATCAACTATAACGTTGAGAAGACCCCTCGGTACAAAAATTTACGTCATTTCATTTACGAAAATTTACGTGAGTGTCAGGTGACGTTTGGAGCCTATACGAACCTTGCGAACCCTGCTCAGAGTTGATGTTGAAAAATTCGACACCAGTGTAGCGACACTGTCATTTTTGAACGGTCGGTGTTGAGACGCGAGTTCATTTTTGAACGGGTTAGTGTTGCGACCCGGGTAGGAAACCCAACTCGGTGTGAGTTTATGAACGACTATCTGGATTGAAGTGCTTTGAGCACTTTCCAATTAGTTTTGTGCTGTTTCCAACTCCAGCTAATAGCAACAAACCATCGTTTACGAATGTCTTAATTTTTGGGGAACCTTAAGTAAAATAAGCTGAATCAATACTTCATACTAGCACAAAATCAGTAAAATTACCGACAACTGTTTTGACTTCACTAATAACCTCAAAACGGATTTAATTATTTTAATGATTTTAGGATTTACTTTTATTCTAAAAGCTATATTTACGTTACTATATGAAAACGACACGTCGTAAAATGCGGTCTTTCTTGATGGAATTCCATTTTATGGTTCATTTACTCGGAAAACATCACTTTTTATTCACTTGCGAAAACTGATTTTGCTGTTCGAATTTTCTTTATTCCCCGAATGGGATCTGCAACCACGCATGTAGCAGGACATTGTCCTTGTATCTTCAACCCTTTTCCATACGGTAATTCGCAGCAAAACACAACTTAAATAAAATTTTGCTTAAAAATCTGCCGACTTACTTCCTAACATAAACACAAGCTATAACGCGATCAAATTACAAAGGATTGCCAATGTTGTCACTTAAGAAAAGTAACAGTACATTATAATTTGGTGACTTGGACAGAAGTCATTAGGAGTCGAAATGAAGTTTTGGGTAGTACGTTTTGACGGCACCAAGACTTTGTCTATTGGTTGATTCGTCTGAGGGTTAAAGACAGGTGCGTCTTATCATCAGTCACTTGTCCATTACCGACTTGTGTAGATTGTTGCACAAGTCCCTGGAACATTGTCTTATCGACGACTGGAAAGCAACACGCGCGGTAATGACCAAGCGTCAGCCCATACTACGTAAATAAAAACTGGCCAAGTGCGAGTTGGACCCGCGCACAAAGGGTTCCGTACCACCACATAGTCTGGGTACGAAACTCTAAAAACATTATGGTAATAATTTTGGATTTCTAAAACTTACTTGAGCCAATTATTGGAATACGCCTTCCATATTTGGAGAGCATATTTCAAATAAGGTATTGACATGTTGGATTATGTTACTATCTGCGGAAACTTTAAATGACTTGGCTTTTAAGTATTAAGTATTTAAGTTTTTTACTATTGTTATTAAAATACTCGCTAGTTTTCCAAAATAAATAAAAGAGTCCAGAGAAGAGCAACAAAAATGTAATAAATTACGAGTTTTAAACGTAACCGAGTAATTTATTGCTCTTACGCCCGTGTATCATACTACGTTTTTCAATGCATAGTGTGAGGAAATAAAACAAATATAATCAAAGAAAACAATTTAATTATTAAAGTTGAAAGTTACATTGTTACAATTTTGCAAGTTAATGATTGGCTCAAACGGACTGCATCCAGAGCCGTTAAACAGTGGAAAAAAAGTATAACATTTATGGTACACAGGAAAGGTTGCAGGTTAGCCAACTTTTCGTAAATAAATAAAAAAAGAAATAAAGCCCTAGGGCAAAATAATCGACTTTCTGTTCGGTTTTGATGCATAAAAAGTGGGCCTTTACGAGCACTTGCATTGAAAAATGTTTAATAATATAACCGTTTTTCCCCCGAAGGGATAAAAACGGATATTTCGAGTCCAGCCGAGGCTTGCTTGACCCACTTGAGAATACAACCCCGCTTTTACCGAATGCGCATGCTCTTCAAGCCTAAAACCCCCTAAGATCCACATCTCTTGGGGTACCTAACATGGCAACCCCATGATCACCGGATTCGACGCCATCTTGTAACTAAAGAACTCGCACGTTGGCAAGTCTGTTCTTCAGTACCTTGAGCCGGCAAGGCGTCAAAAATTGGTGGGTCAAGCAAGCCTCGGCTGGACTCGAAATATCCGTTTTTATCCCTTCGGGGGAAAAACGGTTATATTTAGAGGTCCGAGCCTTCGGCTTGCTTGACCCACTTGAGATATGTCTGTTTTCTGCCGGCGTTCGAGTTCGAAAGCGTATTGTGACAGGAGGATAGATTTATTGGACTTGAAAAACAAAACTTCGAGAAATATAATCAAATAATATAATCGTTTTGGTCAAACTCAAACACAACATTTACAGGACCAAAATACACAAAGATATTGTTAATTACAATAAACCAATATCTTATCTTATCATAGAGCTTGAAAGTATGAGGACGGCCTGTCCTGTTGCCTGATTGGCCTTTGTATTTCTCTGAAGTAAAATTTTAGAAAAGTCTCCTTTGATTTCCAATTTCCTTTACTAATTACTTCGTCAATATCTAGACCACGCACTGAAAAATTATCACTTTCTACCGCAGCTCTGATACTGCCCGGTGAAGCCTTTAGATCTGCATCCTTAAAGCAGTTTTTAATCCATCCACTAATAACCGTGCGACTAGCTGCCTTCACAACTCCCCTAGTTGTTATAAATAGATGTTCTAAGTCATCCCGAGCCTTGCGCCCGGATTCCGAAATGAAAATTAATTTCCGAACCCAAAAAACAACATCCAAATTTTTAACACGATTGCTATTGATTTTCCAGCCCGACTGTCTGTGTGTCATGGAATCTGTCTTTGATCCGAAACACGGCCAAAAAATCAATGAGCTGCTATCACTTGCGAATTCAATGTTACCTTCTCCAATCGATAACAAGGTTAAATCATGCAAGCGTCTTCCCGAATGTAATAAGAGAAGAAGTGCTGTGTGACGAGATACTTGATACAAATTATTCTCTACAATTTCTATCTGTTTCAACCAGTCTATAATGTGGTCTAAATTCCAAATTCTTCTTTTACTTTTTCTTTTGAGATAGCTCTTACTACATGCCGTACCAGAGGGTGCGCTGATAGGTTGACTGAATTTTGTGGGTTAGAGAAGGTACAGACTACAGACTTGTGAACCAAAATTGTTGCCGGTGATAGGCCCAACGACAATCGTAAGTAACACAAATATTTTGCAATTTGTTCTGCTGCTGGGTCAGTAACAGTACAGTTGTTCTCACTCGCCCATTGCTTCCATCGATTCCAAGCACCCTGATGTCTTAAGCGAACTTTTACGCCAGGATTTAGATAACAGATCTCTGTATTCTGTAGGCCAGGTGTCTATCTCACGGGTCCACCCCGTACCCTCCATATTTCCAACTGTAATTCCTTCGTTTCTGGTGGCGGCAGGTTTGTTCGCCTGTCGATCAAATTGTGTTCCAAGTTCTGAATTGTAAGGGGGGGTGCACTAGCTCTCAATTTCAGGTCGGATCTCCAAAAGACCCGATGCCACCGTGGACAGATTATTAGGTAAGTTCCTGATGCTTGATTCAAGTGGCTTAAAACCCGAGGCATTAGACAAGGAGGGGGAAACACCCATGCTAGACTCCACTTCCACGGCCTTGAGAATGCATCCACAAATAGGGCATTCTGGTCTCGTGCATCTTCTGTCGCATAAACTGACACCACTGCCGATCTCGTCGAAGCAAAAAGGTCGATTTGAGGAGTACCCCACTTGTGGAATATCATTTGTACTACCTGATTCGAAAGTGACCATTCTGGTAAACACTTGCTGCGTGACAGACTGTCCGCTGTGGCGTTGTAGCGTCCCGGAAGATATCGAGCAAGTAGATTCATTTTCAATTTGTCGGCTAAGAGAAATATTTTCCGAACTAACCTGAGAAGCGTAAGGGACTTGGTACCACCCTGTTTTTGTATGTAAGCTACCACAGATCGGTTGTCCGACTGTATAAGGCAAGTACTTCCTCTTACCAGTCTGCAGTTGCTTTTTATTGTTGTGTATACTGCCCACATCCTGTTGCAGTGCCAATCCTGTTGCTGTTGATTCCAAACTCCTTTTAAATGCCTTCCGTTTATGATCGCCCCCCAGCCGATGTCGGAGGCATCCGTGGTTATAAATATCGTTGTTGGATTGCTGTGAATTGGTGATATTTCGGTCAGATGTTCGAGCCACCATTGACAATCCCGCAAGGTCTCCTCGCTGAGAATGTATTCCCTTGATTTTGGATAACGTGACATCTTGCTGTTGTCTCTTTGGAAGTAACGGCAATGCAGTCGGCCTTGATCTACTACAAAGGACGCGAAAGTTAGATGACCTAGAACCCTCTTCGCCTGCCACCAACTGCATTTTTTCTTTTTTAATACTTTTTGAAGTAGAGACGCTATTCGGCTGATCTTTCTTTCCCCGATATACTTTATGCCTTTCTCGGTGTCCCAAAACACCCCTAGGTACTCTTGTTTCTGACTTGGTTTTGAGCCTGATTTTTCCAGATTTAGATTCCAACCGAGATCTGTCAGGAAATTTTTCGCCCAAACCCCTTGTTGGTGCAATGTAGCAGGGTTTTGTGATACCAGTAAAAAGTCGTCCAGGTACACTACCACTCGTAACCCGTTCTGACGCATCACGTCTGCGACCCAGTTTGTTATTTTTGCGAAAACATGCGGTGCCGAGACCAACCCGAAGGGCAAACATGTCATCTGGTAGTATTTGTCCTTGAATTTTAGTATCAGAAACCTTCTGTGACTCTTTGCCATTGGGATATGAAAATAAGCCTTCGAAATGTCGATCTTCAACATGTAATCCTTCTGCTGTAAGAAAGTTGGAATATGACGATGGCTGATTAGTCTGAACTTTTTGACTTTAAGATATCTATTGAGAGCTTTCAAGTTGAATATTTGTCTGTTACTACCATTCGATTTTTTAATTAGAAACATGGGAGAGACGAAACCGTATTGAGTCTTTGCCGTTTCTATTGCCCCCATTGTTTGTAGCTCATGAATCTCTCTCTCCATCTGGGCGCTGTGTTTGGTCTCTAAAGCCTTTGTCGTTGACAGACAAATATTCATCAAATGAGGCTTGCTCACAAAAGGTATCTTGTAACCTTGAATTATATTTAACAGAGTGGGATCTGCGCCAAATTTTATCCAATTATTTAATTTATGGCTCAGAACTCCCACTCGAAAAGATCCATCTTTAATATTTACGTCTTTGGTTCTTGTTGGACTCCCTCGGCTTTTTTGAATCTTTCTTGAACTTTGGGCCACCTGATGCTTGTTTTGGGCGCGGACGGTACTCTTGCACATTCCCAAATTTTGATTTCTTCATTGTACGAGATATGTGTTGGGTTTGTCTCCCAGTTGACTTTTCTGACTTTCCTTCCCGTGCTCGGAATGGAAAAAACTTATAGAGACCTCCATGGTTCTTCATAGTTTCACCTAGATTTTCAGACTCGAACAGATGGGAAGTCGATATCGGGAGCTCTTGAAGGATGTTTCCCATTGCCAAGCTTTTGCAATGGAATGCTGCTCTTTTCGCCGATAATACATCCGAGCGACGTCCGCAAACATACTGCATCGTATGATCACAATACTGACGAAATTTGGTGGGGCCCGTTAAATATTTTTGTATGGATTTTGTAAGGGCTTCCGATCCGACCTCAGAGTCTATTTGTATCAAGGCCTCCTGAAAGGCTTCTCTTTGTAGAAGCAGCCCATGGGTTATGACACCCAGTGTCTGGTCGAACTTTGTCAGCGTTTCAAAGTTGCTCCCTCGTGGTGCTACAGGCTTTAATTGTGAATTAATTTTAAGGGCGGAGAAAATTGGTTCTGCTTGCAGGGCTTTTTCGGCTTCTTTATATCTGATATTGTTCCAGCCCGGTAAACCCAAGCGCTGACAAGCTATGCCTTTTCTAATCATATTGTCTGACGCCCGAGGCACTGCAGGCTCAGCTTCCACCGTTGTAGCTTCGAAATCAAAAACATTGACTTCTTTGTTTTCATTCACATTATTTGGAGGTGGTGTAGTAGCTCTTGGAGAGTCGACCACTTCTACGCTTTCGCAGTCTGATTCCTCTATGCCCTCTTCTTTGTTCGAAAACGAGGAATCAGCTTCTACCATTTCTTCTGCTGGGACTGCTGGGGTAGCTTTCTTCTCCATCAACATTACCATCATTTCGCGAAACATTTCTGTTTGTCTTGTAATGGCATCTACCCAAACATTTTCTCGGTCAACAGTTTTGCTACAAGATTCTGTCCTTTTCTTTTTGCGGTTATCCTCTGGGGATACCGGTGTAGTCGATTTCCTCCGCAGCGATTTGACAGCTTCTCCACGGGCTACGATCTGCGGCCTCATATTCTCCACTGCATCCAGAAATAAGCCGAGGCTCTCGCCATGTATCTTCACTGCTAGAGAGTGGGGTGAGAATATGAGGGCCCTGGTAAACGGCCATCTCCACAGCTTAGCCTTGACTCGCTTATAGACCTTCTCTGTGAGCTCTTCTACGCCAAAAGCATGGGCCAACTCTATTGTTGGTATAGCAAATCGAAGCTTGTTTGCCACTTTACTTTCTGGAGGGTCATCCAGAAAATCGGAAGTTTCGTTGACCTGCCAGCTATGCCAACCCTCCGGCAAATATGGAGCTATGGCATCTTCTATCGTTGCGATTATCGGTTCTGCCTCTTCATCTTCTTTTGACGCATTGATTAATTCAAGTAAGGACGGCATTCCGCCTGAAAAGACAAAAACTTTATTGATAGAGCAATTTGAGCGTCCATCTAAACACTAAACAAAGTGTAAGCTCCAATTTGGAACGTCGATAGAGCAAAAGAGTCGTATCGCTTTGAGGCATTCGGGCGAATCTGAGGCGTCGACGTCACATTCGAGCCGTCCACGTCCCATCCGAGCCGTCGACGTCCCACTCGAGCCGTCGACGTCCCATTCGAGCCGTCGACGTCCCATTCGAGCCGTCGACGTCCCATTCGAGCCGTCGACGTCCCATTCGAGCCGTCGACGTCCCATTCGAGCCGTCGACATCCCTCATTCGAGCCGTCGACGTCCCATTCCGTCGACTAGGTAATCGAATGGGGGAATCGGGGCATCCAACGGCCCACTTTTGGGTCATCTCTCTAGCTGGTGGCTGTACAAAGAGATGAGGCAGGCAAACCATCAATTGAGTCTATACCGGTTTTTAGACTAAACCACTGCGCCTAGGCAAGTTGGCCGCAGGACAAGTGATATCGTAGGTGGTGAAAACGCACGCCACGAATTTAAATCAATTGAGGTTATCTCTTAGCACCTGCGTTTGCCCAAGATGCTCGGTTTTTCAACCGAAGCCACGCGCTCTTGGCACGCGTTTTGATACCTAACCTAAAAATAAAATGAAAAATAAATCATACCTTTCTCTGAATTGACTCGAAGAGCAACTTAACTTTCACTATAACTATTATTTCAATATAACGAACGTTAACAACGTTTTTCTATTAATTATCAAATAGAACAAGTTTTTATGTAATGCATTCGGTAAAAGACAAAGCGTACTGAAGAACAGGCTTGCCAACGTGCGAGTTCTTTAGTTACAAGATGGCGTCGAATCCGGTGAAACCCCATGTTAGGTACCCCAAGAGATGTGGATCTTAGGGGGTTTTAGGCTTGAAGAGCATGCGCATTCGGTAAAAGCGGGGTTGTATTCTCAAGTGGGTCAAGCAAGCCGAAGGCTCGGACCTCTAAATATATGTGTATGTACTTACAGATTTTTATGGATATTATAGTAAAAATTAAATAAAAAAGAAAACTTTCGGTAAGCTTATATATTTCGACCCACTTGGGATCGTTTTCAGTTGAATTATTTTTAACTATGATATCCATAAAAAAATACATTTAAAAAAAGCTTTTATTAAGTAAAAATATTTATTATCATATAATAATATTAATCATTATTTGCAAGATCTTTCGTCTGTTAAATATGTCTGACATGAACATTTCATTAACAATACCTACACTTAAGTGCAGTAGTTTTATTGCACATAACATAAAATCAATAAAATACTTAGGTAATTACCCAATTTTAACCATTTTTATTCAGGTAGAATTAACATACCTATCTTAATATTTATTGGGTGTTGAGATGAAGTTGTGGAAGCCGGAAACTGGCGATAGTACTCGTCCATACGAACAACTTTTACTATGGAGCCAACCCTCGAATCGCGAAAAAATCAGCTGTTCCATAGAACAGTTACATAGCTACCCGACCAAAATATAAATGTATGAAAAAGCAGTTTTTTCTCGTTTTTCAATTTTTTTACACGTCAAGTTGTTCCTATGGACGAGTACTATCACCAGTTTTCAGCTTCCACAACTTAATCATAGCACCTGTATAATAAATATACATACACCTATTACATTTTTTAATAATACTGATCCCACTATAATACTAACACAAGAAATGTTTCCTTACATCTAGTAACAATAGCAACTATGCTAGGTTATGCAGTGCAAGTTGTCATTATCTTACATCTAGTAACAATAGCAACTATGCTAGGTTATGCAGTGCAAGTTGTCATTATCTTACATCTAGTAACAATAGCAACTATGCTAGGTTATGCAGTGCAAGTTGTCATTATCTTACTCCTCTGCATCATAGTCATAGTTAACGAGGAGATTGGAAGAAGGCACCGGAGGCTCCTCGCCATCTGGTATATCCTGTCGGAGCACTTGGTCTAGCTGTTGTATCTCATATACCATCTTGCTTGTTTTCTCACACTGAAATTAACATGAAAAGGTGTAAAGTACCTACTAGTGTTCCGGTTACAAGCGTAATAAGTACACCCCAGGTGTAAAGATTTTAATTTCAATGTTAGTAAAGGTAGAAGATGTAATATAGAGAACGTGTGTTGCGAAACGAATAATACAAATAATTTATGGCAAATACCACTGCCTAACAGATTTTAATCAAACGAGTTACACTCTTGTTTTAGGGGTGTGACTTGTTGGGACGAAAAAGAAAAAGTTGTCCCAGCGAGTAACAGGTTGGGACATTTTATTATTTTTTGTCCCAACGAGTTACACTGTGACTGGTTTCGGTGTAACTCGTTGGGACCAAAGGAGACTTCCTGTTAATGCATGATAATGCCCTCTGCCACACCGCTGCAGAGACAAGACGGGAGAAGTCGGGATTCCCACACTAGACTGGCCAGCCCTCAGCACTGACTTGAATCCAATTGAACATATGTGGGATGAGTTGAAAAGGCGGGTATGAGGAAGATGGCCAGCTCTGGCGTCGATGGAGGACCTAAAAACTGCTTTAGTCGAAGAGTGGCAGGAAATCCCACATCTGGTCGATGAAATACAAAATATTGAGGGGGAAGAATATAAAATTTTAATATCTTTTCAATTTATTCTATTCCTTTAGATGTCCACAATTTCGACCTGTACTACCAATTCTTGAAATTTAAGCTGGAAATAAAGAAAGAAAATTATTTCCTTTACTAGCATTCGAAAGCCAATAAAATTACCTTTCTAAATGACATTTTATTATATTATAACCCCCATTTAGGTGATTCTAGTTTAAAGCTCGTAAGTGTATGTTTGCTTGCATTGCATGCCTACTTCAAATAATATGGTGATTTAAGGTCTGCATTCTCACCATGTCGCCAATGTGCTCGAGCTTCCTGTTCTTCAAGTACTCAGCCTTGAGCAGCAGGATCACGTATATGTAGCAGGCGACGGCAAGCAGCGTCCACAGAGGTACCGTGTGGCTAGACACCCACTGCTGCAGTAATATCAACCTCGCTCCCACTAGCCCCCTCATCGTCTTCCCGCCCTGTTGGACATTCAACAGCATATTCATAACATGGCTCTGCTACTGGAGACCCACTTCCCGGGTTGTCAAGTAAACAATAACTCTGGATGGACGGACTCGCCGTCTCCATGCCCCTCGGAAGAGGACTGGGAGTTTGCAGAGTCCGTAGTTACGGAGGAACGAATTAAATGGGCGGTAAGCACATTTCTCCCATACAGATCACCAGGAGGAGACGGCATATTTCCGGCTCTACTGCAATGGTCTTTGGAGCACATCATACAGCACCTTGTGGTAATCTTCAGGAGCTGCCTGGCCTGGAAATATGTCCCCACCGCCTGGAGGGTAGTTAGAGTTGTCTTTCTCCTCAAACCCGGTAAGGACTACTACACACAACCTAAAGCGTACAGACCAGGACGACTACAAAAGCGTACAGACCAATCAGTCTCTCACCGTTTTTACTTAAAACTCTTGAAAGACTCTGTGACAGATACGTTAGAGAAGGACCAATGAAGGAGCAACCACCTCATCAGAACCAACATGCCTATCTTCCAGGCAAGTCCACAGAAACCGCATTGCATCAGATAGTACACAAAGCGGAAACTGCTATAGAAGCAAAGCAGTCCTGCCTCGCCACATTCATCGACATCGAGAGCGCCTTTGACAAAAGCATGTTTCCTAGCATAGTGCACGGTTAGTCATTAAATGGGTCACCATCATGCTGAGCAAACGCATCAATGACCTCCTTATAGAGCTAAACAAGGATGGTTTTTGCACGGTAGGTTATGCAGATGACATAGTCATTATGATATCGGGTCTCTTCGAAGGAACGCTGTGCAGTAAGATGCAAGGGGCGCTGCGGAAAGTCGAGACCTGGTGTGGTAAGCACAAGCTAACCGTAAATCCACAGAAAACTGAGCTCATCTTATTCACCAAAAAGAATAAGTTAAGTCAACTAAAACTTCCTACATTGTTTGGAACCCGGCTAACTCTTAGCAAGGAGGAAAAATACCTTGGTATCTGGCTGGACGACAAATTACTGTGGGCAAAGCAGGTTGAACACATAATAAAGAAGGCTACGAGCACACTATGGCAGTGCAGAAGAGCTGTGGGCAGGGACTGGGGACTAACGCCCAAACTCTGTAAATGGCTGTACACAGTAGTAGTATGGTAAGACCGCTACTAACTTATGGAGCCTTGGTGTGGTGGCCAAGAACGGAGTTAGTTACAACTGAGAACAAATTACAGTAACTCCAAAGGCTAGCATGTACACTAATAACCAGATGTATGAGATCAACACCCTCCGCAGCACTAAACATCCTACTAAGGCTAACACCGCCACACCTGCACATACAGCAGGAGGCGATGATTGCAGCCCTCCGGGTTAAGTCCACAGGGCAATGGAAAGGTAACAACTTAAAAACCAATCACTGTCGAAATCGTTCCAGAGGCAGCCACTGGGACTGACAGGACACCAAAATCCTACATAATGGACAGGAAATACGAGATACACTCTCAAGGAGACCCACACTCCAATCAAAAGGTACTAACTTTTCACACTGATGGGTCCAAAAGGAGGGTTGGCAGCACTGGATGCAGCTATGTGTCCCCCGAACTAGGGCTCAGTAAAGCAGTTCCACTCAACACCACAACAACGGTATTCCAAACAGAGCTGGCAGGTATACTCCTAGCGGCCAGGGCAGCGACTGCAATTTGCACTAGCAGGCCCTGCGACATACAGGAGGTCACAATAACTAAAGACAGTGCGGCCATACTATCAGCGCTCAGCAAACCTGTAAGTAGATCTAAAATCATTGCAGACTGTCATGCGGAACTGCAAAACCTGTCGACCATGTGCAAAGTCAAACTATACTGGACTAGAGTGCACAACGGAATTGAAGGTAACGAACAAGCAGATCCTCTGGCTAAACTAGCATCCCATATGGGAATAACGACACAGGGTACTAATCTGTGTCGACCATCGGCAGGAGCAATCAGGGGTGAACTGCGAAAATACACTCTGAGTGTACACAACAAAACATGGACAGAACGAAACGACTGCCTGCTTTCAAAACTAATGATACCGCAGTGGAATGGTAAGGTAACAAGATACTTATTAAAACTAAAATGGTCCGACCTACGTGACATGGTAGGTATCATAACTGGACACTGCAACCTAAACAAGCACCTTTTCACCACAGGTGGCACCGATAGCCCTCTATGCAGAGGGTGCCTTCTAGAGGACGAGTCAGTGGAACATGTGCTACTCCACTGCTCTGCAACCGAAGACGAAAAGCAGGGATTGCGACGAGCTCCAACTTCCCTTCACTGGACCAGTTTATGTGTCAGAATGCTGAAGCTGCTCGACTCTACTTTAAGGAGCTGTCCTGGCTGGGCTGACTGACTGGGGGGAAGTGCACAATATTCACGATTACCGAAAATCAGTGCAGGACTCATCACCCCCGCTACGAATTTAGAACATATTCGGATCCTGCCAGTTAAGCATGCACCAATGAGGGTCCGAGTGTCAAAAAAGGGGCGTGTTTACTAAGTCTTTTCCCATAGTGCCCCCTTTTCTACAATCGAACCCCAATGAGCTTCCACAGTATTTGTATATTACCATAGTTCGGCTCTATTTTTAGGAGTTGTTTTGGCTGGGCTAGCTGACCAAGGGGAAGTGTACAATACTCACGGTCACGGAGAACCAGTGCAGGACTCATCGCCCCTGCTTTAGAATTTTTACTCACCACTTGTGACCCTGAGATAAACGCAGCCTCAACACTAACAGTAGCGTTAAAGGCCGATACACACCAGATGCGTGCGCGTGGCAGTTACAGTAAATGGTTAAAGTGTATTGCGTGCACAGCACAATGCTTCAGTCTAGTTTCATACCACAACTGGTGCTGCCACTACATGCACATGTATTTGGTGTGCAGCGGCCTTTAGGCATTAATACGTGAACCGTTGCGGTTGGGTACCTACTTACTAAAATTAATTCCACCATTAAACGGGTTTAGTGAGACGTAGTGAGAATTCCGAGATGAATGCAAATGCATCTTGATAATAAACCATGTACTATTTACCGCTACAGGCTGTGGTCATCGTCATCAGATTAAACAAAATAAACACTCAGCTATCGTGGGTAGGTATGTAATGTAAGGTACATACCTAAGTATAAGTATTATTTAATAAGTAAGCACATACAGCAGGCAGTGAGACTCTCAGTCGTGAGAGAGAGCAAATAAAACAAACATTATACAAAAAAAAATACAACTATTTACAATACACTACAAATACAAAAACAAACCATTGGCACCGCGTTCCGAATGACGACATAATCGATTTTATCGCGTCAACGGTCATTCCGAGTCCGTGTTAGCGTGATAACGATCCGGTATTCATAGTACTCTTTGGATACCTAAAGTAGGGCCACTGAGTGATGGCACTTATGACAGCTGCATTTAGTGATGAGGTACATTTCAAATTTCGGTTAAAAATAAAAACCAAGTGTGAGTTTACTCAACATTAGACACGTTATTCAACATTCAACATAATGATACAAAAGGAAAATGTGCCAAAACCAGTGGCTTAGCTATCGGAGGGCTATGCGGTGTAGTGCCCCGGGGTCCCCAAGAGATGTTTAAATATCTAAATCGAAAAAAGTGTTTTACTATCATTTATTTTCGTTTAGTTTAACTTCGTCCTTGTTTTGTTTTTAATTAAATATATTGCGTAACTTGGCGACCTCAAACACCTCCTATAAAAAATGAGAAACTTAAAAAAAAAAAAAATCTTTGTTTCTATACGAATTCTATTGCACAATAAAGCAACATTAAAATCGAAAAATAATAACCGAAACAAGTAGTACATCACTATCAACAATGAAATATTACATTTTTTAATTCACACTTGCTTATAAATAATTACGATACTTTGTAGGCATTTAAACGTCATAGGCGCCATCACTCAGTGGCTCTTCTGTAGCCCTACAATGGTCGCTACGACGTCATAGATGACATCATGAACAACGCCATGTGCTATCATCGTCCATGCTTTAGAGCGTTTGCACTGTGGGCGATCTATGAAAAGTGACAGCCGGCTGGCGGCAGTTTTAAAAATAATTTATTCGGAGCATAAGAGTTTTTATTAAACCATGATTCAAAGATTGAAGTCAGAGGAAATCACCGAATCGTGGGTGTTTATCTTAGACCATATAAGACTGGATCAGTTTTCGGCGTATTTCCACATACAGTCAGTTCTGCTACTTTCGGTGGGGGATGAGGTAACCACCCATACATAACCAAATCATGTTCCTACAAACGCACACACATACGATTCGCACACCTGCTACTTAAATGTACGTAAGTACGTACCGTCTTTGAATTTGTGTGTTAAATTTAATAGAGTTGGGAATACGTTTATCGAAAAATACATCACTGCCATTATTCCATCAGAATCTGTTCAGGAAGACAATATCTTCTTCTCTATACATTTAAAATTCAACGTCTGTCTGTCTTTATGTACGCTTACTTATAACTTGGAACCACCCAATATATTTTGATGCAGTTTTCATGATAGGAGGTTTGTTGTGGGAGAGACGTTAATCAGATTATTGAGTTTATCCATGAAAGACTGATTCTATGAAACTCCTTGTAACCACTCTCCTAGTACGGCTTTTCATGATGTCATGTCGGAACACGACGAGCCAGTTGTTTTGGTTTCTTAGGATGATGACAAACCACGGCCGAAGCTTACTGAAAGTTATTACTGCTCGTTTAGCACCTACCGAGGGTCAAGTTTAGGGTCTCTAGGGTAAACCTACAGACACGTTTAACAATTCTTTTGATTTTTTAAATCCTAAACGCCAACGTTGGTACGCATTTCTCATTAAAAATGTGACTTATTACTATTTAACTCTGAAATATCCCTAAGAATACCGAAACGACTTGAGAAGTAAACAATAATAAGTCCAGTATTATTGCTTTCCATAAGATATTTTGAATTATTTATTTATCCTGTCTAGAAGAGCCGTAAAACTGTTAAATAATAGTTCTTATTCAAATTCAAATAGTTTATTTTGCAAAGTAGGTATATATAATACACTTTTGTTAGCTAACAAAGTTTAATCAGTATGGTATTTGACTAAGTATGAATTTTCAAGTAAATTTACAAATGAAATGAATCTGTATTATTATGTTGGAAGTATTAATTTTATATAATAAGGTATTTATTGAATAATGATTTATCCAAAAGATTAACAACCAAAAACAGTATGTATTTTAAGACTTGGTATTGATTCGAGTAGTCAATCAATGGCGGTCGAAGCGATTGAAAGGTAAAGACGAAGAGCTTGAATGTAAAAAGGATTACTTGTTGTAAAATAAGAAGAGTGAGATATTAAAGTCATTTATAGTATCGAATAGAGGAGCAGTTTCTTTTACTTTTTATACGTCAAATTTAATCTAATAAAAAGATATGTAATAAAATAATAAATGTACATGGACTAGATTAAAAGTGTATTTAATTTATGTAGCAATATATATACAAATACAAATACGTATATTGAATGAAATAAAAACAGTTACATATGTTATTGAGTTACAAATGTACCCTGGACTAGACTATTCTGATTCTCAGGGTACTGTCCATGTTAACATATTAGATCATAAACCTTATTGATAAGCTAATTTTGTTATTCTACTATTTATTTAATTTTCTTGTTACTAAAGTCGAGTCCAGAATTAGGCGAACTAACTTGACAGCCGAAAATGTTGCCAGACATGGGAAAAAATAAATAGTGATAGGTTCATGTCGACACAAATATGTCGATATGACCTTGTGCCTTCTATAAATCTGATTCTTTATTTTTTATCAAGTAGGTAATTGTCGTCGAAACTTTCACACTCATACATACTTGCCAAATAGGGACGAACTACAGCAATTTATATGATATAATATGATCTGAAGGATGTATGGTTTAAAGCGGATATTTACGATACTTACTCCTCAAATTAGGAATAAAATACAAAAATAATGATGTTATTATGTATGTACAACAGGCCATTGTGATCCTTTTAGGTGGTTTCTGTCGGGCTAGTACGGTACATTTCATGTACCATACATATAGCATTCATCCCTTTCTTTCTGGCAAATATGAAAGTGCGATAGAGACAAACGCTATATATCGTCGATGATAATTCCAAATCCGTTATGTGTTCGATTTTAATTAATTGAATTAATTTTTATTATTATTATTTTGCTTAGTAAAATTATTAGTTTGATTCCAAACACAATAATAATGATTAACTAGACTTTTTAAACATCGATATTAACAGCACTAGCCAAACTGTGGCAACATTAGTGTACAATGAACTGTCAAGTTAGTTCGCCTAATTCTGGACTCGACTTTAGTAACATTGTAAATGCAAAAATCTATATCTATGTTCTATTACAAAACGTAAGAAGTTCAGTGAATATAAATAAGAACTAAGTCTAAAAACAGTTAGGAACATCTTGCTGCCTAGTTTAAAATGAGTTTTTAGTGATAATAATTAACTATTTTAATATTAATATTAACATTAGATGATATTGGAAGAATGAAGGGATATTGTTTATTTTAAGGTTTCTATTAATTTTTCTGTAGTAATATACGATAATTTTTGAAGATAGTTATTTAGAATGTATTTATATTTTGTTTTAGGGTAACTGTATAATTTGATAGTTGGGTTAATATTATTAAATAATCGTGGTTTTTGGAAAAATCCGAAACGTTTGCCGAATTCATTGTGATTCAGTGTGTGATACTGTAACTGTAGGTGGGCGTCTAGTTGTAAAGTCGTTCGTAATTGCTGAGGAATCTGATTTAAGAAGTGACAGTATCGATGAAAAAATGAAAAGCTGCCTTACCGTCAAAACCTTTGATTCTTTGTATAGAAGTTCAGTACTAAATGTAAAACGCTTCTTCAACATCACCTTCAACACCATTCTTTGGGATCTTTCCAAGGGAAGTAGTGTCGTTTTGACAGCCCCCCCCCCCCCCAACAAGTTATGCCATAGGACAGGATACTTTGGCACATGGCAAAATAAATTATTCTTTTCAAGCTATTATTGCTAAATTTATTTATGATTTTAAAGAAATACATGAGTTTACGGACTCTTCCACTAATAACCATAATGTGTGGACCCCAAGAAAGTTTATCGTCCACAATAATACCTAAGTACTTAATACGTGAGACTTTTTCAAGTATAGGACAAGTACAATGTGTAAATTGAGTTTCGTCACAGCTACAGACTCTTAATTTCAAATGATCGAGGGGGTCTTTGTGCTTTTTTTCATAAAGCACATATATATTTTGTCTTGTCACAGTTTAGAGTAAGTAAATTATAATCTAGCCATTTTTTTACTATTTTAATACCCGCGTTAGCTTTTGACATAGCGAGCTCCCATGAGGTAGCTGAAAAAGTAAGTACAGTGTCATCGGCAAAGCATGCAATGTTACCACAAATATTGAGTTTGGCCAAAGAATCTATATAAATCAGGAAGAGCACAGGTCCCAATAATTAAAATGATAGGTAAAATATATATTATACAAGGTGAAATCCAATCAACCGCCCGAACCCATACCGGCGACCCGGCCAGGGACCAGGAACAAGGTTCAATGATCACCAACCGAGCCCCCAGCACGAATCCAGGCGGCCGACCAAATCACATCCTATATATTACATACTAATAGGTTACAAAATCACTTTTCAGTCATGATTTAAGTTCAAGTTTATTATTTTATTATTATGTAACTCTTAACTATTATTATTATTATTATTATTTTATCTTTCATACATACATATTGACATACCCTCTCACACTCACACATATACACTCTACACCTACACACACAGAGAGGAACACCCTTCACATATTTACTTTAGTTTATTTTATTTTACACTATATAATTTTACTTGTCTCACTCAATAAAACTATCACAACATCCTGAATATTGGAAGAGCGCTGCTGCCTGAAACACCGGTCTAGAGTACTCTAGCACCTAGTTCGGGCACAGACGTACTTACTGGCAACTTGTTTTATGTAACTTGTTTTTAAGTAATCATGTACAATCAAACACTGTAATATGATAATTTGATTTAAATAAACTATTACTAATAAACTATTACTATATGTATATAAATAGATGCCTACCTCTACCTCCATAACTTACATACAAATACTATATATATATATATATATTTACGAGGCTGTTTGATACCACCCTTTTGCAACAACTTTGGCTCGCCCTGCACATTTTAATTTTTGTGACTTGTCTATGTTTAGCTCTTGGGTACAGATATGTAGTGACAGTGATGCATAGTCAACCAATTTTCTTCTTTTGTTTGATAATTTTTGAAATTGGGACTTCCTCAATATGGCAGCAACATAAACATAGTTTGTATGTTTAGGCACCCGTGATACAAGCCTATTACAGGCTTTTATCCAAATTTCGGGTAATGCTGGATTTTTCGGGAACCAAAATTATTGTTATTATTAATTAGTCATTAACAAAAGAGAAATGATTAAAATTTTAAATTTGATTGTGTTTTATCGATAACTACTATCGATAATACATAACATCCCTAGCTGACTCCCAAAGAGGCTACATGGCGGCCATTTTTGAGCAGTCTTAAAAATTAGCGAGACTATTTAATGTGTACTCGTAATTTTTAAATTCTGATTTTTAGGTAATTTGTTAAGTTAAAAAAAAAAGTTTTTGAGCAAGTAGATTTATAATAGTTTTACAGTTGCCACAAAATAAGAGGCCCGTTTTGACAGATAAGAACGACCATAGAATATAACTTTACATGTAATAAATGAAACGGTTAACAAATAATTATTAACTTATTGGGTTTAAAGAAAATAAATAAACGTTTTTTAATTATCACGGAACATATTTCAAGTACTATTTTCACGCATATTCCAAAATAAAATGCAATTTTGAATTACTACACAATGTCTCAAAAACAGTTACATTCTCAGTCAATTTTTTCTTAATAATAGTGGTGTAACCAGATAATCGCCTAATTTCACAGACTCAATTCGATTCCACGTGAAAATAATTAACTTGTTTTAATATTGGTAAAATAATTGTAATGATCTGTAATTTATTAGCTTTTGTGAGACCAGTACACAAAAAGCCAAGTTTAAATTTCCCTTTTTTTTTTGCAAATATAAACTTTTTAGATTTGAACATTTGCATGTATTTGTAACGGTGTCGCGTATACCGAAAAATATAATATAATAATTGTGTTAAATAATGTTACATACCACTTAGCTTTTAAACTTATAGTTTACAAAAACAAAAAATATATATATAAAAAACATGCATTTATTGCTTAAAGTGCATTTTTTTTTTATTAATGAATTGGTTTACAGGCAGTTTTCCATAAATCATCCTATCAATAGACAGATTGGCTGGTAAGAAATATGGCAGTTTTTTTTTTTTATAAGGCATGGAGCAATTTTTTCATCTTGAAGCCTACATCTTTTTCTTACTGGCCAGTATTTTATATCTATCAACGCTCAGACCTCTATCTAATTTGAGGTCAGTGAAGTACAACATTACAAAATATTACCGGCACGTAAGAATTTCCATTTCAGATTCATATCGTAGTGAAAAAAAATTAAAAGCTGGTTTTAGCACCTGAAATATCTTTCTATCACCATATTGGAAGTCGTTGTGCTCCCGTTTGTTTTTAGTGTTTTTTTCTTGTGACTTTAGGCTTTACTTTTGAACTGTTTATATTTTCTTTCACGTTGACTTTGGCAATTATTTATGTTTATTCTGGAAATTATAACCAATAAACTTGAAAATTTTTCAAACGATAACAAACTCATAATATTTTGAATCGATTTCTGGTGAGAATCGGTTGACATAGTTACCGATTTACATGGTTCACATCCATAGATACGTTGCGATGAAATACGTCAAAACGGACCTATTACATTGTGACTACTTTAGTAATATTTTCAGTAAGTATTTATTTATTAAGTATTTATTTATTAATTAACTATTGCTTATATTGCTGCCTACGATGAATCGATGAATAAATTGAAATTAGTTTTAGAAAAATAAATTAACATTGGATTCGGTACAAGAAAAATATAACTACTACCCCACGATTTTGACGTTTGTTGAGGGTCATACATCATGACCGAATAGTGGGTGTTATTGGTACGGTCATCAAATCACAATAAACTACTATTTTCGACGATTCGGTCATGAGTCGTGACCCTTCAACAAACGTCAAAAATTGTGGGGAAAAATTGGCTGTCAAACGTGATTGTGCAGCTAACTTCAGCTAAACCCATTAGCTTGATTACCTAGGTACATTGTAATCTACTAAAATCATTTCTGTTATGGCTTTTTTTTAATGGACAATGGACATTATTGCAGTCTACAAAAATAAATTACAAAATATACAAAAATAATTAGCTCAAAAAGGCAATGTATCCAGAGCCGCAAAACAGGACTTCATAAAAAAATGTTTTACAGGCATATCAGGCATGTTTGGGTTGTTTGTGTATGTATATATATATATATATCTATTCCTTAGAATATGTAAGGAATGTTCTGAGCTCGGACCAAGTATCACTTGATACTGGTCCGAGGTTCTGTACAAAAAGTGTTCTGTGTTCGTGTATGTATATAATTTTAAAATGTTGTCTGTCTGCGGAGAAAATCGGAGAGAGTACATATCATATTCCTTGCCTTGGTGCAAATCATAGATTTAGAATGTACAAGATAAACAATGCAGTAGAGAAAATGATACCAAAAAATTACTATGGCATTACTATTAGATTTACTATTTTACTTAATATGTTGGACAATCCTGCATATAACTTCTATATACAACAAAGAAAATCAATACGTTACTGTAAAAACTTTTTTTTGGGCCGATTAATACGAGAAACTGCGCAAAATGTGATTCAAAACATTCAAATGACAAAATCATATTTGAGTCATTTTTAAAAAAAGTGTACGTGACACAATAGAAACACAATGGAAATGGATTTTTTTCGTTACACATAGGATTTTAATGGTACACAAAAGAATTTATTAGGAACAGTTCATATTGGCGATTTCCAACCGTCTAATAGTAACATTGACACAGTGTTCTTTGTTGTGCATCTCTTTCTCTCTTGCAAGATGTTCATAAAGGTAGGACATCTCTTTTACACGCAATGTACGTCTTTTAAGCGCAGCGAATCCTAGGTCTATGGTGAAAATCATGGCATAACGGCCATGGTGAAAATATTCTCTGCCGAAGTTTCGTGTACATACAGTAGAGGATCCTCACTAGAAACGACCATCACCCATCTGTTTAATGGATGAAAAGTATTTTATATCAAATTTAATATATTAGAAAATATATCTCGAGTGGGTTGTCTAAAAAATTCCTGGCAAGACTATGATTAATTAAAAATTGAAACATGACTTTTCATTAAATATTGCACTCATGAGTTTAACGAATAAATTTAATATCAACCACAGCCCGGCTGTGTACCAACCGAAAGTATGAAGCCTATCTATAGAATATACAAACGTTGGGTTGTCTATTTTTTTCCTGGCATAACTACTGGGTTGCCAGGTATAAACAGGTAAATTAATATAGTTATTTTCACCTATCTATTTAATAAATAAATCTTCTATCAAAATGAGCGCTATTTAATGAGGGCTACTATCAACGTTAGGTGGCGCCACTGAGGCGACAGGTATAAGTGTTCCGTGGGTATAGAGAAACGTCAAATGCCCGCAAAACGGCGAAAGCTATGGATTTTTATTAGTTATTTGTGTATTAGTAGAGATAAATTCATAGTTTCAGGTTTATTATTCAAGGTACGGTGCAATGAAAGTAAATGAATTAAGATTACTTATGTCCATATTATAAACAAAACTTATGTCCTCCTTTCGTTTTCGAACATAACGGAACTGCACATCATTGCGGCATTGTTTATTCGCATTTAAGAAAGAAAAAAAATATATATCATATGGTTAAGCAAAACAAAAAATCGAACTTCTATGTAAATCTAACCTAACAAACCTTTGACATATACCTTTTGACATATGCCAGTGGCGCCAGTTGGTGGCCTTTATAAAAGTAGACCCCATTGCGAATACGATGATATAGGGTTGTCTGTAAAAAATCTGGCATAAATGACGGTTGCCGAGTTTTGAAAGGTGAAAATTTTATGCGTGTGGAAACTTGAAATTATTTGAATCGATTATAATTAAAACCTAGTATTCAACATTTATAGTTCGTAAAGTCATTACGAATAAAACTGCATAGGTACTTATAAAACACATTTTTTTATCTAAGGTGTTTTTAATTTACGTTTATATTTACGTCATCGTTCGTTACGGACACTTGCGAGTAATTTCGTTGAAGTACTATGTAAATACAAAATCGCGTAATTATAAGTATAGTTTTGGGATCGGTCGCGCTGACCGTTGTTGAACTTGTTGACTCAGGTTAAGGAGCATACTTCGTATCTTGGAACAATCGAAAAATGTCTCGATCATCCAACCGATCAATAAGATGGACGTTTATCTCGATTGTAAATTTGATCGATTGCGATTATCTCGATTGTTGAAATATTTCGTAATCAGGCATTATTACAGTGCGCGCCAATCTTTTAGTCGCCTCTGAAGATAGCCGCTAGAGGCGACGCATTAGCCGTTTTACGGTGTCAGGGGGACGTTACAGCAGCGAGGGCGCGGAGTACACCCGCCTGCGTGCCGCACCACACCCCCCGATCGCCATATAGCAGGTGTCAACACTATGCGTTAGTGTTAGTGGTACGTCCGTACACTACACACGCGCGCGTTGCATGAAAAGTACCTTCGAGGAAAGAAATCTGTGATTCGTTAAGTTTATCGTTGAATCTGTTTGTTATTGTTTTTGTTGCCTTTATTTGTTGTTTTGTTGATTTAGTTTGTTAAAGTTTTGTTGATTTAGTTTGTTAAAGTTTATTGTTGTTGTTATGCCTCGCGGACGTTATAGCGTTTTAAGGGGAAAATGTAGGAAAATGGTGTTTATATTAATGCGTTTTATTTATATAGTTAAGATTGCAATAAGTCATTGTGGAAAAACATCAAGTCCTCCCAAAAACCACAGTTAGCACAATATCCACTGAAAACAATGAATGGTACATGGGCTAAAACAGATGAAGAAAGAGCAGAAGCCTATGGAGTATTTTCGAGTCATGTCTTTACACCAAATGATGACCTGGGAACTGAGAGAATTGACCACGAAGTCAAATCATTTCTCGAAAGCGACCTTCAACTCAGTCCACCTATTCGCTGTTGTACTCCTGCGGAAGTACGACGTACTATTCTTGAACTAGAACTAAAGAAAGCACCTGGATTTGACCTCATAACAGCAGAGGTACTGCGACAACTACCAAGAAAAGTGTTTATCTTTATTACATCGCTTTTCAATGCTATTCTCAGAACATCCTCATATCCCAGTATGTGGAAGGTTTCCCAAATAACAATGGTACCCAAGCCTGGAAAACCACAGCACCTGACATCATCATACAGGCCAATAAGTTTGCTACCTGTGCTGTCTAAAGTATTTGAGAAAATAGTCTCTAGAAGACTGAAGGAATGCCTCAAACATAATAACACCATTCCAGAACACCAGTTCGGTTTCAGGAGCAATCACTCTACGACTGAACAAGTCCACCGCGTGTGTGAACATATAAGATATGCATTAGAAAACAAGGAATACTGTTCTGGAGTATTCCTAGATGTCCAACAGGCATTTGATAAAGTCTGGCATAATGGACTGCTGTATAAGTTGAAAAAATGTCTACCCCATAATATGTTTCTCCTACTAAAATCCTACTTGGAGAACCGATTTTACTTTGTCAAGATCAATGATGCAACGTCAGATTTCCTCGATATAAAGGCAGGAGTACCACAGGGATCAGTGTTGGGCCCCAGCCTGTATTTACTCTACACAGTTGATGTACCAGATTCGGAGAACGTGATGACAGCTACATTCGCCGACGATACGGCTGTACTTACGTCAAATAAAAATCCAGAAACTGCTTCGAACACATTGCAGAAACATATCGATAAGGTACACTCCTGGATGAACGACTGGCGGATTAAAGCTAGCGCAGCAAAATCGAACCACATCACCTTCACTCTAAGGAAAGAAGACTGTCCTGCTGTAAAATTTGGAAAGGATGAGCTGCCACACAACACTGTAGTGAAATATCTTGGTTTCCATCTTGATCGCAAACAGACTTGGAAGGCTCACATACAGAAGAAGCGTGATGAATTGAATCACAAGTTCAGATCACTGCAATGGCTACTCGGGAGACAATCTAAATTATCAGTCAACAATAAAACTCTTATATATAAAGCAGTATTAAAACCAGTCTGGACCTATGGAATTGAGCTGTGGGGTTCAGCAAAGAACTCTAATATTGAAATCTTGCAGCGGTTTCAAAATAGTATACTGAGAACTATAGTGAATGCTCCATGGTTCACAAGAACAGACGAAGTTCATAAGTACCTAAAACTTCCTACTGTAAAAGAAGAAGCAAATATCAGGAACAAAACCTACAGAAATAGGATTGTCAATCATGAAAACAGACTTGCTCAGGGTCTAAGCGAACCACTCCAAACAAGACGCCTGAAAAGGCAGCACACATGGGAAAACTTATAAATAATATAAATCATGAAGGCAACCCGACACTGGGAGGGCATGCCTAACAAGCCTCTAATTACTTACCCTTAAAAAAACTGCTTATGGTTTTAAAACTGATTGCAAGTTAGCAAAGCAAAGGAAAAAAAAAAAAAAAAAAAAGATTGCACTAAAATAATAATTACAGGTCGACGCATGTAAAAAGAGCTACAGACGCCCTGTGGTGGGGATACGTCTGCGCATGTGGTACACTCGCGGAAAAAAGTTCTTGTATCTATTATACTGATTAATTATTAAACTAAATTTTTATTCGAGAATAGCGTCACTAATGTCTGATTTCTAACAGGTATTGATACTAATAAAAAATCTAAATATTTATTTATAATTTATGATAATGGTTCCATGCCTTCCATTTAATCATTTAGACGGTAACTAGAAGTCGATAGTGTGTTGGTGTTAGTAGAGGCAACTTCATAGTCATCATTATCATTCTTTCCTTTCTATGTAAAACCATCGTGATACAATACAAGAAAATTATTTCCGTATCTGTACTTTGCGGACGGATGAAACGTGGACACTGCGCTGCGATGCAAAGACGACTGACGAGCCAATCGCGTGGCAGTAAAGCCAGGCCGCGCGAACTTCCCCGTCGCACCACACCTCATACCGCCAAATTGACCAATAATTCGCCTACTGCGCTGGTACATCTTTCGGAGCTCTTTTAACATGCGTCGACCTATAAATAGGTAGGTACAACTAGTACACCTTCCCACTTATAGCAAACATTTAATAATAAACCGTTGATATTATTGTTTCCTTGACTATACCTGCGCAAGCTTGCACTCGTAACTCATTCAGAGGCGACTAAAAGATTGGCGCGCATTGTACCATACGTCATGCTGCAGTAAATATCGATATATCTTTCCCTATTTTTATTTTTCGAATAATGGCAACACTATCTGTCAAAGCAGTTCCTCGAATTAAAAGCTACACTTCCAACTTCCAATCCAAAATAAAAAGTAAAGTAACAGAAATTAGGTACCTAAGGAATAAATTAGTTGATGCTTAAGTACCTGAAGAATAAATTATTTTAGGCAATCATGATAGCAAGTTAATTTCCGATGTGATTTTTGTGACATAACCTCACTTGTGTAAGATTTTGAAATAATCTTCAAGATATAAGTCCAGCTGCACGATGGCGACTAATTACGCCCAATACCGGAACCTGATAAACGCCGGCACGAACTATGCGCGCCGCATGAAGCGCCTGTCGAACCGGATCTTCGGCGAAGTGGCGATCCCCACTAATAGCAAGTCAATGAAGGTGGTGAAGATGTTCTCAGCACCGCCGCTGCACAGTGACGAGCAGATCCTGCACTACTACCCGCGCCACGTCGAGACGCACGCGCTCACGCTCAAGCTCCGAGAGTACGGTCTGTTCCGGGACGAGCATCAGGACTTCAAGGAGGAGATGAAGAGACTCAGAGAATTGCGCGGGAAGGTCAAACAGTGGAGGAGATACGCTACCCCTAAAGAATAAATACCTAGATGTTGTTTTTATTCAGTGTAGTCATAGATACTTATGTGAGCCAAAACACATAATAGTTTGTCTTATCGCAAAAATAAATAAATTTTAAAGTTTTTCCTAATATATTCATTTAATTGAAATATTATATTTATTACAAAGCAAAAACATATTTATAGAGTTTCAAATTATAAAACATTTTAATCATAAAAACTTAACTGAAAGCAAATCCCTTACCTAAGAAAAAAAAAGTGAACCTAACAAGCGATGCAATAATGTTCGTCCACCACTACCCTTACTGCCTTAATTCTTAAAGGCATTGTTTTCACAAGCTCTTCAGACATTTGTGCTGACTCGGAATCCCATACAGCTGCTATTTTGTTCCTCAAATCTTCTGTTGAGCGAGCGGGATCCTTCATGAGTAGATTTTTCATTTTACCCCAAAGGCTTTCTATGTGTGACAAGCAGGGAATGCAATCTCGAGTCGAGATCCGTAATTCTGTAAACTGTCGAGATCTCCATTAATCTCAAAATATCGAGATTTCGCAATTTTTTTAAAATAATGCGGTATTTTTAATAAAAAAAAAATTGTAACACTCCTATTGTTATATTTTGAAAATAAAAGTCAACTTTAATTGAATAATTTGTTTATTAAAAGTAATAATCATCTGCTTGCACTACGCAACAACATAACATACATACACATAACGCACAGTACACTAAATGTCTGTTGCCTAATTACGGCCAAGCGGCATCTAATATCTGTTGCTAGATAGCCTGCGGCTGAAAAAGCCCGCTCTGCCTCTACGCTGGTTGGGACTACGGTAAGTCCGTAACACCTCTGTACTCGTATAAATTCATTTCTTTTTTTATCAGACTGTCCATCCTGTCTGTTGCTATAGCCTTGGGTTGTGTGTCTTTATGAAGCTTAAGTGTGGGCTGGCTGAACATGTGAAAGGGGCAGATTTTCTTCATCATTTTCAACGAATTCAATCAAATTAGAATCCATTTGTTCGGGACTATGATGTAAATGTAATCATTTGACTAAATCCTTGAGGTACTTTCGCACAACACTCTTGTGAGGCAATTGGAATGTTGTATCCTGTGCAAATTTCTCCAAATCTTCTTGATACTGAGCCGGATTTTTAAGGTACAACAACGTTGCAGTTGCATTATTTCGACGATCAGCAATACGCTTTCTCATGGCGATAGCCAGTTTTTCTGAAAGTGGTGTCTTAAGCTCTTCTAATATGCGAACCATGAATCTTGAAGTATATTCTGCACTGACTAAGTCAGTGTCCCAACGGCACAGAACTTCGACAGCCAATTTTATTGGTTCAAAAGCTTGTTGTATGTTGACAAGGACAACAAGTTCTTCATCACTAAAAAAGAACTGTGAAGTGGAGCCATATTCCAAGTCGATTAATGTCTTACCTACACACTGTTTGACTCTGTTGTATGTAGTAATCATGTTGGCAAGACTTGAGCAGCGAGTTTTGCAGTCCAGTACTAATTGGATCGTTTTTCCAAATTCCTCTTGGATATAAGTTTGGAGGGCATCATTTTTGGTTGGTGAGGACTTGAACAACTTAACGAGTTTTCTATGTTTTACTATGATTGATTGATAGTTCAAAGCCAAATCTACTTGCCTTGTTGGAAATGAAAAACGGAAACCAACGTCATCATTGTCCTCTTCTGTGCCTCCATCTGAATCTTCATGCTCTCCCTCTCCAGTATTATTCCCGTCCTGTGCAAACAAATCTTCATCCTCAGCCACAGCGTTAGATACTAGTTGGGCGCTTTCCGGGTCTTTCTTATAAATAACGTCTAATATACACCGTGGGCATAACAAAGTTGATGCAGTGGTTTAATTATTAGTTTTCCGAATTTAACCATGACGCTTGCTCCATCTGTGGTTGTACAAACGATATCGTTTTCCAGGGAAAGGCCATATTCAAAAAGCTTAGTTTTGAGAATTTGAATTCATGTCTCTGAAGGCATGCATACTTCCAAATATGCGTGCTAACCCTAAATTCCAAAAAACAGTTTGGCCGTTTTTTGTGTGAACATTTATATTCAAATAGCGCCGGTTACTTCCAGATGTCCACTCGTCGAACGTAAGTGTAAATCTGCAGTCATCTTCTTTCAGCTTCATAAGATCTTGTTGAACTCTCATTTTAAGTGTCATTCTATAGTCCACAACCATTAATTTAATTGAGTTAAGTGAAGTTGGCAGTTTGTCACCTTTCGCAGCAAAAAGACTTCTCAAATCCTCGGAAGTACAGAACACTCTAACTAAAGGGCAGTCCATCTTTCGCTACCATTCGTGAAAGCATCTTTTCTTTTGCTTTATCATGCACCATAGAGAAATAATCACTTAATTTTGATTGAAATTCAGACGTAGACTTAGACTCACTTGCCAAGTTCAGCACAGGAGGTGATGCTAATGACGTAGAAATCCCTGCCTTGTCTGCAGTGTCAGTACTAGAAGTGGTTGATGTAGATCCAAAACCACTGCCTCCACCACTGTCACCTGCTGGTTCAGCTTCTGCGCTAGCTTAAACTTAAACTTTTGGTGTCAATGTTATGGACTTCGGGTGAATGTTTAAGCCCGTTTGTTTTGCGAATAGCGTTGCACAACTTGCACTGAGCAGTCAAGCCATCCACTGCTTTTTTTAAAGTATCTCCATACCGGAAACGGTAAGTGACTATTAGTGACGTTCACAAACACTTGGTTTGAATTGTTTTTTTTGTCTTTAGGCATTTTCACTTAACTTTATTAGCATCAAGAAAACATTAAATGCAGTGCAGCGTAAAGCGGAATCAATTACTGCAACTGTCAAATACGTAAATAAACAAACAATTCACTCGCTCGGTGTCACTGGGCATTTTTTTTTTTGTTGTACCTCGAGTTTTTGACCTGTCCGAGTACTTTATGAGCTAACCGTATCATAATTTCTTAAGATACCTATTGTCCGAGGGAATTAAAATCTAGATTGCAAATTTAATAATCTATGTTAGAATTATATGAAAACTTTAAAAGTCCTTTGTAAAACTACTTTTATTATGTTTTTTGTTAAGTGAAACCTTCATTTTTTACCCGTCCGAGCACCAAAATTTGAAAACAAACTTCGTTTATTTAGTTGGATATTTTTGCATTTTGGATTGTGATGCTTGTTCTAGAGAGATGAAGACGTGAATTTTCGAAAATCACCCTTATTTTATACAAAATAAAGTCCAAAGATGCTAAAAAACTGGTTTAAATCTTGTCCAAGATATTTTGAAAAAAGGAATTCCATATTACGTTTCCACGATTTTAGTACTGTTGGAAATTGAAATTTCACTATTTAAGGACATGTTTTTGCATCTAGCAGTATTTTTCTTCACATGGCAAGCCTATTTTGGCAATTGAGCTGCCAGTTTGTGCTATTAATCGAAAAGAAGTGGCTGCGTCGCTCAGTGCAAAAATCGGAATCCAAATTACGTCACCGAGATTTTAAGGTAAATCTTGTACATTTTGTCATTTTCCTACTGTAAAAAGCTGTACTTATAAGCATTGATTATCTACAAAACCAAGTTTACGAAAGAAAAGTTTGTATTTAGTCTAGGAGAGGGTTAAATTTTAATTGAAACACTGTTAGGTGCTGATTTCGTTACTTCCTTTTACATTACGGTAACGGTGGTATGTTAATGGGAAGTTAAAAAGTAACGTAAAGGAACATAAAGCAGCGAGCACATTGAAGACTTCAATTTTGTTATGAATAAAAAAGGGCTTGTATGTAAACGCACAACAGAAAATACTAAAAATGCTACTATACTCGTATATCAAAAATACTAACTTTAATATAGATATAAAACACGTTTATTGTTTTTATAGTTTAAAATAATTAAATTTAATAAAGAAAAATTAAGAAAACACATTATCTATATTGTGTCTTTTTTACCATTATCATAAATATAAATAATATTATAATTTTATTTATATAATAAGCATTTAAAAAATACCAAAATATGGTTTAGTTTTATAATACAGTGTAGCCTCGGCCTTGCAATTACGTTACCATTCTTTACGTTACCGTCCAATAAAAAATATATAATTATTTAATTGTATTTTAATGATTTTGTTAGATAATGGATTTTTAAAAAAAATACGTCATAATGGGATATCTTGATATATTCAAGCAGCAATGAAAATGGGACACTGTTTTGACCATCTCATAACGTAATGAACATAAATATCCCTACAACTCTGGATTGAATAATTTTATTTATACATTTCAATTTTTATTTCAACAAAATGTTTATTTTAAAGTATTTTTCGGTCTTATATAAATGTAAGTACGTTTTATTTTACTTTTATCCTCAAAAGTTGATGGTAACGTAAAGGAATGATTTTTTTCACGAGACCGCATTTAAATCACTTTAAAAACCAATTGAGCTGGTATTTTATCAAAATATTACTTATTTCAGATATACTAAACTATTATAAATGCCCTAAACATTTCAAATCATAAATAAAATGAGATGATGAAAAAAATACGCATTTTCATGATGGTACAACTTTTGAAAAATATGCCCCACTGCAACTGGCCCTGGCCCTATTATCTATAATTTCCATCCTAAGCGGTTTGTTTACCTCAGTGTTCAATCCGACTTGATCGTAGTATATGAACTAGCCGCCGCAACAGGGTTGGATTCAGACCCTCGGAAAATTATTGTCTATGGGAATTAAAAATATACCACTTGGCTAAAATTATACTACGTTTCGTTTTTCGTCAATTTTTGTTTTGAATTGAATTAAAATACCCTATATGTTGATGAAATTAAAAAAAAAATTACTTTAAATATTCATAGTTTAATAAAATAGCTTTTTCGTAAGTGAAATTTTTTAAAAACTTACCTATTTCAAAAAGTTGCTAGATACTAAAAAATTAGGCAAAAGTGGCTAAGCAAAAAATATACAATATTGCGTTTTAAATACACACAAATATTTTTTCTTCATTTCATAAATTATGAATTAAGAAAAATATCAAAATCAATGAAATTTAATTATGCATCTTGTGATGTGATGCACATGCTTCATTTTCAGTATTTTTCGGTAAAACTTACAATATTTGTTACATTTTAAATGGGTACTAACTAACTTGTTTGTATTAGAAATTGACTGGAAAAGTATCTTTTATTAAGTACATAAATGTAGCTAAAATATTAAGCTCCTAAAATATTCTTTTTTTGTAGCTAACAATTTTGTAAATGTTGCTAGATCTAGCTAAAAATTGGCTAAAGTGGCAACATTCTGTGCCGCGCCCCGCTCTTCGCCCCCGGCCTGGGTTATCCCCCCGTATTCTCGCCTCGAGTCAAGTCGTGTCGGGGAGTTGGAAATCAATTTGACGTATGAGGTGTGGGCATTCTCCAACACACTGAGTCAGTCATATGTCTTCGATCTGCAAGAGACATCAGCCCGAACTTAGTAAGAAGATTGCTGTAGGACAAACCGCTATGATTGAGGCGATAGTTTAAAGCATGTACAAATCTTTTTTGGATCATTTCAACCTTCCGAACATAAATGTCAAACACCTGATTCCATATTGTTGAGACATATTATAATTATAATTTTAAGCTTGATTCGGCAAAATCGTGACTAGTTGTGCATTTTATTTCTAACTGTTAATTCATAAACCTAACTTATACTGAACTATTTATTGCACTAATTAGTTTAACGTCATAGATAGACATATTTAGTTTAACGTTATAGACAGACATATTTTTTTAGTTTGTTGCTGTAGAAGAGAACGTTGAAATAAAAGATAAATAATATAGCCATCATTTTATTTGATTACAAAATCTTTTCGTCAGGAAATAAATTGCTACATAAAATATTTCAACAAGAAATGACTCAACTGCTTTAACAACGAAACTGTCACCATGTGAACAGTGGGTGCGAGGTCGGACCGAGCCACACGCGTACAGGGGGCGGCGGGGTCGGACCAGGCTCTATGCGTACAGGGGGCGGCGGGGTCGGACCAGGCTCCATGTGTACAGGGGGCGGCAGGGTCTAACCGGGCCGCACGCAGGCGGGCCCCGCCGTATGTGAACAGTGAACAGAGGGCGTCGTCGCGGTAAGGTGCGGGGTCGGACCGGGTCCCAAGCGTACAGGGGGCGGCAGGGTCCGACCGGGCCGCACGCAAGCGAGCCCCGACGCATGTATACTGTACTGAGCGAAGAGTATATTCTGCTTTAAACTAATCCCCGATAATGACGATGTTACATCACTGAAGCTGCTGGTGTTGACAACTTTAAAGTTTAAAACAGAATAAACAAGCACTCAATTAACAATTAACAAGTCCAGGCCGGGATCAAACACTCGATAGTTGAATATACACGTATTGTACACGTACAGCTCTACAAACTGATATTTATAAACCTTATTCTGAGCATCTGGCCCGATCCTTATAACAATTTACTCGCTTTTTTGCTTAGACCTGAATACACAAACTAGGATGAAAATCAATTTAATAAATAAAATATCCATTCAAACTAAATGAAAAACAATTCATAGCTAGTACATTATGAAGGCGCAAATTAAATTTTTCAGTCACATTATATATCTGCACATATTTCATTGTTAGAAATGGTATTTCAATGGCTCGCGGTCTCGTCACTCGCAACTTGTAAACTCGCAAGATCTAGAACTAAGTAAACCAGCAAGCGACGACACGAGACACGCCTACCGTCGTGTTCGGGAACATCGCCAGCTTATGGCGCGAACACGAGACACGCCCACCGTCGTATTCGGGAACATCGCCGGCTCATGGCGCGAATAACGGCTGATGGTAGGCCACGCAACTGTCAAGCGCCGACACGAGACTCGCCCACTGTCGTGTTCGCGAACATCGCCGGCTCATGGCGCGAACAACGGCTGATGGTAGGCCACGCAACTGTCAAGGCTGTGGTCAGTTGTTTGATGCGAACTGTGCAAGTTCGGATTAACTCAGTGACATACATTAGTTGTGGAACTGGCACATTCGACTCTGTACCAAATATTATTGATTACTGATAATGTATGTAGTACAATAATGTATGTAGTACAATAATGTATGTAGTACAATAAAGCGTAGCGTGTATTTAGTACAAAAATCACGTCCCAGCGCTATACAAAGTTCATGTTTTGTACGAATGATATTACACTATTATCACATTTTAGACAAACGTGTTCAACATAAAATGAATACATGTTGTGTTGCTGTGTGCAGGTGATGTACCACATTATATAATATCATAGGAGCAACTGGCCTGCTCGGACACGACCGTGTCACCGTGTCAGAGGTCTGCGAGCGACGTTCAAATATAACTTGAGAGTTAGGCGTCTAACAACTGACTGGTTGAGTAACAGTTACCGGTTAATAAAGAGCTAGCGCAGACAAGTATCGCCCACACTCGAGACGCCGTGCTCAATGTGGTGTATACGAAAGTTTTTAAACAAGTATCTACGTAGACGAGTATGTCCACGCGCCCTCGTCTCTAGCACGACATTAATCGTGTAACTCTAACACAAGGTTCACATTACTGTTATATCCCATTAAAAGCAAATCTCTTCAGTACACGATACATACTCGGCTCCCGTTGGATAGTTATGTAAAAATGTGTCAATTTGCATGAATTTAACAATATGATAGGTACACTGGTATAAAAGTCGGTAACTACTTTATGGCTAGAGGAATGCAACAGTATTATCATTTAAATACATAAATACCAAAAATAACTATGCTCCATATTACATTGCCTCCTTCCATAATTCGTTTCTAGGGATGTTGTCGATGCGTGTTCAGGGATGTAACATTAATTAACGTGACGCCGTCGCTCGTCCCGACCGTCGCGTGCGCAGCTCAGAGTGTAGCGTGTATTGTCGACACACACACTAGGTGTACTTGGTAAAGTCGTCCATCATGACCCGTTTGGCAACGTCGGCGCGCGGCGCGTAGGGCGCATGCTCATGCGCCTCCGTGTCACGCTCGGCTTGCAGGCGCGCGCGCAGGCGCTTGATGATCCGCAGGCGCTCCAGCGAGTTGCTCGCGTAGGGCAGGCCCGCCGTCAGGTTCAGCGACGCGCTGATGTGTGACGCGAGCTGCAACACGGCACCGTGCCATACATGCATTTAATGTTACGAGTTAGGAAGATGGTCTCGGAGTAACCTGCCTGACATCTGGAACGCACACAATTCCGGGTTAGATATGTTTCGTTTTAAATATATGACATGAATTTCCTAAGGGGGTGTCACAGTTTTGTTCGAGTGGATAGTGCATCCACACTCGTTCACCGGCCATATAACGTCCTATCGCCGTACTTCGGACACACAGACCGAGCACTATACGTACCGCAGCGTGCAGCGCCATCTGTCGAGCGAGCAGCGCGACATTCTGGTCGGAGATGAAGGCAGGCTCGAGGTGCGAGAGGAACTTAGTGCGGATGCGCTCGTCCTTCGTCTTGAGCAGCACTCGGTTGATGCCGTGCTCGAGCGGCTCAACCACCACGATGCACGAGTTGAACTGGCCCTGTGTCACGTGACGAGAGAGGTCGTTAGTGATGCATGTGATCTCATGCAACCATTGGCGTAGCTAGGGATTTTGGTAGCCAGCTAGAGTAGAGTTGTCAACATTTGGAACTAATGGAGTAATGATAATGGATTGGTCATCTCTACGCATTTTGAGTCCAGGCACCATAGCGAAAATCCACTCTGGTGGGGGAAAGGTGGAGGGGGGGGGGGGGTTAAAGACGGCGGAAGAAGTTTATGTGTCGCTGCAAGCGCTCACTAACTAAATTATACTTAGATTATGTTTATTTTGCGAAATCCATCGCTATGAATACTCTAAATATTATTAGAGTGCATTACAAACTAGAAAAGATCAATCAGAAACAAACCCAAAGCCTCGGTGGCGCAATTGGTAGCGCGCTTGTCTTGATAACAAGAGGTCGCAGGTTCAAATCCTCGCCCGGGGAATTTTTTCATATTCTTGTCTTTGGGTTTGTTTCTGATTGATCTTTTCTAGTTTGTATTGCACTCTAATAATATAAATATTCGCAAATATTCGTGTAAATTAAAAAACATAATAATATGGACAACACAATAAATAATCCACAAAGTCTTTCTGTATATGTATTTAAACATATAAATTCATTAACTGTAATTAAACCATTTAAATCGCTTAACTTGAAAAAACCGAGGACCTATGGGGTGTATCTATGACAGTTCTATAATGATGTTATCTTTCCTGGTTTATTGAAGTTTTTAAATCAGGCGACAACGAGGACCCTCCAAACTATAGAGCTGTGTCAGTTTTACCGGTATTGACTAAGGTTTTCGAAAAATTGTTTTTTTATCAATTATTATCTCATTTTAATTTAAATAAGTTGCTTCACTGTGAATCATATGGATTCACTAGAGGGAGGTTGTATCACAGATGCAGAAGTTGCTTTAGTCAAACACATTTTTGATACTTGGGAAGAAAAGCAGGACGCGTTTGGTGTGTTCTGTGACCTTTCAAAACCTTTCGATTGGGTAATTAATGAAACACTCTTACATAAATTGGATCACTATGGAGTAAGGAGTAAATCTTTGGCGTTATTGAAGTCATATTGTAAGTAAAACTAATTGTTGGTAACTGTTCTACTGTTTGTTTATTTATTTATTTATTTATTTATTAGACTTACCAACAATTAGTTTTATTTACAATATGTTACAAATGTACCATCAAGTACCAACAACGACGTATCAATTTATTACAGGCATATCTTAGTGATCGAATTTAAAAGGTAGACATTAATTTTTTAGTAATTTAATTGAATTTTAGAATTTAGCAATCTTATCGCAACGGACGGACAGTGGAGCCCCCCCCCCCCTAGCTATGTGCACGGATGGACGGACGGACAGTGGAGGCCCCCCCCTAGCTATGGGCACGGATGGACGGACGGACAGTGGAGGCCCCACTATGCACGTACCTTGATGGTGTGGATGTTGAAGTCCTGGCCGGAGTCGTTGTAGACGATGGAGACGTGGTCGTTGCCAATGTACTTGCGCTTCTCGTTGCAGGTGGGGTCGCGGTGGCAGGTCGGCATGGCGGTGGCGACGTGGAAGTGCACCTGCATGATGTCGTCGTGCCACACGTACGTATAGTGTCCGTCCTTGCCGCCACGCTCCAGGTTCAGGAACAAGTGCGGCGCCGGCTCGCCCGCCAGCTCGACCAGCGAGCCCAGCCCGGAGAGGAACTCGGCGTACCTGCAGCCATGTGCACGTTATGTACAACACAGATAGTCACAGTTTTACTAACAAAGAGATGAAGTAAGAGTAAAGTTAATAACTTTGTAAAAATAAAGTAGAAATTTAACGCAAAAACATTGCAGCAAGACATATTTGAAATTTGAGACCAATAGAATAGAATGTTACAATCTATTTGACAGAATCACAAAATTTAGTAGTTATACATTTACAAACACTGTTACAAAATAAATCGATGTAGCTTTGTCTGTCTTTCATTGTCTGTACATAAGCTATTAAATAATTTAGCAGCTCTTGAAAGAAAATATATAAATAAACGTTTGCACTATAATGTTATTAATGTTGCACAAAATAAACATAAACCCACTGGTGGGTCCACGGGTAGCGACTCGTCAGTTCGTCGTTATTGGGCTGTCCCCATGCACCCACTGGTGGGTCCACGGGTAGCGACTCGTCAGTTCGTCGTTATTGGGCTGTCCCCATGCACCCACTGGTGGGTCCACGAGTAGCGACTCGTCAGTTCGTCTATACGCTAGTATATAAGGTCTTTCAATTTAAATGGAAAGTAATTTAGGAGGTGATTCAGTATTGTTAATACATCACATTCCACTGAAATGTACTTTTTTTGTGCGAACTTTTTCTTCACTTGTCCATACAAACTGAGTCAGCTTGATCGGACCACTTTGTACTGAGAAGTGAAAAAAAGTTCGCGCAAAAAAAAGTGCTTTGCAGTGGAATGTGATGTATTAACGATACTGAATCACCTCCGGAATTACTTTCCATTTAAATTGAAAGACCTTATATATCCTAAGTCTGCTATAAACAAACCAACAAAAACAATATATATTTTTAATTTACCTTGTTTTACGGCTATGGCTGCCAAATGTCCATTCAACAAAAACGATATCTCTGACGAGCGTCTCTAGAAATGAATATAAAGCAGCAGAAAGCTGATAGAAAGAGACTGCACATGGATATGAGCGAGAGGGACTTTTTTGTGATACAAGGCTGTTTTGTTATTGTAATTCTGTTAAAACACTTATGTTACATGTAAACCTCACACGCCCCTCCTCGCTTATGTTACATGTAAACCTCACACGCCCCTCCTCGCTTATGTTACATGTAAACCTCACACGCCCCTCCTCGCTTATGTTACATGTAAACCTCACACGCCCCTCCTCGCTTCGCTAGTCGTCACAACTATTTTTGGCTTTTGGTGAAAGATTTCCGTAAATTTCCTAATGCCGATAAACAAAAGAGTAGCTACCTATTAAGAAATAATTAATGGTGTGAGCAACTATCAGTTCATAATTAATGGTGTGAGCAACTATCAGTTCATAATTAATGGTGTGAGCAACTATCAGTTCATTATTAATGGTGTGAGCAACTTCATTCATCAGTTCATTATTTGATTATTGTTCAAAATTATTTTGAAGGAAGGGAAATTTTAAAGCTGAAGGTATTTAAATTTGAATTAAAATTATACAATTATGTTTATAGGAGACACATTTTTTAAGCCGGAATTCACAGTTCACACTCTTGTAACCCTCTCGGGGATTCATGTAGTGTGACGTGTATATCTAAAATATAAAATCTAAAAGCAAGAAAGGGACAAAATTCACGGGAAAGAGTGAGCTGGTGTTCTACAAACATTTATATGCGCGTTTTTTCCGCAGGAAATTGAAAATGAAATTTATTCATAACAGACGAATTGTACTATATTATAGGTACACATTATTATATGGAAGTCATGGTAGGTATCGAAACGTTGGAAGTCATGGTAGGTATCGAAACCTGGGTTATGACATCCAGCGCCTTCCTCCGGAACATGTTTTCATTTATTTTTACCTTATACAAAAACGTTACAAAAATATTAAGTTACATTTTAAGGAGAACAGACAAACTTAGCCTAAGTGTAGCATATTACAGGATAAAAAGATTGAAAAGAAAACAAAAAAATATATATATAAAACATTTTGACGTAAGAACACAACAATAAAACAATGATCAAACTAAAGAAAACAGACAACAAACATTTTGGCAAAGACACACCAATAATAAAAAAAATATATATGTAAAAACAAGTGGAATTTGTGTCAAATCGAAATACTTGAAGACTGAAGACCGAAGTCTATCCTGCTATGTGTAGTCTATGCTATGAAGGTTTTATTTAACGTGTAGGTAAACCTTTTAAATAGTGTTGACATATAAAGTATTATATAATAGTTATGTGCGTAGTAGGTTCAAATTTGCAAGTTGTATTTGGAACCCACATTACAGAATTAATTGTAACACGATTGAGCGAGTGCAAAAAAAGTTAATTAAAGCGATCGAGTATCGTATTAGGGGTACTAGTTCAGACTATGTTGCTGCCTTATCTAGTTTCAATATAACATCTTTAAGTCATTGACGTGAACGCACGGACACCTTAGTTTTATATAAAGTAGTAAATAATCTGATTGGTGCGCCTGCGTTACTACATTTATTATCTTCTAGAGTACCTCTACGTCGAGAGAGATCATGTAGGGCTAACTAAACGCCTTTTAGAGTATCTCTACGTCGAGAGAGATCATGTAGGGCTAACTAAACGCCTTTTAGAGTACATCTACGTCGAGAGAGATCATGTAGGGCTAACTAAACGCCTTTTAGAGTACATCTACGTCGAGAGAGATCATGTAGGGCTAACTAAACGCCTTTTAGAGTACCTCTACGTCGAGAGAGATCATGTAGGGCTAACTAAACGCCTTTTAGAGTACATCTACGTCGAGAGAGATCATGTAGGGCTAACTAAACGCCTTTTAGAGTACCTCTACGTCGAGAGAGATCATGTAGGGCTAACTAAACGCCTTTTAGAGTATCTCTACGTCGAGAGAGATCATGTAGGGCTAACTAAACGCCTTTTAGAGTATCTCTACATCGAGAGAGATCATGTAGGGCTAACTAAACGCCTTTTAGAGTATCTCTACATCGAGAGAGATCATGTAGGGCTAACTAAACGCCTTTTAGAGTATCTCTACATCGAGAGAGATCATGTAGGGCTAACTAAACGCCTTTTAGAGTACCTCTACGTCGAGAGAGATCATGTAGGGCTAACTAAACGCCTTTTAGAGTACCTCTACGTCGAGAGAGATCATGTAGGGCTAACTAAACGCCTTTTAGAGTACCTCTACGTCGAGAGAGATCATGTAGGGCTAACTAAACGCCTTTTAGAGTACCTCTACGTCGAGAGAGATCATGTAGGGCTAACTAAACGCCTTTTAGAGTATCTCTACGTCGAGAGAGATCATGTAGGGCTAACTAAACGCCTTTTAGAGTACCTCTACGTCGAGAGAGATCATGTAGGGCTAACTAAACGCCTTTTAGAGTACCTCTACGTCGAGAGAGATCATGTAGGGCTAACTAAACGCCTTTTAGAGTATCTCTACGTCGAGAGAGATCATGTAGGGCTAACTAAACGCCTTTTAGAGTACCTCTACGTCGAGAGAGATCATGTAGGGCTAACTAAACGCCTTTTAGAGTACCTCTACGTCGAGAGAGATCATGTAGGGCTAACTAAACGCCTTTTAGAGTATCTCTACATCGAGAGAGATCATGTAGGGCTAACTAAACGCCTTTTAGAGTATCTCTACATCGAGAGAGATCATGTAGGGCTAACTAAACGCCTTTTAAGAGTACCTCTACGTCGAGAGAGATCATGTAGGGCTAACTAAATGCATTTTAGAGTACCTCTACGTCGAGAGAGATCATGTAGGGCTAACTAAACGCCTTTTAGAGTATCTCTACATCGAGAGAGATCATGTAGGGCTAACTAAACGCCTTTTAAGAGTACCTCTACGTCGAGAGAGATCATGTAGGGCTAACTAAACGCATTTTAGAGTACCTCTACGTCGAGAGAGATCATGTAGGGCTAACTAAACGCCTTTTAGAGTATCTCTACATCGAGAGAGATCATGTAGGGCTAACTAAACGCCTTTTAGAGTATCTCTACATCGAGAGAGATCATGTAGGGCTAACTAAACGCCTTTTAGAGTATCTCTACATCGAGAGAGATCATGTAGGGCTAACTAAACGCCTTTTAGAGTATCTCTACGTCGAGAGAGATCATGTAGGGCTAACTAAACGCCTTTTAGAGTACCTCTACGTCGAGAGAGATCATGTAGGGCTAACTAAACGCCTTTTAGAGTATCTCTACATCGAGAGAGATCATGTAGGGCTAACTAAACGCCTTTTAGAGTATCTCTACATCGAGAGAGATCATGTAGGGCTAACTAAACGCCTTTTAGAGTATCTCTACGTCGAGAGAGATCATGTAGGGCTAACTAAACGCCTTTTAGAGTACCTCTACGTCGAGAGAGATCATGTAGGGCTAACTAAACGCCTTTTAGAGTACCTCTACGTCGAGAGAGATCATGTAGGGCTAACTAAACGCCTTTTGGAGTACCTCTACGTCGAGAGAGATCATGTAGGGCTAACTAAACGCCTTTTAGAGTACCTCTACGTCGAGAGAGATCATGTAGGGCTAACTAAACGCCTTTTAGAGTATCTCTACATCGAGAGAGATCATGTAGGGCTAACTAAACGCCTTTTAGAGTATCTCTACGTCGAGAGAGATCATGTAGGGCTAACTAAACGCCTTTTAGAGTATCTCTACATCGAGAGAGATCATGTAGGGCTAACTAAACGCCTTTTAGAGTATCTCTACATCGAGAGAGATCATGTAGGGCTAACTAAACGCCTTTTAGAGTATCTCTACATCGAGAGAGATCATGTAGGGCTAACTAAACGCCTTTTAGAGTACCTCTACGTCGAGAGACATCATGTAGGGCTAACTAAACGCCTTTTAGAGTACCTCTACGTCGAGAGAGATCATGTAGGGCTAACTAAACGCCTTTTAGAGTATCTCTACATCGAGAGAGATCATGTAGGGCTAACTAAACGCCTTTTAGAGTATCTCTACATCGAGAGAGATCATGTAGGGCTAACTAAACGCCTTTTAGAGTATCTCTACGTCGAGAGAGATCATGTAGGGCTAACTAAACGCCTTTTAGAGTACCTCTACGTCGAGAGAGATCATGTAGGGCTAACTAAACGCCTTTTAGAGTATCTCTACATCGAGAGAGATCATGTAGGGCTAACTAAACTCCTTTTAGAGTATCTCTACATCGAGAGAGATCATGTAGGGCTAACTAAACGCCTTTTAGAGTATCTCTACGTCGAGAGAGATCATGTAGGGCTAACTAAACGCCTTTTAGAGTACCTCTACGTCGAGAGAGATCATGTAGGGCTAACTAAACGCCTTTTAGAGTACCTCTACGTCGAGAGAGATCATGTAGGGCTAACTAAACGCCTTTTAGAGTACCTCTACGTCGAGAGAGATCATGTAGGGCTAACTAAACGCCTTTTCCATACTAATCGGTCTCGAACGAACTATGCAATAGTTTCATAAAAAGGGCTTGTACTTTATATATGTCAACAGCTTTTTAAAAAGTTTATCTACACGTAAATTAAAACCAGTATTTCGATTTGACACAAATTCCACTTGTTTTTATATATATATATATTTTTAAATTATTGTTGTGTTCTAACGTCAAAATGTTGTACATATATTTTTTTTGTTTCCTCTTCTATCTTTTTATCCTGTAATATGCTACACTAAGGCTAAGTTTGTCTGTTCTCCTTAAAATGTAACTTAATATTTTGTAACGTTTTTGTATAAGGTAAAAATAAATTAAAACATGTTTCGGAGGAAGGCGCTGTATGGTAACATAACCCAGGTTATGTTACCATACTCACGGGCCCGTTCTCACAGCTTATTGTCGGTACTTTCCGCTGGCACCACAGTGTTACCTTTTTGCTGGTAGACCGATGGATGTGATAAGGGAATGTCTGAAGTATCAAAGATGATGTCCCTAGATCAACATTATGTATACAAATATTCATTTCTTTTAATAATATTATCTTTGTTTTTAATTATGTTTTTAATGATATGTATTCTGTATATCTTAGAATTGCTCAGTTACTTGGATAATTCTGTAATGCTGAACAATTTTATATTAAATAAATAAATAAAAATAAATATCGTTTTTGCTGAATGGACATGTATCCAAAGCCGTAAAACAAGATAAATTAAAAAATATATATTGTTTTTGTTGGTTTGTTTATAGCACAGACTTAGGGTTAATATGTAGACGAACTGACAGCCCAATAACGCGTGACAAATTATGATTTGTAATTGTGTGCGTCAAGGGTAGGTATAAGGGTTCCGTTTTTTCATTTTGAGGTACGGAACCCTAAGGACTTACCTAACACTTCCGTATTCATTCTTCAATATTAAAACTTCGTTGTCTTGCTGCCCGAGACCCACGTACAGCACTCCGATCTGAGAACATTCAATGTACTCTATTATATCTGTTATGTCAACGTTCATTAGTAAACTATTTCGAGATTTAGGTTTAATAAGCCAGATTTAGAGCTTGTGGTCTCAAAAATCCTCATGAAGATGAATATTTTTACGAAAAAGCTGCAACTTCCATTTGCCTTCGTGTGACGTCACTTGAGAAATGGCTGTTTAAAAATGTGTCCTTTAAATTTATAATAATTTGCTTCCGACTGATTTGACAGCTAGATGACTGATGAGTAGACAGACAGAGACATACCACATTTTTTTACAAGCAATCACACATCACTATCAGTATAATGTCTAAAATTCTCAAGTGACGTCATATCGGACAATGCTTTAAAAATCATAAAAAAATAAGGGTTAATTTATACACCAAAATAATGAAAACTAATCCTAAAATGGCGTATCTTCTCTGAAAAAAAAAGTAAAAGAAAAATCTTAAAAATGAAGCTTTGGGAATTGCGACATCAAAAGCAGTTTTATAAGTACCTAGATTGTTTATCCGATGTTATAATATTACATTAGAACACCGCGATCCTGCGCAGCGATTGGCCCAATTTATTATAAAACTGCTACAGACCCAATCAACAATCGAGACTAGGAATAAGTCCCGTCTAATATTTTAAGTCACGCTCCCTTTATCCTGATTGGCCTTCAAGCAGCATTACCGAAACGACGCACCCGAGGTTCATGAAACAGCCAAGTCATATTTTTGAGCAAGCAAGCCCTACTTGTAGAGTTAGGGGCTTAGCTCTGTGAGATCTCATAAGTTTTAACAGTGAAAGCTTTTTGAGTCTTGGCAACCTTTTACATGAAATGTTTTTGGTGGCTACTATAGTCAAGTACCTACAAATGTTTTTGGTGGCTACTATAGTCAAGTACCTACAAATGTTTTTGGTGGATACTATAGTCAAGTACCTACAAATGTTTTTGGTGGCTACTATAGTCAAGTACCTACAAATGTTTTTGGTGGCTACTATAGTCAAGTACCTACAAATGTTTTTGGTGGATACTATAGTCAAGTACCTACAAATGTTTTTGGTGGCTACTATAGTCAAGTACCTACAAATGTTTTTGGTGGCTACTATAGTCAAGTACCTACAAATGTTTTTGGTGGATACTATAGTCAAGTACCTACAAATGTTTTTGGTGGCTACTATAGTCAAGTACCTACAAATGTTTTTGGTGGCTACTATAGTCAAGTACCTACAAATGTTTTTGGTGGCTACTATAGTCAAGTACCTACAAATGTTTTTGGTGGCTACTATAGTCAAGTACCTACAAATGTTTTTGGTGGATACTATAGTCAAGTACCTACAAATGTTTTTGGTGGCTACTATAGTCAAGTACCTACAAATGTTTTTGGTGGATACTATAGTCAAGTACCTACAAATGTTTTTGGTGGCTACTATAGTCAAGTACCTACAAATGTTTTTGGTGGCTACTATAGTCAAGTACCTACAAATGTTTTTGGTGGCTACTATAGTCAAGTACCTACAAATGTTTTTGGTGGCTACTATAGTCAAGTACCTACAAATGTTTTTGGTGGCTACTATAGTCAAGTACCTATAAATGTTTTTGGTGGCTACTATAGTCAAGTACCTACAAATGTTTTTGGTGGCTACTATAGTCAAGTACCTACAAATGTTTTTGGTGGCTACTATAGTCAAGTACCTACAAATGTTTTTGGTGGCTACTATAGTCAAGTACCTACAAATGTTTTTGGTGGCTACTATAGTCAAGTACCTATAAATGTTTTTGGAGTCATGAAATTGCTGATTATAGCAATAAGTAATTGCGCACGACTTGTGGCAAGGCACGTAGCCTCGCCAGTTCTCTTCCCGACTTTGTGTAGTATCAACGTGTTTTCTTGTGTGGTTGTAGCCACTAGAATATATCGGACTATTAACCGCTAACCTGTGTTTCACTCAGTCAACACCCCAACCTGCCAAAGTGGTGACCCCGAACGTCGATTTTTGGGCAGTGCGTTTGATGGCTGTTGGGGTATCATGTTCGTGAACTGAACAGACAGGACAGCGGGAAGAGAACTCCCCGTCGAGTAGAGTCGTGGCTCGGCGGGAATTACAACGACTTACGTTGTGGTCGGCGAGTATCCAAGAGGCGGAGGCAGAAAAATTTACAAATACGCCGGCAAGATGACAACCCGGAAGATACAGCCCGGAGGAGAGACATTATCGAAGGACAACAGCAGGATGTCAGCATTAGCCCGGAGGAAACCCGGAGGTCAGCAGTAGCCCAGATAACAAACATAGCCTAGAAGACAGCATTACGAAGAAAAAATTGGAACGTGAAGGTGCGGACGTGTTGCAAGTGATGACTTCGACACCGTTACCAAGAGAAGTAAGAGAATTCAAGAACGTAGCTACAAAAGAAGAAAATGGAGGAATATTTTGAGAAGCTTTCTGAGCCATGGAGGTATTTAGCGAATTTTTATTAGCAACATACGACATGTGCAAAGAAACAAGACCCCGATATACATTACAGAGAAACCAGGATGTGAATATGAACACACACATACGAAAGTGCTGACAACGTGTGACAATTCTTGTGACGACCGGATACAGTACAAATCCATGCAGTGATATCGTGTTACGAAGCAACTATTTAGATATTTTATGAACCTTTGTATTAATTTTGTTTAAGGTACAAAGTAGTGATCATACTAGAAAGAAATTTATAAGAATAGCTAAAGGTATTAGATTTGGGGAACGCGGATTAAGCAACTCAGATCTCAATGCAATAGCATGTGTAACGTAGAAATTATAGATATGAAATGTTAGGGTTCCGTGAGTTTATAACTCGAATATGAACCCGCGAACTTAATGAAACTATAGATATGGGCAAGCCATATTTTAACCTGAAAACTCTTCAAGTTGTTCCGAGCTCTCGGTGAATCGTAAAATGGCCTAGAGAGTATTTTTGCAAACTATCAAGTTATATTTTTTCTTTCCGCATTAAAGGAATCCTAGAGAGATTTCCGAAACTTAGATATTGTTTCTTTCTTTTCTTGTAGATTGTAATTTTTTAGTGTTTTGTTATTGTTTTCAAGTGATGTATAATGTCGATATACACTCAGGTTAAGCAGGAAACGCTATCTGAATGACATCGAATTAGAGCAAATAAGCAAAGACGAATAAACAGGGTTCCGTAATAGAATGCAAATGTAGACCCTTGATGCAATGCGAAATTTATTTTTTATGTTTTCTTGTGTATTGTGTATTGAAATGTCATTTATGTTTGAAATTTGTGTAACTATGAAGCATGTAAGTAGAAATTTCCGGAATTTTTTCTTACATGACGTAAAGATATACTATTGGTATACTAGATATTTTTCTAGCTTTTGGATTGATCACCAAAAAGTTATAAAATGTTTAGGATTCGGATAGATGTTAGGAAATGTATTTTTTGTGTTATGTAACAGTTTTGTGTTTGTATTTTTCCTCTATAAATTGTTTAAAGTTTTTTATAATAGCATTTTTTTTTCACATTATTATACTGTGTAAAGTCCAGTTACGAATTGTGTAGTTGAACAAATTGAAAATTTTCCATTATAGCACTATTTTTGATATTATAACACCGTTATTATGTTATTTTACTGTTTCGATATTCAATTGTTATCTGTTAATTTGGTATTCAATTTCAGAGTAATTTCTACAGAAGTTAGTGTTAAAGAGTTTTTCAGTTTTATATTCATTTTTTTTTGTATTGTTTTCTTAAAGAATCTTGTGTAATTTTACATTATAAAATAGTCTTTACATTATGGTACTGCACAATGTTGAAATTTTATTTCATTGAAATTTATTTTCATTACAGCAAGATAAGAATTGCGTCAGCCAGTAGGCAGTTTCATGTTACGAGCTTGCTTTGTGTTTACAATTGTTTAAATGTCGAGTCAGATTATGTTATTATTGCAACAGTGTATCAGAGTACAATCAGTGTAGTATGTTTTGAAACATTTAGGTACAATCAATGAAAGATGTTTTTAGATTGTTAAAAATTTTATTTTGAAAAAATTTTTTTTTTGTAGAAAGGGATGTACTGTGGAGTCATGAAATTGCTGATTATAGCAATAAGTAATTGCGCACGACTTGTGGCAAGGCACGTAGCCTCGCCAGTTCTCTTCCCGACTTTGTGTAGTATCAACGTGTTTTCTTGTGTGGTTGTAGCCACTAGAATATATCGGACTATTAACCGCTAACCTGTGTTTCACTCAGTCAACACCCCAACCTGCCAAAGTGGCTACTATAGTCAAGTACCTATAAATGTTTTAGGTGGCTACTATAGTCAAGTACCTACAAATGTTTTTGGTGGCTACTATAGTCAAGTACCTACAAATGTTTTTGGTGGCTACTATAGTCAAGTACCTACAAATGTTTTTGGTGGCTACTATAGTCAAGTACCTACAAATGTTTTTGGTGGCTACTATAGTCAAGTACCTACAAATGTTTTTGGTGGCTACTATAGTCAAGTACCTACAAATGTTTTTGGTGGATACTATAGTCAAGTACCTACAAATGTTTTTGGTGGATACTATAGTCAAGTACCTACAAATGTTTTTGGTGGCTACTATAGTCAAGTACCTACAAATGTTTTTGGTGGATACTATAGTCAAGTACCTACAAATGTTTTTGGTGGATACTATAGTCAAGTACCTACAAATGTTTTTGGTGGCTACTATAGTCAAGTACCTACAAATGTTTTTGGTGGCTACTATAGTCAAGTACCTACAAATGTTTTTGGTGGCTACTATAGTCAAGTACCTACAAATGTTTTTGGTGGCTACTATAGTCAAGTACCTATAAATGTTTTTGGTGGCTACTATAGTCAAGTACCTATAAATGTTTTTGGTGGCTACTATAGTTGAACCACAGTTTAAATTGCCTTAATTGTATAATTAACTTATATATTGGCATAATGTGTAGGTAATAAATGAGGACGCTGTTCTAGAAAACGTAGCTCATTTAGTTATAATTACGATCAAGATATTTAGTGTTACATACACGTCACCACGACAAACAATGAATTTAGTGTTACATACACGTCACCACGACAAACAATGAATTTAGTGTTACATACACGTCACCACGACAAACAATGAATTTAGTGTTACATACACGTCACCACGACAAACAATGAATTTAGTGTTACATACACGTCACCACGCCAAACAATGAATTTATTGTTACATACACGTCACCACGCCAAACAATGAATTTAGTGTTACATACACGTCACCACGACAAACAATGAATTTAGTGTTACATACACGTCACCACGACAAACAATGAATTTAGTGTTACATACACGTCACCACGACAAACAATGAATTTAGTGTTACATACACGTCACCACGCCAAACAATGAATTTAGTGTTACATACACGTCACCACGACAAACAATGAATTTAGTGTTACATACACGTCACCACGCCAAACAATGAATTTAGTGTTACATACACGTCACCACGACAAACAATGAATTTAGTGTTACATACACGTCACCACGACAAACAATGAATTTAGTGTTACATACACGTCACCACGACAAACAATGAATTTAGTGTTACATACACGTCACCACGACAAACAATGAATTTAGTGTTACATACACGTCACCACGACAAACAATGAATTTAGTGTTACATACACGTCACCACGACAAACAATGAATTTAGTGTTACATACACGTCACCACGACAAACAATGAATTTAGTGTTACATACACGTCACTACGACAAACAATGAATTTAGTGTTACATACACGTCACCACGACAAACAATGAATTTAGTGTTACATACACGTCACCACGACAAACAATGAATTTAGTGTTACATACAGGTCACCACGACAAACAATGAATTTAGTGTTACATACACGTCACCACGCCAAACAATGAATTTATTGTTACATACACGTCACCACGCCAAACAATGAATTTAGTGTTACATACACGTCACCACGACAAACAATGAATTTAGTGTTACATACACGTCACCACGCCAAACAATGAATTTAGTGTTACATACACGTCACCACGCCAAACAATGAATTTATTGTTACATACACGTCACCACGCCAAACAATGAATTTAGTGTTACATACACGTCACCACGACAAACAATGAATTTAGTGTTACATACACGTCACCACGACAAACAATGAATTTAGTGTTACATACACGTCACCACGCCAAACAATGAATTTAGTGTTACATACACGTCACCACGACAAACAATGAATTTAGTGTTACATACACGTCACCACGCCAAACAATGAATTTAGTGTTACATACACGTCACCACGACAAACAATGAATTTAGTGTTACATACACGTCACCACGACAAACAATGAATTTAGTGTTACATACACGTCACCACGACAAACAATGAATTTAGTGTTACATACACGTCACCACGACAAACAATGAATTTAGTGTTACATACACGTCACCACGACAAACAATGAATTTAGTGTTACATACACGTCACCACGACAAACAATGAATTTAGTGTTACATACACGTCACCACGACAAACAATGAATTTAGTGTTACATACACGTCACCACGACAAACAATGAATTTAGTGTTACATACACGTCACCATGACAAACAATGAATTTAGTGTTACATACACGTCACCACGACAAACAATGAATTTAGTGTTACATACACGTCACCACGACAAACAATGAATTTAGTGTTACATACACGTCACCACGCCAAACAATGAATTTAGTGTTACATACACGTCACCACGCCAAACAATGAATTTAGTGTTACATACACGTCACCACGCCAAACAATGAATTTAGTGTTACATACACGTCACCACGACAAACAATGAATTTAGTGTTACATACACGTCACCACGACAAACAATGAATTTAGTGTTACATACACGTCACCACGACAAACAATGAATTTAGTGTTACATACACGTCACCACGCCAAACAATGAATTTAGTGTTACTGTTCACGCTACAGCGTGACGAATCCGCGCGCATGCGCCGGATGACTAGTCTCGCACCACGCGCCGGCTCGAGGCGCGCGCGGGCGCTGATTCACTCAGTCTGTTCGGCTCGACAAGCCTCCCGAGGCGCACGTCTGCGCACCCGCGCGCTGGCGCCAACCTGCGCGTTGGCTCACTCTCTGTTTCGCCGCAACCGTCAACCTAACGATACGTATGTGCATACATTCGCGCCGCCAGCACAAATAATATCGCGTACCTACCATTTAGGTTGTGACAGTGTAGTGTTCACCAGTGTAGTGTTCACGTTACACCAAGACATTCTGCACATTCCTGACCAAAACGCCAGCTTCATCAGCCCAACAAGAAGGCTCAGCCCGTCAGCGCATTCGTCGGCTCGCCCACAACATTCAGATCAAAGGTCAGTCAGTTTACCCACAAATTTCCAATCAATACCTACTCAAATCCCATCAGCTCTGCATTCCTGTAGCCAGCGGTTACATTTTGGACCTTCGAGCCGGTAGTGACCAAAATGTTGGCCCTTCGAACCGTTAGAACCAGCCCCCCTCTATTTACTACAGTCCATTTTCAATCCAAGAAAAATTTTGGTCCGTCGAGCGGAAAATTTTTGGTTTATATCACCCCCCGCCTCTCCCCCGCCGGCCCGTAACTTTGTTTGAACCAGCCCCCGTCGATTTACAGTCCATTTTCACCCGGTTAAATATTTTGCCCCCTTTCCCGGCAAAAAATATTTTGTGGTCTCGAATACCTATTGCGGGTAGGTAATTAGAACCGCCGCCGCCTAGAACATTCCATTTATCGGTATAGAACCGGCCCCCCCCCGCCCCTTTACAGAATAAACTCACGTTCATCCCGTTTGTTATTATTATTCAGCTCAGATAATATAATTATATCCTTTTGGATCACCCATTTTGTTTAAACAAATAACAAAATTTTATAGACCCGGTGCCGGGTATTAATTTGACACCTTATCTTGTGTTCTGGAATTGGTTATCCATTCAGCCCAATTGTTTGTTACAGTCCACTATATTTCTTTATTAAACCCCCCCCGTCACTCCCCGGGATTAATTATCAGCCCTTATAAACCCCATACGTAAAATTAATTAAACTCAAAGTCAGCATTTTGCTCAACACTGTTAGGTACCATTTTTTACATGTAACTCCCGACCCAATCTTTTCAAATGTTCTCGAAGTGATTCAACTCTGCTCGTAAATAGTTCACATTTTAAGTTTCATAACGTGTTACAAGTTTTGTATCGCCCGAAAAGTTAAATCTACCCACGTATTTTGCGAGATATTTTTTTGGTGCGAGTATAAATTCGTTTTATTTCGTTTTATTTTGAGTACATACGTATACATTGCATCATTGGATTGTCCGCTCATTTAGATCCGATTTCGGCTAGGTAAATACATTCTTTGTTTGTTTACGCGCTCGGTGCAGTAGGTAGGTATTTTATTCTATAAATAGAATTTTCGACGACTGATGTTTTGTTGTAAATATACTGTTATGATATTTTAGTGAACAAGTTGATCAGCCCTTTTCGATATTTAATGTTACGGTAATCTCGTGTCGCAGTGATATAGTGCCGTCAGTTTTTTCGTGTTATTGTCTAACAAGTTGATCAGCCCTTTTTGATATTTAATGTTACGGTAATCTCGTGTTATTGTCTGCTGTTTTAACCGGGTATATATAGTACAAATATAGTAAACAATTTTTTTTTTTTCTCTTCTCATCCCTGATCTTATTGTTAATGGTACACATATAGGGTGTTCCACGTTGGTTTATCAGCTCATATACAGGTTGTTTTTAAAAAAAAAAATATTTTTTTTTCTCTCTGTCGGGTTTATTTTCCGTGTTCCGTTTGAACATAACCTTTGTTATTTCGGCCCGCGCAAGTTACAAGCTATCCGCACGTTGGAGTTGGTAGCGCTCAAGTTTTAATAACTCATTTTCACATATAGTCACACTCATCACACATTCAATCAGCACATACACACTCAGCTCATTTTCACTCACACATTCAATCAGCACATACACACTCAGCTCATTTTCACTCACACATTCACTCATCACATACACATTCAGCTCATTTTCACTCAATGAAACCAGCACTCAGCGCACTCAGCACACTCATCACACACACACTCATCACATACACACTCAGTTCATTTTCACTCAATGACTTCAACTCCAACAGAGAATTCTTGTAACTCCGCACAACGTGTAGTGAACGTCACTAACACACCAATTTTGTTGCCAACCGTCTCACTTAAAATAGCAGACGTACATGGTCAATTTCACTCAGCACGAGCCCTGTTAGGTTTTATCTCACGTCGCGGTACTCCAGTTCTCATTCGCTCAGACTGCGGCACAAACTATGTAGGTGCTAGGAATCAGCTCATTGAAGTTCAGAACTTCCTCAGGTCAAACAATGATGCAATCACTCACAAGCTCGCGAATCAGCACATAACTTGGTTCGGCGCTCTGCACGAAATAATACTCAACTCAAGACCCCTCTGCCCGATTTCATCCGACCCTACGGACTTTGAACCTCTCACGGCCGGACATTTCATTATTGGTCGTCCGCTCACCGCTCTACCTGAGCAGTCTTTTGACGACAGACCCATATCTGCTCTTAAACGGTTTCAACTCATTCAAGCGCTCTCTCAGCGCTTTTGGACTCTCTGGTCCAGATCCTACCTCCATACCCTGCAAACCCGCTCCAAATAGCTCTCCCCTTCTTCCCCTCCTCAAGTGGGTGAACTGGTCCTCATCAAAGAGGATGACCTGCCTCCGCTCCAATGGAAGCTGGGGAGAATTCTCCGCACAATGCCTGGCAAGGATGGAGTGAACCAAGTTGTGGATCTGGACACAGCCCATGGAAATCTGCTACGACCTGGGTTCAAGATAGCCAGGCTGCCGTTGGATTCAGCTCAAGAGGAGCCGCCGCCCCGGCCCCCCCAGGATGTTCACGCTACAGCGTGACGAATCCGCGCGCATGCGCCGGATGACTAGTCTCGCACCGCGCGCCGGCTCGAGGCGCGCGCGGGCGCTGATTCACTCAGTCTGTTCGGCTCGACAAGCCTCCCGAGGCGCACGTCTGCGCACCCGCGCGCAGGCGCCAACCTGCGCGTTGGCTCACTCTCTGTTTCGCCGCAACCGTCGACCTAACGATACGTATGTGCATACATTCGCGCCGCCAGCACAAATAATATCGCGTACCTACCATTTAGGTTGTGACAGTGTAGTGTTCACCAGTGTAGTGTTCACGTTACACCAAGACATTCTGCACATTCCTGACCAAAACGCCAGCTTCATCAGCCCAACAAGAAGGCTCAGCCCGTCAGCGCATTCGTCGGCTCGCCCACAACATTCAGATCAAAGGTCAGTCAGTTTACCCACAAATTTCCAATCAATACCTACTCAAATCCCATCAGCTCTGCATTCCTGTAGCCAGCGGTTACAGTTACATACACGTCACCACGACAAACAATGAATTTAGTGTTACATACACGTCACCACGCCAAACAATGAATTTAGTGTTACATACACGTCACCACGACAAACAATGAATTTAGTGTTACATACACGTCACCACGACAAACAATGAATTTAGTGTTACATACACGTCACCACGACAAACAATGAATTTAGTGTTACATACACGTCACCACGCCAAACAATGAATTTAGTGTTACATACACGTCACCACGACAAACAATGAATTTAGTGTTACATACACGTCACCACGACAAACAATGAATTTAGTGTTACATACACGTCACCACGACAAACAATGAATTTAGTGTTACATACACGTCACCACGACAAACAATGAATTTAGTGTTACATACACGTCACCACGCCAAACAATGAATTTAGTGTTACATACACGTCACCACGACAAACAATGAATTTAGTGTTACATACACGTCACCACGCCAAACAATGAATTTAGTGTTACATACACGTCACCACGCCAAACAATGAATTTAGTGTTACATACACGTCACCACGACAAACAATGAATTTAGTGTTACATACACGTCACCACGACAAACAATGAATTTAGTGTTACATACACGTCACCACGACAAACAATGAATTTAGTGTTACATACACGTCACCACGACAAACAATGAATTTAGTGTTACATACACGTCACCACGCCAAACAATGAATTTAGTGTTACATACACGTCACCACGACAAACAATGAATTTAGTGTTACATACACGTCACCACGACAAACAATGAATTTAGTGTTACATACACGTCACCACGACAAACAATGAATTTAGTGTTACATACACGTCACCACGACAAACAATGAATTTAGTGTTACATACACGTCACCACGACAAACAATGAATTTAGTGTTACATACACGACACCACGACAAACAATGAATTTAGTGTTACATACACGTCACCACGACAAACAATGAATTTAGTGTTACATACACGTCACCACGACAAACAATGAATTTAGTGTTACATACACGTCACCACGCCAAACAATGAATTTAGTGTTACATACACGACACCACGACAAACAATGAATTTAGTGTTACATACACGTCACCACGCCAAACAATGAATTTAGTGTTACATACACGTCACCACGCCAAACAATGAATTTAGTGTTACATACACGTCACCACGCCAAACAATGAATTTAGTGTTACATACACGTCACCACGACAAACAATGAATTTAGTGTTACATACACGTCACCACGCCAAACAATGAATTTAGTGTTACATACACGACACCACGACAAACAATGAATTTAGTGTTACATACACGTCACCACGACAAACAATGAATTTAGTGTTACATACACGTCACCACGACAAACAATGAATTTAGTGTTACATACACGTCACCACGACAAACAATGAATTTAGTGTTACATACACGTCACCACGCCAAACAATGAATTTAGTGTTACATACACGTCACCACGACAAACAATGAATTTAGTGTTACATACACGTCACCACGACAAACAATGAATTTAGTGTTACATACACGTCACCACGCCAAACAATGAATTTAGTGTTACATACACGTCACCACGACAAACAATGAATTTAGTGTTACATACACGTCACCACGCCAAACAATGAATTTAGTGTTACATACACGTCACCACGACAAACAATGAATTTAGTGTTACATACACGTCACCACGCCAAACAATGAATTTAGTGTTACATACACGTCACCACGACAAACAATGAATTTAGTGTTACATACACGTCACCACGCCAAACAATGAATTTAGTGTTACATACACGTCACCACGCCAAACAATGAATTTAGTGTTACATACACGTCACCACGCCAAACAATGAATTTAGTGTTACATACACGTCACCACGACAAACAATGAATTTAGTGTTACATACACGTCACCACGCCAAACAATGAATTTAGTGTTACATACACGTCACCACGACAAACAATGAATTTAGTGTTACATACACGTCACCACGCCAAACAATGAATTTAGTGTTACATACACGTCACCACGACAAACAATGAATTTAGTGTTACATACACGTCACCACGACAAACAATGAATTTAGTGTTACATACACGTCACCACGCCAAACAATGAATTTAGTGTTACATACACGTCACCACGACAAACAATGAATTTAGTGTTACATACACGTCACCACGACAAACAATGAATTTAGTGTTACATACACGTCACCACGACAAACAATGAATTTAGTGTTACATACACGTCACCACGCCAAACAATGAATTTAGTGTTATGGCACAAGCTCACAGTATGAAGGTACCTTGTATGTCTCGACGGGCGGCACCAGGTCGAGGTTCTTGATGGTTCGCTCGTGCTGCACGCCATGCACGCGCAGCGGCCGCTCCGTCAGCGGGTTGAGCAAGTGTGCGGGGAGCGGCGGCGCGTGCGGCGAATGCGCCGCCGTCGGCATGTTGTGGTACAGCTGCAGCAGCACGAACGCCGGCGTGATGCCGCCGCCGCCGCCGCCGCCCCCGCCACCGCTCCGCTGGCCGCGCGGCGACTGGTTGTCTCTGCCAATATATAACATCAACTCAATCATCACTGTCGTAGACAGCCGTTGTGGCCATCCATTGTCATTTAAATTAGTAGGTTATAATTTAATCAAGTAGTATAATTTTCCAACTTATGATTCCTCTAAGGAGTTAACATGAATTAATTACAGACTGTAAAAGGAAATAGACTACCTATATGAGACAGGTAGACAAAGATTTACTTTGTAAAGTGGTCCGACCAGCTGACTCAGTTTGTATGGACAAGTGAAGAAAAAGTTCGCGCAAAAAAAAGTACTTTGCAGTGGAATGTGATGTATTAACGATACTGAATCACCTCCTAAATTACTTTCCATCTAAATTGAAAGACCTTATATGTATATGTTTTTCATTAACCTGTTTTATATATAATATTTTCTTATCTCTTAGTTAAAGTAGATATAAGTCATTTGTATAGTAAAAGTTTTATGTAAAAAAAAAGAAATGATCTTGCCAAGTTTCTTGCCCTTCTTCTTAGCAAGACTAATCGAATGGGCGGAGGTAGGTATGTATTTATATATGTAACCCATTAGTATGTAATATATAGGATGTGATTTGGTCGGCCGCCTGGATTCGTGCTGGGGGCTCGGTTGGTGATCATTGAACCTTGTTCCTGGTCCCTGGCCGGGTCTCCGGTGTGGGTTCGGGCGGCTGATTGGATTTCACCTTGTATAATATATATTTTACCTATCATGTTATATTGCTACATAATTTAAATAAACCTTTAATTCACTTCATGTACATTTATTATTTTATTACATATATATTTTTTTATTTTTATTAAATTTGACGTGTAAAAAGTGTATTATATATACCTGCTTTGCAAAATAAACTATTTGAATTTGAATTGACCCTTTGTGGCCACCCTTTCTAGCGACGGTGGCGATCCGGCCAGTACTTGTGTAAATATTTCAGTCTAGATTAGATTTAACAGTTTAGATAGTAATAATTATTATTTTAATAATACTCATTAATAATTTGGGCAAGTGCGAGTTGGACTCGCGCACAAAGGGATCCCTAACGGAACCCTAAAAACGTTATGCAATCTAGTGCAGTTAATGACTGGCTCTCAAAGTTGTTGATTGACATTTTTTTATAACGTAGATATCTGTGAAGATATTTAATAAGAACCATTTTTTTCGTATATGGACAAGCACATCATGGTACATATCTTCTGATTCCGGCCTCGTTTCAAACTTGGTGCACCAAAGGTGCACTTTTTACGAAAAACCAGGATTTAATATTATAGACAAAAAAACGGTAATTTGTTTTTCTTTCTATCAATCTTAGGCTTTGTATGTAAGTGATTTAGTTGCTTAGCTTCTTAGCAGTCCTTAACACGAGTGAAGTTACTTGACCGGTAAAAATAACGGTATTTTAGTATATGGTGTCTATCTTAAGCTTAATGAACTTTGAGAGCCAGTCATTAACTGCACTAGATGGCATTATCAAAATTATTTAATTCAACTGTTTACTTTTTTCAATCCCTGTCCAAACCTCTCCATACACTCGCACCATTGTGCGCCTGTCTAACCTCTCCATACACTCGCACCATTGTGCGCCTGTCTAACCTCTCCATACACTCGCACCATTGTGCGCCTGTCTAACAATCCACTGAGTACGGAACCCTAATATCTTAACCGTTATATTTTTTCTGCAATGTTTACATAATGTCCACTGTCTGTAATATCCATTCACCGGGGGGCAATATAACGTTAATAAATGCAACATTTTCGAGTTTTCCCCTTGGGTTTAATTTTTCTTTACTCTTCTTATTTGCCGTGAAAGGTGCCACAGTACCACGTAATGAAAGGTGCCACAGTACCACGTAATCTGTGAACTTTTCAACTGGTTCTCTGTAACAACTGAAGCTGTAGACCCCTACTATGATTTTCTATGACCCCTGTGACAGACGGACAGACAGCGGAGGCTCAGTAATAGAGTCCCGTTTGGCACCCTTCAGGTACGGAACCCTTAAAAGAGAACGAGGAATGATATAAATGAATACACAATGAAGAGTGAGTGCAGTACCTTCGTCTCCGAGTGGGGCTCATGACAGAGATGGTGTTGGAGCGCTTGGAGCGCGCGAGGGGGGGCAGCTCTTCCTTGTCGCGGGGCGCGGGCGGCGCGCCGCCACGCGGCGGGCGGCCCTGCACGCTGCCGTCGCTCGCCACCTGACAACACCAATACCGATATTACCAACCCTTCTACGAGCGACGAGTCATGTTCATGGTTCATGCCTGGTCACCAACAGAACGTCAACACACAGTCGCGTACTATCACTCATTTGTTCGTTACAAAGTTCCGTAACTCGCCTGTGTTCACTCTCTCACTTCCTGAACGAGCACCAGGGCTCATCCTAGATCACGGAACAAATTGTGGTATTTAGTGAAGTTCAGCAACAAGCTAACCTTCTGCAGCTGCGTGTGTCTGCGGTCGTCGGGCAGCGGCAGCAGCGCGGGCTCAGAGGTGGCGCCCCCCGCCCCCGCCGCCCGATCCCCCACGAGGGGGTGCGGCGCGGGCGCGAGGGGCGAGGTGCCACTCATCTCCTCTGGTATCGCCTCACACGAAACCCGCATATCGCTCTTCTTGGCCGCCTTCTTGCTCGCGTGCAGCGACATCGACGTGCTCCTACATGACACATTCAATGTACTGCATTATCATATTCAACACAACAACAGCACCGGCCAAGTGCGAGTCATACTCGCATACCTAGGGTTCCGTATCCTAGATGATAAATTTAATTTTATAATTTTGTTTCCTGAATTTCTCAACCGCTTTATTTTTCCTGTAATCTTTAAGTCGCAACACATTACCATGACATGATGTTTTGGAGATAAAATATAGTAAAAGTATATATTTTTTACAATAACATTTTTATTATCTACAATTTGATACCCATATTGTATTTTTAGGATAATATTTTTAGGGGGGATTTATTTTACTCCCTTTTGTTTTGGAAATATTTTAAACAATTTGAAATTATTCTACACCGTAATATGTGGGCAAATTAATGCTATTTTTGTGCCAAATTTTATCTTTAACGGTGCTAAAGTTATGAGGCTGTGACATACGGACGGACGGATGGACGGACGGACGGACGGACAACGGAGTCTCACCATAAAGGTTCCTTTTGTACCTTTTAGGTACGGAACCCTAAAAAGGGGAAATAATATACCATGCGGCCGTAATTTCATTTGTCGACACGATCTAACGTCTTATGTAAGCAACGAGAAAATAACAAAAGCTTTTAATAAACTAATTCGTCTTCTTTAAAACACCAACGGAACATTATAAAGACAGCGTCAATTTAAGAAAAACAATTATTACAACAATTAATAAATATATTAATAATTTCAAGAAAAAGCTGAAAGAGTACTGCTTTTCGCTTTTTGAATAAGGAAATATTATAATATATATATATTTATGTAAATTATTATATAATATATATACTCCTGGTATGTATTTTATGCAAATATTTTATATTCAGGTTTATTTTTGTAGGCAACCTTTTTTTAATTTAGTTCGTGCATCACTCTGTTGACCGTTTTATATTGACAAGATAACCACCCCACTGGCACACTGCAGCACTATGTTTGTACATGTCACTTACTGATTGTGTTGCGTGCATTGCTTACGTTATTTTATTAAAGTATACTTGTTTGTACACAAGATAACCACCCCACTAGCACACTGCAGCACTATGTTTGTACATGTCACTTACTGATTGTGTTGTGTTGCGTGCATTGCTTACGTTATTTTATTAAAGTATACTTGTTTGTACACAAGATAACCACCCCACTAGCACACTGCAGCACTATGTTTGTACATGTCACTTACTGATTGTGTTGTGTTGCGTGCATTGCTTACGTTATTTTATTAAAGTATACTTGTTTGTACACAAGATAACCACCCCACTAGCACACTGCAGCACTATGTTTGTACATGTCACTTACTGATTGTGTTGTGTTGCGTGCATTGCTTACGTTATTTTATTAAAGTATACTTGTTTGTACACAAAAGCTAGGTAGTATTGGGGCTTAACTAAGGCCCCTGTAGGAAGAGAACCGATAGGTTAGGTTCAAAGATTATTTTTATTACAGCCTAGAATTTCTTCCATTTATAACTCTATTATAAAATTTTTAGACATGTCACTAATTCAGATGTTATAAAATCATCACCTATTAACTGTTGCTAAAATATAACGTCGGCAAAACATTATATTTTAGACGCCCATAGATGGCCGCTAACCTGATAATTCACACGATAACTTAGATGGTCGCTAACCTGATAATTCACACGACAACTTAGATGGCCGCTAACCTGATAATTCACACGATAACTTAGATGGTCGCTAACCTGATAATTCACACGACAACTTAGATGGCCGCTAACCTGATAATTCACACGATAACTTAGATGGTCGCTAACCTGATAATTCACACGATAACTTAGATGGTCGCCAAATTGATAATTCACACGACAACTTAGATGGTCGCTAACCTGATAATTCACACGACAACTTATATGGCCGCTAACCTGATAATTAACTTAGATGGTCGCTAACCTGATAATTCACATGACAACTTAGATGGCCGCTAACCTGATAATTCACACGACAACTTAGATGGCCGCTAACCTGATAATTCACACGACAAGTTAGATGGTCGCTAACCTGATAATTCACACGACAACTTAGATGGCTGCTAACCTGATAATTCACACGACAACTTAGATGGCCGCTAACCTGATAATTCACACGACAACTTAGATGGCCGCTAACCTGATAATTCACACGACAAGTTAGAAGACAAAACTGCTATTTAAAAGGCGTGTTAACTACCACCGAAAAAAGTCACGCGAGGTCCATACTCGGCTTTTATGCTAACTACTGAGAAAATAAATAAAGAACAAGAGTGAAATTTCTTGTAAGTATAAATTTGCGTAAATTTTCATAATTTAACAGCAGAAAGCTCTATGTTATAACAAGCTGTTATTTAACAGGTTTTTAACAATTTTTTTGAGTGCTGGAATGGATTTTCATATAAAATAATTTTCGTGTGAGCTGATGTACAGTTCTGCGCACGTTATTAACGTTAGACAAGTAGTATCGAGAGAGAGAGAGAGAGAGAGTTACGTGGGCTCGCAGCTCGGCAGCAGGATCATGTCGGTCTCGGGGCTGATGTCATCGAATGACGTCACGTCACCTCGCGCCGCCGGCATCTTCCACGAGGAGGACATCTCGGGCGAGGAGTTGCTGCGCCGCACCGGGTGCCGCGACTTGCCCACCGGCGACTCCTGCGCACCACTCGAGTCATTTCTACTACTAATATTGATCCACTACTTATTACTCTAAATAAGACTAGCGCGCCCTGGGGCCCTATTGTCTAACTTCAACATCTATCGCTATTGGCTACAAATGACATCACACATCAGTTTAAGCAAATCAAGAGCGAATTGAAAGCGATAGCCATAGATATCAAAGTTGGACAATAAGGCCCCTGATCAGTTAGATAGAACAAAACCCGTTTAACTGACAAATCCTTTCACTTTAACTGCCGATATGCTTGTCACCACCCTCAAACTGCGCTACGTCATGCGACAACACAAGTATTGACACGTAGTAGCCACCAAGCGACAACACAAGTATTGACACGTAGTAGTCACCAAGCGACAACACAAGTATTGACACCACGTAGTAGTCACCAAGCGACAACACAAGTATTGACACGTAGTAGTCACCAAGCGACAACACAAGTATTGACACGTAGTAGTCACCAAGCGACAACACAAGTATTGACACGTAGTAGTCACCAAGCGACAACACAGGTATTGACACGTAGTAGTCACCAAGCGACAACACAAGTATTGACACGTAGTAGTCACCAAGCGACAACACAAGTATTGACACCACGTAGTAGTCACCAAGCGACAACACAAGTATTGACACGTAGTAGCCACCAAGCGACAACACAAGTATTGACACGTAGTAGTCACCAAGCGAAAACACAAGTATTGACACGTAGTAGTCACCAAGCGACAACACAAGTATTGACACGTAGTAGTCACCAAGCGAAAACACAAGTATTGACACGTAGTAGTCACCAAGCGACAACACAAGTATTGACACGTAGTAGTCACCAAGCGACAACACAAGTATGGACACGTAGTAGCCACCAAGCGACAACACAAGTATTGACACGTAGTAGTCACCAAGCGACAACACAAGTATTGACACGTAGTAGTCACCAAGCGACAACACAAGTATTGACACGTAGTAGTCACCAAGCGACAACACAAGTATTGACACGTAGTAGTCACCAAGCGACAACACAAGTATTGACACGTAGTAGTCACCAAGCGAAAACACAAGTATTGACACGTAGTAGTCACCAAGCGACAACACAAGTATTGACACGTAGTAGTCACCAAGCGACAACACAAGTATTGACACGTAGTAGTCACCAAGCGACAACACAAGTATTGACACGTAGTAGTCACCAAGCGAAAACACAAGTATTGACACGTAGTAGTCACCAAGCGACAACACAAGTATTGACACGTAGTAGTCACCAAGCGACAACACAAGTATTGACACGTAGTAGTCACCAAGCGACAACACAAGTATTGACACGTAGTAGCCACCAAGCGACAACACAAGTATTGACACGTAGTAGTCACCAAGCGACAACACAAGTATTGACACGTAGTAGTCACCAAGCGACAACACAAGTATTGACACGTAGTAGCCACCAAGCGACAACACAAGTATTGACACGTAGTAGTCACCAAGCGACAACACAAGTATTGACACGTAGTAGCCACCAAGCGACAACACAAGTATTGACACGTAGTAGCCACCAAGCGACAACACAAGTATTGACACCACGTAGTAGTCACCAAGCGACAACACAAGTATTGACACCACGTAGTAGTCACCAAGCGACAACACAAGTATTGACACCATGTAGTAGTCACCAAGCGACAACACAAGTATTGACACCACGTAGTAGTCACCAAGCGACAACACAAGTATTGACACGTAGTAGTCACCAAGCGACAACACAAGTATTGACACGTAGTAGTCACCAAGCGACAACACAAGTATTGACACCACGTAGTAGTCACCAAGCGACAACACAAGTATTGACACGTAGTAGTCACCAAGCGACAACACAAGTATGGACACGTAGTAGCCACCAAGCGACAACACAAGTATTGACACCACGTAGTAGTCACCAAGCGACAACACAAGTATTGACACCACGTAGTAGTCACCAAGCGACAACACAAGTATTGACACCACGTAGTAGTCACCAAGCGACAACACAAGTATTGACACGTAGTAGTCACCAAGCGACAACACAAGTATTGACACGTAGTAGCCACCAAGCGACAACACAAGTATTGACACGTAGTAGTCACCAAGCGAAAACACAAGTATTGACACGTAGTAGTCACCAAGCGACAACACAAGTATTGACACGTAGTAGTCACCAAGCGACAACACAAGTATTGACACGTAGTAGTCACCAAGCGACAACACAAGTATTGACACGTAGTAGTCACCAAGCGACAACACAAGTATTGACACGTAGTAGTCACCAAGCGACAACACAGGTATTGACACGTAGTAGTCACCAAGCGACAACACAAGTATTGACACGTAGTAGCCACCAAGCGACAACACAAGTATTGACACCACGTAGTAGTCACCAAGCGACAACACAAGTATTGACACCACGTAGTAGTCACCAAGCGACAACACAAGTATTGACACGTAGTAGTCACCAAGCGACAACACAAGTATTGACACGTAGTAGCCACCAAGCGACAACACAAGTATTGACACGTAGTAGTCACCAAGCGAAAACACAAGTATTGACACGTAGTAGTCACCAAGCGACAACACAAGTATTGACACGTAGTAGTCACCAAGCGACAACACAAGTATTGACACGTAGTAGTCACCAAGCGACAACACAAGTATTGACACGTAGTAGTCACCAAGCGACAACACAAGTATTGACACGTAGTAGTCACCAAGCGACAACACAGGTATTGACACGTAGTAGTCACCAAGCGACAACACAAGTATTGACACGTAGTAGCCACCAAGCGACAACACAAGTATTGACACCACGTAGTAGTCACCAAGCGACAACACAAGTATTGACACCACGTAGTAGTCACCAAGCGACAACACAAGTATTGACACCATGTAGTAGTCACCAAGCGACAACACAAGTATTGACACCACGTAGTAGTCACCAAGCGACAACACAAGTATTGACACGTAGTAGTCACCAAGCGACAACACAAGTATTGACACGTAGTAGTCACCAAGCGACAACACAAGTATTGACACCACGTAGTAGTCACCAAGCGACAACACAAGTATTGACACGTAGTAGTCACCAAGCGACAACACAAGTATTGACACGTAGTAGTCACCAAGCGACAACACAAGTATGGACACGTAGTAGCCACCAAGCGACAACACAAGTATTGACACGTAGTAGTCACCAAGCGACAACACAAGTATTGACACCACGTAGTAGTCACCAAGCGACAACACAAGTATTGACACCACGTAGTAGTCACCAAGCGACAACACAAGTATTGACACGTAGTAGTCACCAAGCGACAACACAAGTATTGACACGTAGTAGCCACCAAGCGACAACACAAGTATTGACACGTAGTAGTCACCAAGCGAAAACACAAGTATTGACACGTAGTAGTCACCAAGCGACAACACAAGTATTGACACGTAGTAGTCACCAAGCGACAACACAAGTATTGACACGTAGTAGTCACCAAGCGACAACACAAGTATTGACACGTAGTAGTCACCAAGCGACAACACAAGTATTGACACGTAGTAGTCACCAAGCGACAACACAGGTATTGACACGTAGTAGTCACCAAGCGACAACACAAGTATTGACACGTAGTAGCCACCAAGCGACAACACAAGTATTGACACGTAGTAGTCACCAAGCGACAACACAAATATTGACACGTAGTAGTCACCAAGCGACAACACAAGTATTGACACGTAGTAGCCACCAAGCGACAACACAAGTATTGACACGTAGTAGCCACCAAGCGACAACACAAGTATTGACACCACGTAGTAGTCACCAAGCGACAACACAAGTATTGACACCACGTAGTAGTCACCAAGCGACAACACAAGTATTGACACCATGTAGTAGTCACCAAGCGACAACACAAGTATTGACACCACGTAGTAGTCACCAAGCGACAACACAAGTATTGACACGTAGTAGTCACCAAGCGACAACACAAGTATTGACACGTAGTAGTCACCAAGCGACAACACAAGTATTGACACCACGTAGTAGTCACCAAGCGACAACACAAGTATTGACACGTAGTAGTCACCAAGCGACAACACAAGTATTGACACGTAGTAGTCACCAAGCGACAACACAAGTATGGACACGTAGTAGCCACCAAGCGACAACACAAGTATTGACACGTAGTAGTCACCAAGCGACAACACAAGTATTGACACGTAGTAGTCACCAAGCGACAACACAAGTATTGACACGTAGTAGTCACCAAGCGACAACACAAGTATTGACACGTAGTAGTCACCAAGCGACAACACAAGTATTGACACGTAGTAGTCACCAAGCGACAACACAAGTATGGACACGTAGTAGCCACCAAGCGACAACACAAGTATTGACACGTAGTAGTCACCAAGCGACAACACAAGTATGGACACGTAGTAGCCACCAAGCGACAACACAAGTATTGACACGTAGTAGTCACCAAGCGACAACACAAGTATTGACACCACGTAGTAGTCACCAAGCGACAACACAAGTATTGACACCACGTAGTAGTCACCAAGCGACAACACAAGTATTGACACCACGTAGTAGTCACCAAGCGACAACACAAGAATGGACACGTAGTAGCCACCAAGCGACAACACAAGTATGGACACGTAGTAGCCACCAAGCGACAACACAAGTATTGACACGTAGTAGTCACCAAGCGACAACACAAGTATTGACACGTAGTAGTCACCAAGCGACAACACAAGTATTGACACGTAGTAGCCACCAAGCGACAACACAAGTATTGACACGTAGTAGTCACCAAGCGACAACACAAGTATTGACACGTAGTAGTCACCAAGCGACAACACAAGTATTGACACGTAGTAGCCACCAAGCGACAACACAAGTATTGACACGTAGTAGCCACCAAGCGACAACACAAGTATTGACACCACGTAGTAGTCACCAAGCGACAACACAAGTATTGACACCACGTAGTAGTCACCAAGCGACAACACAAGTATTGACACCACGTAGTAGTCACCAAGCGACAACACAAGTATTGACACGTAGTAGTCACCAAGCGACAACACAAGTATTGACACGTAGTAGCCACCAAGCGACAACACAAGTATTGACACGTAGTAGTCACCAAGCGAAAACACAAGTATTGACACGTAGTAGTCACCAAGCGACAACACAAGTATTGACACGTAGTAGTCACCAAGCGAAAACACAAGTATTGACACGTAGTAGTCACCAAGCGACAACACAAGTATTGACACGTAGTAGTCACCAAGCGACAACACAAGTATTGACACGTAGTAGTCACCAAGCGACAACACAAGTATTGACACGTAGTAGTCACCAAGCGACAACACAAGTATTGACACGTAGTAGCCACCAAGCGACAACACAAGTATTGACACGTAGTAGCCACCAAGCGACAACACAAGTATTGACACCACGTAGTAGTCACCAAGCGACAACACAAGTATTGACACCACGTAGTAGTCACCAAGCGACAACACAAGTATTGACACCATGTAGTAGTCACCAAGCGACAACACAAGTATTGACACGTAGTAGTCACCAAGCGACAACACAGGTATTGACACGTAGTAGTCACCAAGCGACAACACAAGTATTGACACGTAGTAGTCACCAAGCGACAACACAAGTATTGACACGTAGTAGTCACCAAGCGACAACACAGGTATTGACACGTAGTAGTCACCAAGCGACAACACAAGTATTGACACGTAGTAGTCACCAAGCGACAACACAGGTATTGACACGTAGTAGTCACCAAGCGACAACACAAGTATTGACACGTAGTAGCCACCAAGCGACAACACAAGTATTGACACGTAGTAGTCACCAAGCGACAACACAAATATTGACACGTAGTAGTCACCAAGCGACAACACAAGTATTGACACGTAGTAGCCACCAAGCGACAACACAAGTATTGACACGTAGTAGCCACCAAGCGACAACACAAGTATTGACACCACGTAGTAGTCACCAAGCGACAACACAAGTATTGACACCACGTAGTAGTCACCAAGCGACAACACAAGTATTGACACCACGTAGTAGTCACCAAGCGACAACACAAGTATTGACACCACGTAGTAGTCACCAAGCGACAACACAAGTATTGACACGTAGTAGTCACCAAGCGACAACACAAGTATTGACACCACGTAGTAGTCACCAAGCGACAACACAAGTATTGACACGTAGTAGTCACCAAGCGACAACACAAGTATTGACACGTAGTAGTCACCAAGCGACAACACAAGTATTGACACGTAGTAGTCACCAAGCGACAACACAAGTATGGACACGTAGTAGCCACCAAGCGACAACACAAGTATTGACACGTAGTAGTCACCAAGCGACAACACAAGTATTGACACCACGTAGTAGTCACCAAGCGACAACACAAGTATTGACACCACGTAGTAGTCACCAAGCGACAACACAAGTATTGACACCATGTAGTAGTCACCAAGCGACAACACAAGTATTGACACCACGTAGTAGTCACCAAGCGACAACACAAGTATTGACACGTAGTAGTCACCAAGCGACAACACAAGTATTGACACGTAGTAGTCACCAAGCGACAACACAAGTATTGACACCACGTAGTAGTCACCAAGCGACAACACAAGTATTGACACGTAGTAGTCACCAAGCGACAACACAAGTATTGACACGTAGTAGTCACCAAGCGACAACACAAGTATTGACACGTAGTAGTCACCAAGCGACAACACAAGTATGGACACGTAGTAGCCACCAAGCGACAACACAAGTATTGACACGTAGTAGTCACCAAGCGACAACACAAGTATTGACACGTAGTAGTCACCAAGCGACAACACAAGTATTGACACCACGTAGTAGTCACCAAGCGACAACACAAGTATTGACACCACGTAGTAGTCACCAAGCGACAACACAAGTATTGACACCACGTAGTAGTCACCAAGCGACAACACAAGAATGGACACGTAGTAGCCACCAAGCGACAACACAAGTATTGACACGTAGTAGTCACCAAGCGACAACACAATTATGGACACGTAGTAGCCACCAAGCGACAACACAAGTATTGACACGTAGTAGTCACCAAGCGACAACACAAGAATGGACACGTAGTAGCCACCAAGCGACAACACAAGTATTGACACGTAGTAGTCACCAAGCGACAACACAATTATGGACACGTAGTAGCCACCAAGCGACAACACAAGTATTGACACGTAGTAGCCACCAAGCGACAACACAAGTATTGACACGTAGTAGCCACCAAGCGACAACACAAGTATTGACACGTAGTAGCCACCAAGCGACAACACAAGTATTGACACGTAGTAGCCACCAAGCGACAACACATGTATTGACACGTAGTAGCCACCAAGCGACAACACAAGTATTGACACGTAGTAGCCACCAAGCGACAACACAAGTATTGACACGTAGTAGTCACCAAGCGACAACACAAGTATGGACACGTAGTAGCCACCAAGCGACAACACAAGTATTGACACGTAGTAGCCACCAAGCGACAACACAAGTATTGACACGTAGTAGCCACCAAGCGACAACACAAGTATTGACACGTAGTAGTCACCAAGCGACAACACAAGTATTGACACGTAGGAGCCACCAAGCGACAACACAAGTATTGACACGTAGTAGCCACCAAGCGAAAACACAAGTATTGACACGTAGTAGTCACCAAGCGACAACACAAGTATTGACACGTAGTAGCCACCAAGCGACAACACAAGTATTGACACGTAGTAGCCACCAAGCGACAACACAAGTATTGACACGTAGTAGTCACCAAGCGACAACACAAGTATTGACACGTAGTAGTCACCAAGCGACAACACAAGTATTGACACGTAGTAGCCACCAAGCGACAACACAAGTATTGACACGTAGGAGCCACCAAGCGACAACACAAGTATTGACACGTAGTAGTCACCAAGCGACAACACAGGTATTGACACGTAGTAGTCACCAAGCGACAACACAAGTATTGACACGTAGTAGTCACCAAGCGACAACACAAGTATTGACACGTAGTAGCCACCAAGCGACAACACAAGTATTGACACGTAGGAGCCACCAAGCGACAACACAAGTATTGACACGTAGTAGTCACCAAGCGACAACACAGGTATTGACACGTAGTAGTCACCAAGCGACAACACAAGTATTGACACGTAGTAGCCACCAAGCGACAACACAAGTATTGACACGTAGTAGTCACCAAGCGACAACACAAGTATTGACACGTAGTAGTCACCAAGCGACAACACAAGTATTGACACCACGTAGTAGTCACCAAGCGACAACACAAGTATTGACACCACGTAGTAGCCACCAAGCGACAACACAAGTATTGACACGTAGTAGTCACCAAGCGACAACACAAGTATTGACACGTAGTAGCCACCAAGCGACAACACAAGTATTGACACGTAGTAGCCGGAAATAAAAGTTATACTAATAATAAATTAGTAAAAAGGTAGTCCTTTTTTTTTAAATTTTGTTATACAGGATGGAAAAAATGAATGGGCCCTGGAGGAGAACTATCTTAAATCCTTTAGTTAGCTCATTTTACTGAAAGGAAACATTCCTTTATTTTTTAAAAGAAACAAAACTGCATTCAAAGATCTTCTAAAATTCGCTTGTCTCACCCGGGAATCGAACCAACTAAAAATGAAAAAAATAAACCCTCGCTATTTTATTATACGAATCGGTAGGATTATTGTTCAGGATAAAATGTGTCTAATAAACATTTGGTCTTACACTCATCTGTTGTACGAGATACCCACGAAATTGAATATTTATTACAAGTTCTTTGTTAACAATACCTAATAAAATACTGTTCACTTGTAACAAGTAAATGACACGTTTTAATTTTCTTATCTCTCTAACATCCAAAGACATCGTATGAAGTACAAGCTTGCTGAAGTTATTTACCTTAAGAACCTTGTTGAAGACTTCGATAAGAAAATCGTTATAAATCTATGCACAGCACAATTCCTTCTTGCACTAGGCGTACTGACGAAAAGTTTAAAAAGGGAAACTATTTTTTTTTGAAACGCGGTGCAACAAATTTAAAATTCGAATGATAACTTTCAACATTTTTAAAATCGATAAAACTATTCGTTCGAATTTCAAATTTAGTTTTGTTTTGCTTTCATTCCATGCTGTCATTGTGTAATATTGGCGTATCAAGAACAATTTTATTTATTAGAAGCTTCTTTTCACTTTTTTTAATTTCAAAGACCAAATATTTACTAGACAAATTTTATCCTGAACGATATTCCTACCAATTCGTTAAATAAAATAGTGAGGGTTTATTTTTTAGTTTTTAGTTGGTTCGATTCCCGGGTGAGACAAGCGAATTTTAGAAGATCTTTGAATGCAGTTTTGTTTCTTTTAAAAAATAAAGGAATGTTTCTTTTCAGCAAAATGAGCTAACTAAAGGATTTAAGGTAGTTCCCCTCCAGGGCCCTTGAATTTTTTCCACCCTGTATAATACTGAAACCAAAACTACCATTTTTAATGTTTGTCTGTCGGTCTGTACGTGTGTTCCGTTTTAAATGGATAACCATTCGTATGGTTTCTTTATATCATCGTAGTGACATATGGCTATAAGGGGTGTTGATAAAATAACGCCCAAGCCGAAAGCGGGGCAGATTATAATATAAACGAACCGAGGGTATCGCAGCTCCGTCGACAACGGCGGCGGGCTGGCGCTGCGGCGAGCCCGGGATGTTGATGGGGGACGTGTGGGTGTGAGATCTGCAACAACATGAAACATGTACAACAACAAAACATGTCGCCGATATATCAAACATGTTTCAGAGTGTGCAACTGTCACTAGAGCAGTCAACAATCTCTTTTCACCGACGATTTTAAGCGTCCTAAGGTTCCAACTTTCATTCAGTCACATTTCAGTGATTTCACCGTGTATAGGTGTATTCAAAATTAAATTCCAAAAATGCGCCATTTTTCGGTCTCCAGTGTTGTGTGTTACCGTTACAGTGTTGTGTGTTACCGTTACAGTGTTGTGTGTTACCGTTACAGTGTTGTGTGTTACCGTTACAGTGTTGTGTGTTACCGTTACAGTGTTGTGTGTTACCGTTACAGTGTTGTGTGTTACCGTTACAGTGTTGTATGTTACCGTTACAGTGTTGTGTTACGGTTACAGTGTTGTGTGTTACCGTTACTGTGTTGTGTGTTACCGTTACAGTGTTGTGTGTTACCGTTACAGTGTTGTGTGTTACCGTTACAGTGTTGTGTGTTACCGTTACAGTGTTGTGTGTTACCGTTACAGTGTTGTGTGTTACCGTTACAGTGTTGTGTGTTACCGTTACAGTGTTGTGTGTTACCGTTACAGTGTTGTGTGTTACCGTTACAGTGTTGTGTGTTACCGTTACAGTGTTGTGTTACCAATCTGATAAGTCGCCATTTAGGCCTAGAAAAATGTTAAGCTTTTTCATGTAATTTCCATCACCGCCCGGCCCCCTTAGGCAGGGGGCCCGATGCCGGTATCTCGTTCGCAGGGTTGGATTCAGACCCTCGGAAAATTATTGTCTATGGAAATCAAAATATACTACTTAACTTAAATTATACTACGTTTCATTTTCCATCGATTTTGTTATGAATTGAAATAAAATAGCATTTGTTAGTGATTGTTTTTTACAAATAAATCAAATTGAGGCAACTGGATGTCTATCTCGGCCATTTCGTCAATCGGAACTTCATCCTTGGCATTGACACAACGTAACATGTCGTCAGACGTCATAAATAACATACAATTATTGGACTTACTTTCTTCTTTCTTTAAAAACTGACACCTACCCTGACAGACGGAACATTTGATGTTCCTGAACACAGGCCAATAGCGGTACTGTCGGTCTTCGGTAAGCTGTTTGAAGTAATTAAAAATTAAATTAAATTAAAATTCATTTATTTCAAGTTACTAGGACTCATATTGGAATAAAACATAACAGAGATTAAATTAAATATAACATCCAATTGTACTAATAATAATAATAAAACACATAATATATATAATAGCTTCTCACTACAGTTACACACACATGCCTGTCGTATGCCTGTTGCAACAGTGGCGTATGTAGGGACAATCAAGCCTGTCCGAAATCATTGCCAGGATTGTGTTGGCGCTGGCCCGCACTCTGTGTAGCAGAGACGCGCATCGTTTGCGCATGGTCGCATGGAAGCAGTCAATGCGAGCCCAGGCGAACATGCCCGATGCGCTACAGTATCGGGGCAGCCTCAACATCGCCCTGAGCGCGTTGTTGTACTGGACTCGGACAGCTCCGTACGATCTCTGAGTGTAGCTAGCCCACAAGCTGCACGTGTAAAGCGATGTACAGAAAGCCCTAAATAGGGTAAGCTTTACCTCAGTAGAACAACGTGCAAACCTGCGAGCCAACATATTTGCTCTAATCGACAAGGCCCTCCGTTCCCGCTCAATATCAGCATTATCCCTGAGGTCGGTTGTGATAAGATGACCCAGGTATTTGAACTGTTCAACCCTGACTAAAGGAACACCGTACAGTCGAACAGGCGGCACGCTATGAGGGCTCCCTGTACCGGCCTCAAAGACAAGGTACTGACTTTTCGCCACATTATACTTAAGCCCGTGGCTTAAGGCGTACTCCTCACATATCATCAGCAGTGATCTGAGACCACAGACCGATGCGCTCAACAACACCATGTCGTCTGCATAACTCAGATTATTGACACAAACTCCATCTATATGACAACCGACATGCTGACTGCTGAGCGCGACGATCAGTGCGTTAATATAAAGGTTAAAAAGTGCAGGGGAAGTCAACCCCCCCTGCCTCACCCCACACTCCATCTGATAAGGCTCCGACAATGCACCTGCCCATCTGACATTGTTGATCTGGTGCTTATACCAAAAATGAAAGATTTGGACAAGTTCACGTGGTAAGTTTATTGATTTAAGTTTTTCCCACAGGATGTCATAGCTTACCAGATCAAACGCCTTCGACAGATCTTGGAAACAGGCATAAACCGGAGTCTTACGATCTGTATAGTATCTAGCGGTATGCTTAAGACATAATATTGCACTCTCAGTGGACAGATGAGGTCGAAATCCGAACTGATTATCATGTAACACCAGATATTTGTCTAACTGTGTATTAAGCATGGCGTCAAAAACCTTTGCCATAATCGTCGCCAGAGAGATAGGCCTATAGTTGTTTTTATCACCAACGTCACCTGTTTTATTTTTAACTACAGGTACCACAATCGTTTTCAAAAGATCAGAGGGTAGGTAAGAATGGCTCACGCACAGCGTATAGAACATTGCCAAGACTCTTGTTATATGTGGACCAGCATGTTGAAGGTGTTCAATGCTGAGGCCATCAAGACCAGGTGATTTACCTTTAGACATTGATTTTAGAGCTTTAGCTACGTCCTTTGCAATAAAACATGTTCCCATCTTCTCATTTGGCATCTCAGCAGTGAACCCAGTTCGCGCCGGTCCCAAGTGAGACTGGACAAGAAATTGATCTCTAAAGATGTCAGCAATGCCCTTTGGATCACTCACACCATCGACACTCACCGGGAGCCCAGGCCGAATGTTTACCTTACTTGTGCCCTGCCAGAAGCCGCGAAAGTTTCCACATGAATGTTTTGCAGCAAGGGCATCCATTTTTATCTGCTCCTGGTGGTCTTGGCACCATTTTAATTTGGACTTAAACATCCTTCTGCTCAGACACATTTCATTATAAACACATCCGGAATTCGGTCTGCCGCATAGTACCCACTCATGAAACTTCAACCTGGCCGCCCGATGAGCTCCACTGACATGACTGTTCCATCCCATTATACGCGGCCCACTCCCACTCATCCTCGCTCTTCCTCGGCTGACCCTGGCCGCAGCACTAAGGGCAGTCACAATGTTCGAGTGTAATTTATCTAGAACACGCCTATGGTCATGATCATTACAAAAGCGATCAGCGCAATCTCTGAATTCCACGGGGAAATCTATCAACCTCAATCTCCTATGACATTCTTCAGTGTAAAAAGCAACTTGTTCCTCGGTTCTCTCCCCCCACATGACCCCTCTGTCTACTGGCATTTTATTAGGTAACTTTGGTGTCAAAAGATTTAAATTACATTCAATTATGAGGGGAAAATGATCTGACCAAAGAGTATCATATTTCACATAAACATTTGATACCGAATGTACAACTGATTGCGTCCCGATGCAGTGATCAAGCCATCTACGCGACCCGTGAGCTTCGCTTACAAACGTATAAGTGTTGGAGGACAGACCTAGTTTATCTACATCGATACATGACCAAGACTGTTCAGTACAAAAGTCCATCAGTTCGTTGAAAAATAGTGCATAAGGATGACTGTTAAAATCACCTAACAAGAACACTGATCATCATCTCCTAGCGCTTGTGACCGTTGTGTGTTCGATGAATCACCGTGTACTTGTAGCCCATCTACCTGTATAATATCTCTGTATTGAGGTTTAGTTACCTCTTTTACACAATTAGATGTTTGAGGACTTGTAATTGAGATACAGGACTCGTCATTCGATAATCTATTAGTCCCACTGGCTACCCAGGCACCATGTTTCGTGTTCACATTAGATATCAAACTAGGAGGCGGTGAACAGGTCTGGAGTGTTAAAAACTCCGTTTTCAAATCCTCCAGCTGACTAGTCGTAGCGTAACTTGATTTTATTTCTTTAATATCTTCTTGAACTCGTAGTAGATCCTTCAATAGTTTGGTACAATCGAGGTGGTCAAAAGTAATCGGAGGCAATTTTTCCAGCTGTCGGGCCACAAACACAGGAATAATGTCAGGTTCAGCTGATTTAAACAGATTCACTATATCTTGCAGATCTCTCACTTCTTTTCCTTTATGTTTACGTACGATTTTTCTCAAATCCATTGGAATTGAGTCAAATAGTAACGATTTCGATTTTTTAATTTCGTCACTGCTAAATGATGAAGTACAAATTCTCAACAATGTTTGTTCATCAATCACCGATACTTTGTTCTGTATATACGATAACATTTCATCAATAACAATGTTACAAACATTACACTTTATAACGTCCGTCATTTTCAACATGTAACGAGACGAATTATCGCGATCGGAATGCATGAGTACGTCGACTGGACGCTCGCGCAAAACTGATGATGAGTCTTGAACAGCTGTATTTGTGTCCAAGCGCTTAGGTTTTGCGTAAACACATCCCGGGCATACCCACTGACGCTTTTCTTCTACCGTTAATGCATTAAAGGTTTCATTTTTTAATCCAAGGCACTTAAAGTCGTATGACTTTTTGCATAATTTATTTGAACACTGCATTATCAGTTCATTAGATACCTCTTCATTACAAGCTTGGCAGCACTTTTTAGCAACATCCAATTGTCGCTTATTCCGTCGGACAGGGGTATCATCCGATCTGAGACGACGTAACGTGACGTTGCTACAATAGGGACAACGCCAGCCATTCTGTAGTTCTAGGAGATGTCCCATATAGTATGCTGTTGTAATATTCCTACAGTTGTGATGATATTTCTTTTTGCAACCGACACATCTCAGTAGTTCGTTGTTGCCTACTGGTTGTTTACACTCTTCGCAGCTCATTTCTATATAAGTATATATATTACCGAACCAATTACTTTATTTTACTAATTAATTTATATACTAATTTAAGATTGCTGGTATCAAAACGTCTTCCTGATGATTTTACTCATTTCTGGGCTTTTCTTTGTTATTTTATTATAATTTAATATTTAGTCAAAAATTTTCTTGTTTATTTGGTTTAATTATTATTAATTATTAATGCTCGCATCGGTCAGCAGATTAGCGTCCATCTGGATGATAGCCAGCATGGCTTTAGATCGAGGTGTTCTACTGTCACCGATCACATGAACTTTGTTGATTACATTAGTTCTAAGATGGACGCTGGTAAGCTGGATGATGCAGCATATTTTGGTTTTAAAAAGGCTTTCAACAGAGTCGACAACGACATTCTTTTGCAAAAAATTGTTCGTACAGGATTCAATCCCAAACTACTTAATTTCTTCTCTAGCCCCTTAAAGAATAGATCACAGTATGTTCAATGATTAGGATTTAAATCTTCACTGTATTATACGAGGTCCGGTGTCAGTCAAGGCTCTACGCTAGGACCTACGTTATTTTTATTAATGATAAATGACTTCACGTAGAATGCCTGATAATTGCTGATAACTTAAAACTTTACCTGGCTCTGAATGACGAGACTGAATGTATGGCTCTTCAAAATGAATGATAGAAAATTGAAAATACGTGTACTATGTTCCACTAATATATAATATATAATATATACGTGTACTATGTTCCACTAATATATAATATATATAATATATTAGTGGAACATAGTACACGTATTTTTCAATGTTCTATCATTGTTAAAATGTTAAAGTGACAACATATACCATTAATTTATTCAAAATGACATTGAAAGAGTAGCTGAATGTAGTGCTGCTAATCATCTGCATTTTAACTCTAGTAAATGTAAGTTCATATATTCTTCACGCTTTTAATCCCCACGGACATTCAGCTATCAACTTTTTGACGCGCCTTCAGAGCGAGTATCTAATATACGTAACTTAGGCCTAACCCTGGATTCCCAACTTAAGTACAAGTACCACATTGTCGAGACGTGTAAAGGGGCATATCGAACGCTAGGCTAATGAATGGTATGCGAACAACCAGTAGATTTAAAGGCGTTAAAGCAGCCATCACACTTTACGTTCGCAGTAGATTAGAATATAACGCAGTTATAACGCAACTTTACTCTAGAGTTTAGGCAAAAGATGCTGGTTATTCTACACTACTTTCTGTTGGTTAACAACAAAATAAATAATTAGAAAGTACTTGAAAAAAAAAAGCTGTTTGCTCCTGATGGCTACCTGCGAGGAGTAGAAGCGACTGCTGGAGCACGTCAGCATCGTCTGATGGTGGAGCTGGCTACGCGCACCAACTACGCAGGTAATGCACCCACCTCTCGAGCTGTACAACTGCTCAATGAGATGCTCGGTCGGTTACCAGAGGCTGTCATTTTTGCCGACAAACTATATACGTTTAGACAATATGATATACTATATTTTTTAAGTAATTATGTGTAATTAGATATCTTAAGTACTTACGAAGTGCATTATGTGTTAGTAACAAGTTTTTTCATGTTTAATGTTTTTGTAGTTTAATTTGTAACGCTTATAGGGTAAGCCTGTAATGTTACTTGTTACTTGAAATAAATATATAAACTAGTGGGTAGGTCGATCAAAAGTAAAGTTACAAATAAACTAGTTAAAAACACGGAAGCGATAGCAAAAAAGTTTGGAAATTTGTAAAAAAGGTCACGTACACTAGCCCTAAACGTGATACAAATCTAGATTTATTAAAGTCACATTCTAATCCAGAACTAATAGTAAACAATGCTAACAGTTATTTTGCTAACATCGGCAAAAGGTTGGCACAGAAAAATATAAACAAAAATACTTGCACGAACATTTCCGCAAAGCCATCGATGACTCACTCTATAAATGATTCATTTGTATTGTATGACATTGACTTAGATGAGGTAAACATGATTGTAAACAGCTTCAAAGAAACTTGCTCCGTCGGCTGGGACGGCATTTCAAATAGTTTTATAAAGAGATTTAAACACATTTTTATACCACCTTTAACGCACATTTTCCAACGATGTCTATCCAAAGGCATTTTTCCTTCACTGGATTGGTCAATTACCTTGAAAGTAATAATATGCTTTCAAACAATCAATTTGGATTTCGAGCGCAAAAGTCTACAAATGACGCAGTCCATTTCTTAACAAACCATGTCTCTTCCAATCTGGATTTGGGGCTTAAAACTTTAGGCATATTTCTCGACTTAGCAACAGCTTTCGACACAGTTTCTGTCCCGTTACTATTGCATAAATTAGAAAAGATTGGTATCAGAGGCATACAATTAAATTTATTTAAAGATTACCTCAGTAACCGCTCTCAGTGTGTAAAAGTCAATAATTATATTAGCTCTGACCTTGACATAGAATTCAGTGTCCCTCAAGGCAGCATCCTTGGCCCTACCTTGTTCTTGATATATTTGAAATAAACTAGTTAAACCTGAGTGGTTGTGGCGCTCCGATACAGTGGGTCGATCAATAGTAACGTAACAAATAAACTAGTTAAACCTGAGTGGTTGTGGCGCTCCGATACAGTGGGTCGATCAATAGTAACGTAACAAATAAACTAGTTAAACCTGAGTGGTTGTGGCGCTCCGATACAGTGGGTCGATCAATAGTAACGTAACAAATAAACTAGTTAAACCTGAGTGGTTGTGGCGCTCCGATACAGTGGGTCGATCAATAGTAACGTAACAAATAAACTAGTTAAACCTGAGTGGTTGTGGCGCTCCGATACAGTGGGTCGATCAATAGTAACGTAACAAATAAACTAGTTAAACCTGAGTGGTTGTGGCGCTCCGATACAGAGGGTCGATCAATAGTAACGTAACAAATAAACTAGTTAAACCTGAGTGGTTGTGGCGCTTCGATACAGTGGGTCGATCAATAGTAACGTAACAAATAAACTAGTTAAACCTGAGTGGTTGTGGCGCTCCGATACAGTGGGTCGCGGCGTGTGGGGGCCTCCTCTCACTCGTCACGACGGTGTCCGAACTGTAACCAGATACATGTTCATCTGTTTACTTATAAGATATCTATTTACTGACATCGATATAATCTCCGACTCACTCAATTGCTACAAACAGAAAATATTAAAAGTTACACCAATTCACCATTGTATTCATTTTATAAGTCGATAAGAGGCCTGCGGAGCAATCCTAGTTGATACAAACGAAATATCAAAAACATTTGTAAATTATAGATATTCCTGAGGTAGTGTCTGTTTATTCCGATTTCATTACAGAATATCTAGGTTCCTTACCTTACCTTACCGTGGAAAAAAAATTCCACATGGCCTTTTTAAGTTTGATTCACAGTTATTATCGAAAATATAAACTTGCAATTTTATAATAATCGATAACGAATCTTTTAAAACCGTAACAAAATCTCAATAATTGTCAACATAAAAGACACATTTTGTAAACTTAAAAAAACAGGTATCCAAGTAGCGTCATTTAGTTTACAATACGAATGCGATTTCGAATGCAAAATTGATAGAGATTATAAAGGTATATCTGTAAAATCAAATTGTAGGTAGTAATTGTAAGCTGTTTGCGAAAATTTGTGACTGTGGACGGGAAAAGGTATGTACTACTTTGTCGATTCTTGTTTCTAACAAGCAGCTTTTTTTTAAACAAAAAATTAGAAATGTATGAAGAAATCTCAAGTGTATTTCTTGAATTCTTTGACATTAATGTTATTGCAAATTACATATTATATTTTTAACAAACTTATCTGACAAAGACTGCAAGTACGTAAGCGTCGATTCGGTTAATTTTACAGATAAAATCGTTAAACTACAAAAGATAATTTGCAATTTAATAAGAAGAGTTACATTTTCGTTTATCTAATTATCAAATCTATGTCGATGCAATGGCAAGCTCACATTTTAACTTCGTATATACACTGCAAGCAAAAAATATTGCTATAATATATTGTTATAATCAATTATTAATATTAAGATTGTATGATTTATTTCGAAATCCATCCCTTTGGAAAATCTTAATATTTTTAGAATGCTTCAAAGGATAGAAGAATATTTTAAAAAGACAGGTATAGAAAATATCGACGAGTTTATGAGTTTAACCATATAACTAAATTTTATTTTTAAATGTCAAATAGTGTGTTTTTATTTAACAATCATCGGTTCATTTTATGTTTAAATTAACGTCGTCGTTCGTTACGGACACTTGCGAGTTATTTAGAGGAAGTACTATGTAAATACAAAATCACCGTTGTTAAACTCGTTGACTCACGTGAAGGAGCATATCTCGTATCTTGAAACAATCGAAAAATGTTTCGATCATTCAACCGATCAACAAGATGGACGTTTATCTCGATTGTAAATTGAGTGTGTCGGCTCTGTGAGGTACATACCTGGACTTGTGCAGCTCCTGTGTGCAGTGAGAGTGTCGGCTCTGTGAGGTACATACCTGGACTTGTGCAGCTCCTGTGTGCAGTGAGAGTGTCGGCTCTGTGAGGTACATACCTGGACTTGTGCAGCTCCTGTGTACAGTGAGAGTGTCGGCTCTGTGAGGTACATACCTGGACTTGTGCAGCTCCTGTGTGCAGTGAGTGTGTCGGCTCTGTGAGGTACATACCTGGACTTGTGCAGCTCCTATGTGCAGTGAGAGTGTCGGCTCTGTGAGGTACATACCTGGACTTGTGCAGCTCCTGTGTGCAGTGAGAGTGTCGGCTCTGTGAGGTACATACCTGGACTTGTGCAGCTCCTGTGTGCAGTGAGAGTGTCGGCTCTGTGAGGTACATACCTGGACTTGTGCAGCTCCTGTGTGCAGTGAGAGTGTCGGCTCTGTGAGGTACATACCTGGACTTGTGCAGCTCCTGTGTGCAGTGAGAGTGTCGGCTCTGTGAGGTACATACCTGGACTTGTGCAGCTCCTGTGTGCAGTGAGAGTGTCGGCTCTGTGAGGTACATACCTGGACTTGTGCAGCTCCTGTGTGCAGTGAGAGTGTCGGCTCTGTGAGGTACATACCTGGACTTGTGCAGCTCCTGTGTGCAGTGAGAGTGTCGGCTCTGTGAGGTACATACCTGGACTTGTGCAGCTCCTGTGTGCAGTGAGAGTGTCGGCTCTGTGAGGTACATACCTGGACTTGTGCAGCTCCTGTGTGCAGTGAGAGTGTCGGCTCTGTGAGGTACATACCTGGACTTGTGCAGCTCCTATGTGCAGTGAGAGTGTCGGCTCTGTGAGGTACATACCTGGACTTGTGCAGCTCCTGTGTGCAGTGAGAGTGTCGGCTCTGTGAGGTACATACCTGGACTTGTGCAGCTCCTGTGTGCAGTGAGAGTGTCGGCTCTGTGAGGTACATACCTGGACTTGTGCAGCTCCTGTGTGCAGTGAGAGTGTCGGCTCTGTGAGGTACATACCTGGACTTGTGCAGCTCCTGTGTGCAGTGAGAGTGTCGGCTCTGTGAGGTACATACCTGGACTTGTGCAGCTCCTGTGTGCAGTGAGAGTGTCGGCTCTGTGAGGTACATACCTGGACTTGTGCAGCTCCTGTGTGCAGTGAGAGTGTCGGCTCTGTGAGGTACATACCTGGACTTGTGCAGCTCCTGTGTGCAGTGAGAGTGTCGGCTCTGTGAGGTACATACCTGGACTTGTGCAGCTCCTGTGTGCAGTGAGAGTGTCGGCTCTGTGAGGTACATACCTGGACTTGTGCAGCTCCTGTGTGCAGTGAGAGTGTCGGCTCTGTGAGGTACATACCTGGACTTGTGCAGCTCCTGTGTGCAGTGAGAGTGTCGGCTCTGTGAGGTACATACCTGGACTTGTGCAGCTCCTGTGTGCAGTGAGAGTGTCGGCTCTGTGAGGTACATACCTGGACTTGTGCAGCTCCTGTGTGCAGTGAGAGTGTCGGCTCTGTGAGGTACATACCTGGACTTGTGCAGCTCCTGTGTGCAGTGAGAGTGTCGGCTCTGTGAGGTACATACCTGGACTTGTGCAGCTCCTATGTGCAGTGAGAGTGTCGGCTCTGTGAGGTACATACCTGGACTTGTGCAGCTCCTGTGTGCAGTGAGAGTGTCGGCTCTGTGAGGTACATACCTGGACTTGTGCAGCTCCTGTGTGCAGTGAGAGTGTCGGCTCTGTGAGGTACATACCTGGACTTGTGCAGCTCCTGTGTGCAGTGAGAGTGTCGGCTCTGTGAGGTACATACCTGGACTTGTGCAGCTCCTGTGTGCAGTGAGAGTGTCGGCTCTGTGAGGTACATACCTGGACTTGTGCAGCTCCTGTGTGCAGTGAGAGTGTCGGCTCTGTGAGGTACATACCTGGACTTGTGCAGCTCCTGTGTGCAGTGAGAGTGTCGGCTCTGTGAGGTACATACCTGGACTTGTGCAGCTCCTGTGTGCAGTGAGAGTGTCGGCTCTGTGAGGTACATACCTGGACTTGTGCAGCTCCTGTGTGCAGTGAGAGTGTCGGCTCTGTGAGGTACATACCTGGACTTGTGCAGCTCCTGTGTGCAGTGAGAGTGTCGGCTCTGTGAGGTACATACCTGGACTTGTGCAGCTCCTATGTGCAGTGAGAGTGTCGGCTCTGTGAGGTACATACCTGGACTTGTGCAGCTCCTGTGTGCAGTGAGAGTGTCGGCTCTGTGAGGTACATACCTGGACTTGTGCAGCTCCTGTGTGCAGTGAGAGTGTCGGCTCTGTGAGGTACATACCTGGACTTGTGCAGCTCCTGTGTGCAGTGAGAGTGTCGGCTCTGTGAGGTACATACCTGGACTTGTGCAGCTCCTATGTGCAGTGAGAGTGTCGGCTCTGTGAGGTACATACCTGGACTTGTGCAGCTCCTGTGTGCAGTGAGAGTGTCGGCTCTGTGAGGTACATACCTGGACTTGTGCAGCTCCTATGTGCAGTGAGAGTGTCGGCTCTGTGAGGTACATACCTGGACTTGTGCAGCTCCTGTGTGCAGTGAGAGTGTCGGCTCTGTGAGGTACATACCTGGACTTGTGCAGCTCCTGTGTGCAGTGAGAGTGTCGGCTCTGTGAGGTACATACCTGGACTTGTGCAGCTCCTGTGTGCAGTGAGAGTGTCGGCTCTGTGAGGTACATACCTGGACTTGTGCAGCTCCTGTGTGCAGTGAGAGTGTCGGCTCTGTGAAGCTGATGAGCTGCTGCGGGACCGCGACGTATCCGAGTCCGACGTCTGCAATGTTAGCAGCGCTTTACTCACATTTGTATAATATAGCAATCATTTACAACATTCAACCATTTAGAATTGAGTTTAAATTATTTTCACATGGTACTTATGTCCAAAATAATATAAAATTTCAATCGTTCAGATATCAGAGGGAGGTCAGAGGTATTCCCGAGTGTGAGCTATCACTGGAACGGTCAACACTCATGCAACTGTCAGGAGGTGGGTGACCGTTATCCGATTGGGAGGGCGAGTCCTACTGGCTGAGCAACCGGTCGCTGTTTGAGAGGGCGAGTCCTACTGGCTGAGCTACCGGTCACTGTTTGAGAGGGCGAGTCCTACTGGCTGAGGTACCGGTCGCTGTTTGAGAGGGCGAGTCCTACTGGCTGAGCTACCGGTCGCTGTTTGAGAGGGCGAGTCCTACTGGCTGAGCTACCGGTCGCTGTTTGAGAGGGCGAGTCTTACTGGCTGAGCTACCGGTCGCTGTTTGAGAGGGCGAGTCCTACTGGCTGAGCTACCGGTCGCTGTTGGAGAGGGCGAGTCCTACTGGCTGAGCTACCGGTCGCTGTTTGAGAGGGCGAGTCCTACTGGCTGAGCTACCGGTCGCTGTTTGAGAGGGCGAGTCCTACTGGCTGAGCTACCGGTCGCTGTTTGAGAGGGCGAGTCCTACTGGCTGAGCTACCGGTCGCTGTTTGAGAGGGCGAGTCCTACTGGCTGAGCTACCGGCCGCTGTCTGAGAGGGCGAGTCCTACTGGCTGAGCTACCGGTCGCTGTTTGAGAGGGCGAGTCCTACTGGCTGAGCTACCGGTCGCTGTTTGAGAGGGCGAGTCCTACTGGCTGAGCTACCGGTCGCTGTTTGAGAGGGCGAGTCCTACTGGCTGAGCTACCGGTCGCTGTTTGAGAGGGCGAGTCCTACTGGCTGAGCTACCGGTCGCTGTTTGAGAGGGCGAGTCCTACTGGCTGAGCTACCGGTCACTGTTTGAGAGGGCGAGTCCTACTGGCTGAGCTACCGGTCGCTGTTTGAGAGGGCGAGTCCTACTGGCTGAGCTACCGGTCGCTGTTTGAGAGGGCGAGTCCTACTGGCTGAGCTACCGGTCGCTGTTTGAGAGGGCGAGTCCTACTGGCTGAGCTACCAGCCGCTGTTTGAGAGGGCGAGTCCTACTGGCTGAGCTACCGGTCGCTGTTTGAGAGGGCGAGTCCTACTGGCTGAGCTACCGGTCGCTGTTTGAGAGGGCGAGTCCTACTGGCTGAGCTACCGGTCGCTGTTTGAGAGGGCGAGTCCTACTGGCTGAGCTACCGGTCGCTGTTTGAGAGGGCGAGTCCTACTGGCTGAGCTACCGGTCGCTGTTTGAGAGGGCGAGTCCTACTGGCTGAGCTACCGGTCGCTGTTTGAGAGGGCGAGTCCTACTGGCTGAGCTACCCGTCGCTGTTTGAGAGGGCGAGTCCTACTGGCTGAGCTACCGGTCACTGTTTGAGAGGGCGAGTCCTACTGGCTGAGCTACCGGTCGCTGTTTGAGAGGGCGAGTCCTACTGGCTGAGCTACCGGTCGCTGTTTGAGAGGGCGAGTCCTACTGGCTGAGCTACCGGTCGCTGTTTGAGAGGGCGAGTCCTACTGGCTGAGCTACCGGTCACTGTTTGAGAGGGCGAGTCCTACTGGCTGAGGTACCGGTCGCTGTTTGAGAGGGCGAGTCCTACTGGCTGAGCTACCGGTCGCTGTTTGAGAGGGCGAGTCCTACTGGCTGAGCTACCGGTCGCTGTTTCCAGATGTATTAACATTGTGTAATTACGCTATAGAAACGCACGAGAAAGAACTTTGGATGTCTGATCTCTGAATCTAGATCTCTGCCTGCTATGGTAGAGACCACAACCAAACTGGTGCGGTATGATAATCTAGATCTCTGCCTACTATGGTAAAGACCACAACCAGACTGTTGCCAAAGGGGAAACCACAACGGTTACTTCCTTGTCCTAGGTTATCAAGTCCTGATTTAAAAAATCCTGTAAGACGGTTTTTTATTTTAGTTTTCTTTAGCGTTTCTGTACCAGAATGATAAATCAGCAAGTGTCACAAGTAACACAATATGAATTTTGATGAGTGTGCGTGTGGTGTTACCGTGACATGTCGACTGTCCCCGAGGCCGCTCTCGCTGGAGCCGTGCGGGGGCGGCGGCGGCGCGGCGGGGTGCGGGGCGAGCGAGGGCGCCAGAAGACCGAGCACGTCGTGCACCGGCGACTCCGGGGGGAACTCCCACGAGCCCTGCACGATCACGTTACACTCATCACGTTACATGGCGGCACCAGACGGGGGTTACCCTCAAACCAACGTCTCGACACAAATACATGCTTTTTAGAGCGTGTACGTTCGCTTCACAGTGTTTTCCTTCACCTTTCAGCAAGTGGTAATTATACAAATACCATGGACATAAATACCAAAAAACATCGGTGCTTGAACCACCGGCAGAGTTCGAAACCAGGCCTCTATATTGAGAGTCGGCAAACTATCAGCAGAGCTACTGATCAAGTTTACGTTGTTAGCTGTAAGTTTGGATACTATGTATACTTCCATTGACAGCGGGTCTAGTAACGTGGAACTACCGGTAGACATGGATCATGGGCGGACTTGGGCGCTGACAGGGTTTCGTAAATCTTCAAATGGTTGCCATTCTCCAAGTTCTAGCCTGATTTCTTCGATATTAGTCTCAAACGAGAGGCTTGTTGACACCCTGCATAGGATTTGCCGGTTTTTAAATTTTTGGTTCAAGTTTTATCGCGATTTTTAGGTTGAGGCACTTCAAATAAGTGCGTCTGGTACTTAGAATTGGTGTTAATGGAGAGATTTAGTTCTGAGGATTACAACACAGTTTGTGTTTTCGCGATCGGACTTATAGTTACCGAGATACTTAGAACAACTTAGAACATTTCGGCGCAAAAACACCCTCAACACCAAAAACAAAGTCCAGTCAGTTGTAAAAATTGTCAGTATTACTGGTGGAAGGGAGCCCATCACCTGACACTTGGTTTGCTGGGATTGGTTGAGTGGTCCGTGAGATAGTAGTATGCCGAAAGTAGAAACATAACGGTCGATTGTTTGAGCGATCCGTGAGATAGTAGTATGCCGAAAGTAGAAACATAACGGTCGATTGGCTGAGCGGTCCGTGAGATAGTAGTATGCCGAAAGTAGAAACATAACGGTCGATTGGTTGAGCGGTCCGTGAGATAGTAGTATGCCGAAAGTAGAAACATAACGGTCGATTGGTTGAGCGGTCCGTGAGATAGTAGTATGCCGAAAGTAGAAACATAACGGTCGATTGGTTGAGCGATCCGTGAGATAGTAGTATGCCGAAAGTAGAAACATAACGGTCGATTGGTTGAGCGATCCGTGAGATAGTAGTATGCCGAAAGTAGAAACATAACGGTCGATTGGTTGAGCGGTCCGTGAGATAGTAGTATGCCGAAAGTAGAAACATAACGGTCGATTGGTTGAGCGATCCGTGAGATAGTAGTATGCCGAAAGTAGAAACATAACGGTCGATTGGTTGAGCGGTCCGTGAGATAGTAGTATGCCGAAAGTAGAAACATAACGGTCGATTGGTTGAGCGGTCCGTGAGATAGTAGTATGCCGAAAGTAGAAACATAACGGTCGATTCGTTGAGCGATCCGTGAGATAGTAGTATGCCGAAAGTAGAAACATAACGGTCGATTGGTTGAGCGATCCGTGAGATAGTAGTATGCCGAAAGTAGAAACATAACGGTCGATTGGTTGAGCGGTCCGTGAGATAGTAGTATGCCGAAAGTAGAAACATAACGGTCGATTGGTTGAGCGGTCCGTGAGATAGTAGTATGCCGAAAGTAGAAACATAACGGTCGATTGGTTGAGCGATCCGTGAGATAGTAGTATGCCGAAAGTAGAAACATAACGGTCGATTGGTTGAGCGATCCGTGAGATAGTAGTATGCCGAAAGTAGAAACATAACGGTCGATTGGTTGAGCGGTCCGTGAGATAGTAGTATGCCGAAAGTAGAAACATAACGGTCGATTGGTTGAGCGGTCCGTGAGATAGTAGTATGCCGAAAGTAGAAACATAACGGTCGATTGGTTGAGCGGTCCGTGAGATAGTAGTATGCCGAAAGTAGAAACATAACGGTCGATTGGTTGAGCGGTCCGTGAGATAGTAGTATGCCGAAAGTAGAAACATAACGGTCGATTGGTTGAGCGATCCGTGAGATAGTAGTATGCCGAAAGTAGAAACATAACGGTCGATTTGCCAAACGTGCGAGTAAGACATTACATACCTATAATAATAATAATAAATTTATTTCGACTAACAAAATGTCATACAACACACACACATTATTCAAAACGATGTTAGTAATAAAAAATACACGATTGAAATCTGCTTAACCTATTGTTAGTAACATAAACCTATATTTACGTATTTTCATTTTTCAGTACATGAATCATAGTCAGGGACAGGATAATCGGATCGATATATTCCTAAAGTTGGAAAAAAACCTTGAAAAAGTTTGCAGGTGTGGAGTCGGATTCTTAAAATATTATTTATTTTGATAATGAAAGTTACGGAAATTACGGTTTGCTAAAAACGTTACGATGATGTACCTAATACTTAATAGATGTTACCGTACATTTATATTATTTAGAAATTGTATACAATTCCTAGGAACTTTTTTGAAATGCCGAGCTGATTTATCTATTTGTTTATTTTATTTTATTTTTGATCGGCCTTCTGTTTTACCTTTTGCTCTGTTCGGCCTACATAAGCTTGGCATTTTATAAATTTCCTAGGAATTGTATTAATTTCCAAATTTTTTTATTTATTTACATTGCCGGTAACATATCTATTAAGTATTACAGTATCGTAACGTTTAACGTTTTAACGTAAAATAATATTATAAGAAGCCGACTCCACACCTACAAACAGTAGTAGTTATCCAACTTTAGGTATATATCGATCCAATGATCCTATTACAATGGATCATGTACTGAAAATCGAAACTCCCCGCGAACATGCTCAGGATGCTATGGGCGCTGCGCTGGCCTAGACTCTGCCCACCGTTTGCGCATGGTCGCGTAGAAGCAATCTACTCGCGCTTCCGCGAACATTCCCGATCCACTGCAGAACCAGCGCAGCCCCATCAGCATCCTGAACGCGCTGTTATATTGAACGCACAGAGCGCTGTACTGTATTTGTGTGTAATTGACGCTTAGAATCCTCGTGTAAAAGCTATGTCAAAAATGAAAGAGGTGTTAAGAGTGTCTGTCGCCGCGAGTGTGAGTAGTTACTTGGTTCTGCATGCGCAGCACCCAGGACACGTCGCCGGTCGGCGCACGGACGTGCACCTCGGCCCAGTTGCTGCACCAGCACGGACAGGCGCCAGCCGACACGAGCGCGCCCACGCGCGACCACGACGTGTCGTCCGTGTCCTGCCGCAGGGAAACAAACTTGCTCATTCAGGGTCTAGGGAAATGTATCACCAATTATTATATTTATTATTTTGTTAGTTTATAATGATGATGTCATTTGCACATGTTTTAAATTGTGTTAATAACTCATTGGATAAAAAAAATCAAAAGGCATTTTCTGTGACCTATTGAAAGCGTTCGACTCCGTCGATCTACAAATTATTTTGGCGAAACTGGAATATGCCACTCGAATTCGTATTTGCTAAACACACAACACATCAGGAAATTAAATAATTCTTGTTTTAGTGCCAAATCTTGTACAATTGGTATTCCTCAAGGATGGATATTGAGTTTTTAGGCATTACGATAGACTCTCGTCTTCAGTGGGGTCCCCACATAGAAGCCCTATGTGGTAGACTTAGTACAGCCGCATACGCTGCTAGACGCATAAGGCAAATTACTGATGTAGATACTGCTAGACTAGTCTATTTTAGTTACTTTCACAGCATTATGTCATACGGCATGCCGCTGTGCGGTAGAGCCGCGGATGCAGATGCAGTCTTTGTTTTGCAGAAGAGAGCACTTCGGGTTATTTATAATATGAAGCTTTCTCTCAACAACTAAATACTTTTTAGATAATTTAAATTCAATTATACTATCAAATCCGCGAGATAACTTTTTAATATTGGGAGATATCAATCTTATTGGGGATATTCACTGGATAGCAGGTACTCGTAATAACAAAATTCACTTGACAGATTCGATCTGTATATCCGGTCTTATACTATATAATAAAATTTATTGAAAAAGGCGTTACTTTGCGGAAGTCCATCATGAATTTGTGGATATATTACAAGCCCGCACACACACATACACATACATTAACCCTCACCTCCTAGTAGATAAACTAAATCTGATGCCAAGACCTTGGTCGAAGGACTAGAGTTTTACAGGGTTTTTTCTCAAACATTACACTCACCCACATACCCTCACACAGACCATAATTCACACACTAGTACATACCTCCACATTCTTATTCTTAAATTTGTCAAAATTTAAATGTATTGAATCTTTTCTTGTTCATAATATACTATCAATGTAAATAGTGGAAGAGCGGAGCCTCCTAAGACAGGTATATTTAAATGTATTGAATCTTTTCTTGTTCATAATATACTATCAATGTAAATAGTGGAAGAGCGGAGCCTCCTAAGACAGGTATATTTAAATGTATTGAATCTTTTCTTGTTCATAATATACTATCAATGTAAATAGTGGAAGAGCGGAGCCTCCTAAGACAGGTATATTTAAATGTATTGAATCTTTTCTTGTTCATAATATACTATCAATGTAAATAGTGGAAGAGCGGAGCCTCCTAAGACAGGTATATTTAAATGTATTGAATCTTTTCTTGTTCATAATATACTATCAATGTAAATAGTGGAAGAGCGGAGCCTCCTAAGACAGGTATATTTAAATGTATTGAATCTTTTCTTGTTCATAATATACTATCAATGTAAATAGTGGAAGAGCGGAGCCTCCTAAGACAGGTATATTTAAATGTATTGAATCTTTTCTTGTTCATAATATACTATCAATGTAAATAGTGGAAGAGCGGAGCCTCCTAAGACAGGTATATTTAAATGTATTGAATCTTTTCTTGTTCATAATATACTATCAATGTAAATAGTGGAAGAGCGGAGCCTCCTAAGACAGGTATATTTAAATGTATTGAATCTTTTCTTGTTCATAATATACTATCAATGTAAATAGTGGAAGAGCGGAGCCTCCTAAGACAGGTATATTTAAATGTATTGAATCTTTTCTTGTTCATAATATACTATCAATGTAAATAGTGGAAGAGCGGAGCCTCCTAAGACAGGTATATTTAAATGTATTGAATCTTTTCTTGTTCATAATATACTATCAATGTAAATAGTGGAAGAGCGGAGCCTCCTAAGACAGGTATATTTAAATGTATTGAATCTTTTCTTGTTCATAATATACTATCAATGTAAATAATGGAAGAGCGGAGCCTCCTAACACAGGTATATTTAAATGTATTGAATCTTTTCTTGTTCATAATATACTATCAATGTAAATAGTGGAAGAGCGGAGCCTCCTAAGACAGGTATATTTAAATGTATTGAATCTTTTCTTGTTCATAATATACTATCAATGTAAATAGTGGAAGAGCGGAGCCTCCTAAGACAGGTATATTTAAATGTATTGAATCTTTTCTTGTTCATAATATACTATCAATGTAAATAGTGGAAGAGCGGAGCCTCCTAAGACAGGTATATTTAAATGTATTGAATCTTTTCTTGTTCATAATATACTATCAATGTAAATAGTGGAAGAGCGGAGCCTCCTAAGACAGGTATATTTAAATGTATTGAATCTTTTCTTGTTCATAATATACTATCAATGTAAATAGTGGAAGAGCGGAGCCTCCTAAGACAGGTATATTTAAATGTATTGAATCTTTTCTTGTTCATAATATACTATCAATGTAAATAATGGAAGAGCGGAGCCTCCTAAGACAGGTATATTCTTTACTTAAAAGGAGACTCCAACAACTTGTAAAAATATTTATGATTAAGTTACAGAAATAAATTATTTGTATTTGTATATTAATAATTTGCAATATACCGCTAAACACATGTGTGTATTAAAGGTGAGTTCCAGTCAGCAGCTCGTCATTTGCTGTCGAGCAGTCGGGCGGACAACACATCCCGAGGATGCCTCGTTTAGAGGCGAAACACGTGTCGATAAGTTTTCTTGCTTGTTATTTAAGATTGCTTTATTTTGTGCTCGTACTGCTTGCTTTGCTTTTGCATGTTTTATGCGGGAGAGCGGGCGGTGTTTGAGTCTGCATTTTGAATAGCATATGGTAAGAGTATTTAGCGGAATATTGCAAATTATTAATATATCCACAAATTCATGATGGACTTCCGCAAATTAATGCCTTTTTCAATAAATTGAATATATTAACATTTCGGAACGCATACAAAAGAAATTTACTCGGTATATTAATTTCCGCACAAAGAAAAAAAAAAAAAAAACAAAAAGTTATTGACAGGTATGCCAAAAACATCATATCTTGCCCCTTACTAATACGACGTGACATAGCGGACTTAGTCTTACTATCAAGAATCACAACTGGCTCTATTGATAGTCCTTCTCTTTTAGAAAAATTAAAGTTTTATGTCCTTAATAGATCGCGACGCAGTTACTCTGTATTTTCTCTTACACCTGTTAGTTTGTTCAAACTAAAGACAAAATTCGTATCTGTGGCGAGCATGTAACAAACTCGTATCTGTGGCGAGCATGTAACAAACTCGTATCTGTGGCGAGCATGTAACAAACTCGTATCTGTGGCGAGCATGTAACAAACTCGTATCTGTGGCGAGCATGTAACAAACTCGTATCTGTGGCGAGCATGTAACAAACTCGTATCTGTGGCGAGCATGTAACAAACTCGTATCTGTGGCGAGCATGTAACAAACTCGTATCTGTGGCGAGCATGTAACAAACTCGTATCTGTGGCGAGCAAAGTAAAATTTTCATTTTCAAAGTAAAATGACTAAATTTATTATTAAGGCTGTTCGTCTGTCCGTCTGTATAAGCTGGAGACTTGGTAAGTGGTCAAGACCAAGGTTTAATAGCCCTTTTAGCGAAAAACGCAAAATACGAGTATATCGCCCTATACGAGTACTAATTTAAGAACAACTTCCTGTCAATTAGTATAGGAAACCTTTTTTTTTATTGTGTTTTTTAGGGTTCCGTAGTACCTAAAAGATACAAAAGGAACCTTATGGTGAGACTCCGTTGTCCGTCCGTATGTCACAGCCTCATAACTTTAGCACCATTAAAGATAAAAACATGAAATTTGGCACAAAATAGCATTAACTTGTCCACATATCACGGTGTAAAAAAAATGAAAAGTTTGAAATTGTTTAAAATATTTCCAAAACAAAAGTGAGAAAAATAAAAAATATTAGCCTAAAAATACAAAATGGGTATCATATTGTAGATATTAAAAAGTTGATCGTAAAAATATATGCTTTTACAATATTTACTGGCACTGGTTTCGAGAAATTTTTAAAAAACCCCAAAAATATGTGTGGGGAACATATCCCCTTATCTCCGAAACTGATAGACCGAAAAATATGAAAAAAATCATAACTGGCCAATTAAAGTAAAACTACAAAAAGTTTACTACTAACAAAATTTGAGCACAAATGAGAAATATAAAAAAGATTTAAAACAAACAAAAAATATATTTCATAAAAATATGATATGGTTATCAAATTATAGGTATTAAATAGCTGATTATAAAAACATATTCGTATTCAAAAGGTAGACATTAATGGGGCAAAATCATGTGGAGCAATAATTAGAATGGGTATCCCCAGGGTTCCATATTGGGGCCCTTGCTGTTTTTAATTTACATAAATGACCTTCCCTATTTAGTTAAAGACTTAACTAAGATAGTACTATTGACAGACGACACGTCACTTATTTTTAAAGTTAATAGACGTAAAGATATCCTTGACGACGCGAATACAACTTTATCACTGGTGCTTGATTGGTTTACTGTAAATAATTTAGTTTTAAACGCAAAAAAGACAAAATATATAAAATTTACGTTACCAAATGTAATTCAAGTGGATGGTAATTTGCTTTTGCAGGGGTCCAAGCTGGAGTTAGTTAACGAAACTAAGTTTTTGGGCATTACGGTAGACTCTTGTCTTCAGTGGGGTCCCCACATAGAAGCCCTATGTGGTAGACTTAGTTCGGCCGCATATACGCTGTTAGACGCATAAGGCAAATTACTGATGTAGATACTGCTAGACTAGTCTATTTTAGTTACTTTCACAGCATTATGTCATACGGCATGCTGTTATGGGGTAGAGCCGCGGATACAGACGCAGTCTTTGTTTTGCAGAAGAGAGCAATTTGGGCTATTTATAATAGGAAGCACCGGGATTCATTAAGAGAAAAGTTCAAAGAAATTAATATATTAACGGTTCCTTGTGAATATATTTACCAAGTCCTTAAATACGTCAGAAAAAATGTTGAGTCTCTCCCAAGGCTTGGTGAGCAACATTGTAAGGAAACCAGAAATAAGTATAAACTGGCTTTTCCAAAAATCAGACTCGCCAAAGTCTTTCGTAGGACATGGTATAAGATTGTACAATAAACTTCCAAAGGAGGTCCTTACTTTGTCAGAGAATAAGTTTAAACTGTATATTAAGGTTAAACGGTAGTGCCAATTTCCATACAAAATTAATTAACCAAGATCAGCTGAAGTACAAATTTTAGCTTGTATTTATCACTGTATTTTATTACATTTTAATACAAGAATGTCGCGAATTTAAATAAAAGTTATATTTTACAACAATAATTGGGTTATTTTAGCTTTTAAAGTTCAGTTAAATGTCCATCATTTTACGTGTGTAGTTGTGGATGTCATACTATAAAACTGTTAGATGTGTGTGAATATGCTTTACGTGTGTGCGGTTTAACTACATGGCGGTTTCGCATGATTAGATTGCGTACTAAATTGTACTTAAATTTCACACCAATAAAATATACTTCAATAGCATAAGTGATATACTGTCTGACTACAAATCATAAGGTTCAGAGTTCGATTCCTGTCACATGTATTTATTTTGTTTTTGTTTTGTCTATTATTATTGATTCCAGAATTGTAAATATAAATAAAAATTATTTATTGGATTTATTCCTTCACTTGTGCCAAAATAAATTCCTTCGTGCCCAGGCGCTGTTCGTGCCTAATTAAAAACCGACAGATGAACAACAAAGTGATTTTACATATAAGGGTTCAGTTTTTCGTGATGAAATAATGAACCTTAAAAAAACGGTCATGTGCAGGTCAGACTCGTGTACCTAGGGTTCCGTATTGAAAATAGTAGGTAGGTAGTTAAAGTTTTGCTGATTATGAAGACAAAAAAAATAATTGATTGCAAGTACATACCTACCAATTATATTTACAAAAGAAAAAAAACCGCGGCTAAGTTTTTAAATAATAAAAAAAAATATAGGTAATAAAAGAAAAAATGTTTTTTGTGAATTTCTTTACCGCTACATTTTTCCTGCAATCTTTGCAAGATAATCTATTATTGTGATTTATATTTTATTTTATCACTAGCCTTTTGCCCGTAGCTCCGCCCACGTTTATTCAACTCTTCCCCATTTTCGGCTTTGGCTTTATTTTATGAATAAATAAAATAAAATAAAAAAAACACAAAAAGTGACGTTGTCCTCGGAGTTTAGAACTTCCGGCTTCTTGCGTCCTAAACGAACGCTTTTCGTTCCTAGCTGAAAATAACGTTCACTAGGTATTCTCTCATCAGGATAAATACTTACTTATCACGCTTTATTTCGCATTTATATCCTAGGTATATCGTAACAGGGAGAAGGGTATTCGCAGATAAACAGGGCGGCAAATCGGTATCCACACGGGTGTTCAAATAGGTAGCGGCGAGCATGGTTACATGCAGCAGGGACAATCGTCTTTCATTCAAGCCGCCATTATTGAGCAATGTCGGCAAATATCAAAGGGACGGCACGCGCGGCCGGCGACGACTCTGTGTTGCCATAAACATAGATTTATCTGTACTTGTAGGGATTTAGGAACATTTACAGAAAACAGATTGGACCAGTTATGTACGGAGAAACGAGTTTGTACGGAGGTTTTTTTATTTAGCGCTAAAAGTTTTGGAAGAGATTCGGACGCTTCATAGAGGTAGGGACTTTAATTATCCTTTTTGTACCTAAATGTAGAATTTTCAACATTATTTTCAGTTTTTTTGTTAAAAATAATCGCTAATCTTGATAGATTTCATAGTTATTTACTCGTATAAATATTGTTTCTATGGTACAGAATTTTTAGGTCAGTCAGATTAATAAGTTTTTCTATTAATACGTTTGTTTTTTACCAATAAATGAGTATGAGTATGGCAACACTAACTTCGTACGCTTTCGCTACGTTTGTTCGTTTTTGTTTCCGATTCAAAGGTTTTAGGTACCACATTTTGGCTAGTAAGTAAGTAGGTAGGTAGTTAGTTACTATCTTTCAGCACGGACCCTACACAGACCGAATCCCTACTAACATTTTATTTTTCAAAATCCGTCATACTGATTACTTACTTACCAAGCCTCGAGTATTAATTTATATATTATTTTATATTATAAATATATATAAAGTAACTATGATTTATATGACCAAATTCATATTGGAGACCAGTGATGTAAAGTACCTATCATAAATATTTTTTTTATTCATATCGCTGTTGGAGACACGATAAGTCGTCAAGATCAAGGTTCAATGACCCGTTTTACGAAATACGAAAAATATTTTTTGTTTTCCTATACAAATTCATGGTCTACCCCGAGTCCCGAGTCCCCGACTCAGTATAGAAAGCCTAAATTGTATTTTCTGTATTTCACAGAAAGTAGGGTAAGTAATCGAACCTTGTTACTGATCTGATCACTTATAAAGTCTCCAGTATGCATTTGGTCATATAAAACAAAGTCACCTATTCACCTTATTATACAGGCAAATTCATAATGAAGACCCGGTAACTTCAGCGATTTATACAACAACAACATATCGTCACGACATGAATCCCCGAGGGGGTGTCAGAGGTGTTCCCGAGTGTGAACTATGAATTGCAAATCACAGAACACACTCGGTATACCCGCATTTCATCGAACATTATTTTATACTTTTAAGTATATAGATAGACACATAAACTCCAAAACAATTAGATGAACTGGCCAACCAATAATCACCTCTGTAACAAGGCAATAAAGTCTATTCGTCTCATTAGCTTGGGCAGTTTAAAGATATTGCCGTATTTCGGGGACAAAAACACATGTTTGAGGGCATGCCGGTTTACCTCACAGTGTTTTCCTTCACCGTTCAGCAAGTGGTAAGTAAGAACAAATACTATGCACATACATATTATGTCGCCCGACCGGGGATTGAATCTACTAACGTCTAAACTAATTAGACGAATGGCGAAGACTTTATTGCCTTTTGACAGAGGCGATTATTAGTTGGCCCATTTGTCTAATTGTCTTGGACGTATTATTGATCTCAAGTAAGACTGAGAGGACAGCGTTCTTTCTGCCCCTAGATACCGCCACGAACTTTTTTTTTAAATTTCGCATATGTTATTGATCCGTAATACTGATTACTTACAATCCGGTCTATGTACTTTTACGCATTGTATTATGAAAATTAGAGTGCATTATGTTATGTTTATGTTGTTCAAGAACAACCCCGAGAGTCTCCAGTATGAATTTGGCTACTCAAATATCAATCAGTCACCTTATTTAGCAAGATGGAGTCGTCCCAGTTACGACAAAGTTATGATAGGTTCTAACAGATGGCGCTAGTTTATTTAGTATTTTTTAAAAAATTGCAGCATTCGTTCGTAAAATTTATTAGAGCTTCATTAGAGCTTTTTTATTTTTGTATGATTTTATAATGGATAAAAATGTGATTATACTCTTGTTATGCTTATATCATTGCATATATCAACAGCATTATTTATGTAAAATAATTTGTTTATTACCTGTAAATATTATGAATTAAAAAAAAAAAAGTTTGGTACATCATCTCTCTCAATTCGCGGGTTTCTCCCATAATTCAATGTTTTTTCCAATCTAAAAGTAGTTTGCTTGAAAGGATGTAATTGTAAGTACACCTTACATGATTCTTCAGAAAGACACATCATCGAATAATTTTCTTGAATTTGATGGAAAATAATCATTTTGATGGATCAAATAAAAAAACAAGTAGGTAATTTTGAAATATTTCACAAAAATGGAAAAAGAAAACATTTGTAGTGATGTGGGATCGATCCTTGCTCGAGCAGATCGAAATTCCACAGGTGTAACCATTAGACCAATCAATCTCTACACGGCGTCTTGAAATTAACAATTAATTTATATATAATTTCATTGTGTATGTGTGCGTGCATAGCTACGACAAAACAGCAAATTTTAAGATTGTTTGGGCCCGATGTAGAAACATACAACAGAAAATGACACAATTCTGCCTTTATAAAATAATTAACACATTAAAACTGTCGCATCATACAACGGAGCGAAATATTTTGTTTGTTTACTATTTTTAAATACAAAAACCAAATTATAGTAATTATAGTACCGCAGCGCCATCTATTGACAGGAAACTTAGAATCAGGCACTAGTGTTTAACCTTAAGCAGGGCCTATTGAAAAAGGCATATTATAAAGTAAATGAATATTTGGATGATGGTGAAGCATGGTGTTACAGTGATAATGATATTTGTCATGATGGTAGGTTATAATTTAATTAATTAGTATAATTACCTAACTTCTGATTCCTCTAAAGAGTTAACATTAATTAATTACAGACTGTAAAAGGAAATAGACTATATGATATGAGACAGGTAGGCAAAGATATATATGTTTTTCTTTTTTTTTCATTAACCTGAATTCCTGCTGTCTTGTATTTTCTTATCCCTTGGTTAAAGTAGATAAAAGGCATTTGTTGTATAGTATAAGTTTTATGTTAAAAAAAAGATATGATCTTGCTAAGTTTCTGGCACGTTCTTCTTAGCAAGACTAATCGAATGGGCGGAGGTAGGCATGTATTTATATATGTAACCTATTAGTATGTAGTATATAGGATGGGATTTGGTCGGCCGCCTGGATTCGTGCTGGGGGCTCGGTTGGTGATCATTGAACCTTGTTCCTGGTCCCTGGCCGGGTCTCCGGTGTGGGTTCGGGCGGTTGATTGGATTTCACCTTGTATAATATATATTTTACCTATAATTTCAATTGATATATATTGCTACATAAATTAAACAAACGTTTAATCTAGTTCATGTACATTTATTATTTTATTACATATATTTTTTTTATATAAGATTAAATTTTGACTTGTGAAACGTGTATTTTATATACCTACTTTGCAAAATAAACTTTTTGAATTTGAATATACTTTTACTATACTGGTTTCAAGAAATCTTCAAAAAACCCCAAAAATATGTATGCCCCCCCCCCCCTATCTCCAAACTGGTGGACCAAAAAATATGAATAAAATAATGGTAATATGTGTTTACGTAAAAAATACAGGAAAAATAAAGAGGTTGAGAAATTCACGAAAAAAATTGTTTTTTGGTATTTGTTGTTGTAGCGGCAAGAGAAATACATTATCTGTGAAAATTTCAACTGTCTAACTATCACGGTTCATGAGATACAGCCTGGTGACAGGCGGACAGACGGACGGGCAGACGGACAGACAGACGGATGGACAGCGGAGTCTTAGTAATAGGGTCCCGTTGGTTACCCTTTGGGTACGGGACCCTAAAAATGACAACATTAAATTTATCATCCACAACACTGAACCCTAGGTACACGAGTCTGACACGCACTTGGCCGGTTTTTTTTTTCAAAAAGGGTCACTGAACCTCAGTCCTGACTACTTACCGAGTCTCCAGTATGTATTTTTGGCTATTTAATTAGACGTGACCTAATGTAGGTACCTCACAATTATAATAAGTATTACGAGTGTGTTTACTTTCGTAAGTACTTTCTAAATACAATAAAAGGAATAGAAAATGAGTGTTTTGATGTCCATAGAAATGTAAGGGATGAGTTAATGTTCTTTCGTCTTGCGGATGCACTCCTCTCAAATGTTACACAATTTAACAAATTGTCATGTGTTACATGTTACATAATAGGGGAGATGACAGGGTAAACAAAATATTATTCTATTTAGTCCGTCATTTAGATTATAAAAAATATTGAACACGTATTTTTTCTTTTGTCAATCAAACAAAAAATGACAGAGATAAAGTTTGTGAGTGGGGGGTGGTGACGTCACGCCTAGGTAAAAAGTGTAGTTAGGCGTGACGTCACGCGGAACTTTAGCTGGCTATATCTTCACAATTTTTTGTTTAATTATCAAAAGAAAAAATACGTTTCCAATATTTTCTGATAATCTAACTGGCGGACTAATTAGAATGTTTTAGTCATAGGACGCTTGCGAAGTACGAAGAAGCAAAAATGCAATAAATCGTAAGTTACTGTCTGACTCAACTTGGATGATACTATAATTATGTAGTACATACAACTATATTCAAACTACTGACTACATATTATTATCATGTTATATGTTGTTGCAGCCCGCAGATGTGTTTTTAATAAATAAAAAAGTCAAATATTGCTCGTGTTGTTGCGGGAAGTGTGGGATCCGTGAAAAAGGTAAGAATGTTGATTTTAAGGCGATATGTAAAAGTTTTAGCGTCCCTGTTACTCCATATGCGAAAAAACCCTCAGTGCGAGAGGGACGGATTCGTGGTAAAGTAGCAAAAAGTCGGTTTTTTATTAATATAAAATGTACTAAAGTTGCTATCAAAATTTCCTGGCCCGGGGAATTTTTATCATATTCTTGTCTTTGGGTTTGTTTCTGATTGATCGTTTCTAGTTTGTAATGCACTCTAATAATATTTAATCCACTATTTGCTTAGCAACAACAGAAATTGAATTATCCAATGACATAACCACAGGAGCGTAAATATTAAAGTTTGTGAAAGTTATTTCTGTTTGTTTTTACAAAATGTACTGTACACTCACGATGTACGCTCACGATGTACACTCACGATAGCTAACAAATAACCTACAACGTTGTGCCATACACACATTTCACATGTTTCAGATCGTTTCGGCCGCTCTCAGTATAACGTTCTGGCGCTTTGAGCCCGTTCATATATAACGTCATCTGAAATTAGGGGGGGGGGGGGTCAAGATATCATGAACATAGATGTCAATAATGGAGGTAATTTGTCAAAAAAAAAACTATAGTTTTACAAACAATATTGATTTTGTAATACAGACAACGAAAATTATATCAGTTTTGTGAGAGGGTGAGGTCATTGGATAATGGCGATAGAACGATTAGGGGAGGGGGGGGGGGTCGAACATCAGCAAAAATAAATAACTATTTCAAATGAACCTGAGGTAACAAGGGTATTTAGATTTAGTAGTTAGTAGTAGTTTGTAATGATGTCGGTACTGACCACTTAGTAGTTAGTAGTAGTTTGTAATGATGTAGGTACTGACCATTTAGTAGTTAGTAGTAGTTTGTAATGATGTCGGTACTGACCACTTAGTAGTTAGTAGTAGTTTGTAATGATGTAGGTACTGACCATTTAGTAGTTAGTAGTAGTTTGTAATGATGTCGGTACTGACCACTTAGTAGTTAGTAGTAGTTTGTAATGATGTAGGTACTGACCATTTAGTAGTTAGTAGTAGTTTGTAATGATGTCGGTACTGACCACTTAGTAGTTAGTAGTAGTTTGTAATGATGTAGGTACTGACCATTTAGTAGTTAGTAGTAGTTTGTAATGATGTCGGTACTGACCACTTAGTAGTTAGTAGTAGTTTGTAATGATGTAGGTACTGACCATTTAGTAGTTAGTAGTAGTTTGTAATGATGTCGGTACTGACCACTTAGTAGTTAGTAGTAGTTTGTAATGATGTAGGTACTGACCATTTAGTAGTTAGTAGTAGTTTGTAATGATGTCGGTACTGACCATTTAGTAGTTAGTAGTAGTTTGTAATTATGTCGTTACTGACCATTTAGTAGTTAGTAGTAGTTTGTAATGATGTCGGTACTGACCATTTAGTAGTTAGTAGTAGTTTGTAATTATGTCGGTACTGACCACTTAGTAGTTAGTAGTAGTTTGTAATGATGTAGGTACTGACCATTTAGTAGTTAGTAGTAGTTTGTAATGATGTCGGTACTGACCATTTAGTAGTTAGTAGTAGTTTGTAATTATGTCGGTACTGACCATTTAGTAGTTAGTAGTAGTTTGTAATGATGTCGGTACTGACCATTTAGTAGTTAGTAGTAGTTTGTAATGATGTAGGTACTGACCATTTAGTAGTTAGTAGTAGTTTGTAATGATGTCGGTACTGACCATTTAGTAGTTAGTAGTAGTTTGTAATTATGTCGGTACTGACCATTTAGTAGTTAGTAGTAGTTTGTAATGATGTCGGTACTGACCATTTAGTAGTTAGTAGTAGTTTGTAATTATGTCGGTACTGACCATTTAGTAGTTAGTAGTAGTTTGTAATGATGTCGGTACTGACCATTTAGTAGTTAGTAGTAGTTTGTAATGATGTCGGTACTGACCATTTAGTAGTTAGTAGTAGTTTGTAATGATGTCGGTACTGACCATTTAGTAGTTAGTAGTAGTTTGTAATGATGTCGGTACTGACCATTTAGTAGTTAGTAGTAGTTTGTAATGATGTCGGTACTGACCATTTAGTAGTTAGTAGTAGTTTGTAATGATGTCGGTACTGACCATTTAGTAGTTAGTAGTAGTTTGTAATGATGTCGGTACTGACCATTTAGTAGTTAGTAGTAGTTTGTAATGATGTCGGTACTGACCATTTAGTAGTTAGTAGTAGTTTGTAATGATGTCGGTACTGACCATTTAGTAGTTAGTAGTAGTTTGTAATGATGTCGGTACTGACCATTTAGTAGTTAGTAGTAGTTTGTAATGATGTCGGTACTGACCATTTAGTAGTTAGTAGTAGTTTGTAATGATGTCGGTACTGACCATTTAGTAGTTAGTAGTAGTTTGTAATGATGTCGGTACTGACCATTTAGTAGTTAGTAGTAGTTTGTAATGATGTCGGTACTGACCATTTAGTAGTTAGTAGTAGTTTGTAATGATGTCGGTACTGACCATTTAGTAGTTAGTAGTAGTTTGTAATGATGTCGGTACTGACCATTTAGTAGTTAGTAGTAGTTTGTAATGATGTCGGTACTGACCATTTAGTAGTTAGTAGTAGTTTGTAATGATGTCGGTACTGACCATTTAGTAGTTAGTAGTAGTTTGTAATGATGTCGGTACTGACCATTTAGTAGTTAGTAGTAGTTTGTAATTATGTCGGTACTGACCATTTAGTAGTTAGTAGTAGTTTGTAATGATGTCGGTACTGACCATTTAGTAGTTAGTAGTAGTTTGTAATGATGTCGGTACTGACCATTTAGTAGTTAGTAGTAGTTTGTAATGATGTCGGTACTGACCATTTAGTAGTTAGTAGTAGTTTGTAATGATGTAGGTACTGACCATTTAGTAGTTAGTAGTAGTTTGTAATGATGTCGGTACTGACCATTTAGTAGTTAGTAGTAGTTTGTAATGATGTCGGTACTGACCATTTAGTAGTTAGTAGTAGTTTGTAATGATGTCGGTACTGACCATTTAGTAGTTAGTAGTAGTTTGTAATGATGTCGGTACTGACCATTTAGTAGTTAGTAGTAGTTTGTAATGATGTCGGTACTGACCATTTAGTAGTTAGTAGTAGTTTGTAATGATGTCGGTACTGACCATTTAGTAGTTAGTAGTAGTTTGTAATGATGTCGGTACTGACCATTTAGTAGTTAGTAGTAGTTTGTAATGATGTCGGTACTGACCATTTAGTAGTTAGTAGTAGTTTGTAATGATGTCGGTACTGACCATTTAGTAGTTAGTAGTAGTTTGTAATGATGTCGGTACTGACCACTTCTTTGGATATCTTCTCGAACCTCTGCGTGAAGGCGGCGAGAGCGTCCGCGACTGGATCTCCCATCTTGTTATTCTCCGCTGAGTTTTGTCTGGAAACAAAACGTTACAAATGTCACAGACGTTACAAATGTCACAGACGTTACAAATGTCACAGACGTTACAAATGTCACAGACGTTACAAATGTCACAGACGTTACAAATGTCACATACGTTACAAATGTCACAGACGTTACAAATGTCACAGACGTTACAAATGTCACAGACGTTACAAATGTCACAGACGTTACAAATGTCACAGACGTTACAAATGTCACAGACGTTACAAATGTCACATACGTTACAAATGTCACAGACGTTACAAATGTCACAGACGTTACAAATGTCACAGACGTTACAAATGTCACAGACGTTACAAATGTCACAGACGTTACAAATGTCACATACGTTACAAATGTCACAGACGTTACAAATGTCACAGACGTTACAAATGTCACAGACGTTACAAATGTCACAGACGTTACAAATGTCACATACTTTACAAATGTCACAGACGTTACAAATGTCACAGACGTTACAAATGTCACAGACGTTACAAATGTCACAGACGTTACAAATGTCACAGACGTTACAAATGTCACATACGTTACAAATGTCACAGACGTTACAAATGTCACATACTTTACAAATGTCACAGACGTTACAAATGTCACAGACGTTACAAATGTCACAGACGTTACAAATGTCACATACGTTACAAATGTCACAGACGTTACAAATGTCACAGACGTTACAAATGTCACAGACGTTACAAATGTCACAGACGTTACAAATGCATACGTTACAAATGTCACAGACGTTACAAATGTCACAGACGTTACAAATGTCACAGACGTTACAAATGTCACAGACGTTACAAATGTCACATACGTTACAAATGTCACAGACGTTACAAATGTCACAGACGTTACAAATGTCACAGACGTTACAAATGTCACAGACGTTACAAATGTCACAGACGTTACATACGTTACAAATGTCACAGACGTTACAAATGTCACAGACGTTACAAATGTCACAGACGTTACAAATGTCACAGACGTTACAAATGTCACAGACGTTACAAATGTCACATACGTTACAAATTTCACAGACGTTACAAATGTCACATACGTTACAAATGTCACAGACGTTACAAATGTCACAGACGTTACAAATGTCACAGACGTTACAAATGTCACAGACGTTACAAATGAAGACAACTATGACGAAAAATGTATAACACTCGTCACAAAGTACAACGAACATGCACATCAACAAACACGTGAAGCGAAGCTAGCAGCGGTTAGTGAACTGTCAGTACGGAGGAGGGCTGACATTTACTGAAATCACAGTCTGGTGATCATACTGAACCACTGTTCAAACGAAACGTACTCGAGTATAACATATAGCTAGGCTAAAGGACTATTTGTTCGTGTTTAGTTGGCAATCCATAACCTTTATGGATACGTCGTATTGACTGATTTATTTCGTGTTTTCCAAAAATAAATAGAGATCCAGTATAAAAGATCTTTCAGACAAAACACGAGCAAGATTCCTTAGAGAGTCCTATCGGTGTGAAGGTGGCTCTCCATAAATAATTATTCCTTCGAGAGTCCTACTGAAAGTCTTGACGAAGTAAAATACCTCCAGCACGATAAGCGAGTGCCCTACGAGGTGTATCATACCGATGTGCATATTACACGAGCTAATGTTTATATATGGAGATACACAATGAACATATTTTATGTTGTATTTTATAAAGTTTTATGTTGAAACATTATCATAATATATCTAATAATAATAAAAATTGATAAACTACCAGCTATAAACTTCAAACATTGTATATAGCGGTACGACCTAGCCCCAAAATAGTATACTCAGAGCTGACGACCTGAAAGGTTAAGTAAATATATCGTCAATGAAACTGTTGTATACTGGCTGCTGACACAAGCTGTCATGCGGACGCGACATGTATGTGTCATTACATTTACTTTATGTGTTGTATAAACTGTTGTATACTGGCTGCTCACACAAGCTGTCATGCGGACGCGACATGTATGTGTCATTACATTTACTTTATGTGTTGTATAAACTGTTGTATACTGGCTGCTCACACAAGCTGTCATGCGGACGCGACATGTATGTGTCATTACATTTACTTTATCAGTTGTATAAACTGTTGTATACTGGCTGCTCACACAAGCTGTCATGCGGACGCGACATGTATGTGTCATTACATTTACTTTATGTGTTGTATAAACTGTTGTATACTGGCTGCTGACACAAGCTGTCATGCGGACGCGACATGTATGTGTCATTACATTTACTTTATCAGTTGTATAAACTGTTGTATACTGGCTGCTCACACAAGCTGTCATGCGGACGCGACATGTATGTGTCATTACATTTACTTTATCAGTTGTATAAACTGTTGTATACTGGCTGCTCACACAAGCTGTCATGCGGACGCGACATGTATGTGTCATTACATTTACTTTATCAGTTGTATAAACTGTTGTATACTGGCTGCTGACACAAGCTGTCATGCGGACGCGACATGTATGTGTCATTACATTTACTTTATCAGTTGTATAAACTGTTGTATACTGGCTGCTGACACAAGCTGTCATGCGGACGCGACATGTATGTGTCATTACATTTACTTTATCAGTTGTATAAACTGTTGTATACTGGCTGCTCACACAAGCTGTCATGCGGACGCGACATGTATGTGTCATTACATTTACTTTATCAGTTGTATAAACTGTTGTATACTGGCTGCTCACACAAGCTGTCATGCGGACGCGACATGTATGTGTCATTACATTTACTTTATCAGTTGTATAAACTGTTGTATACTGGCTGCTCACACAAGCTGTCATGCGGACGCGACATGTATGTGTCATTACATTTACTTTATCAGTTGTATAAACTGTTGTATACTGGCTGCTCACACAAGCTGTCATGCGGACGCGACATGTATGTGTCATTACATTTACTTTATCAGTTGTATAAACTGTTGTATACTGGCTGCTCACACAAGCTGTCATGCGGACGCGACATGTATGTGTCATTACATTTACTTTATCAGTTGTATAAACTGTTGTATACTGGCTGCTCACACAAGCTGTCATGCGGACGCGACATGTATGTGTCATTACATTTACTTTATCAGTTGTATAAACTGTTGTATACTGGCTGCTCACACAAGCTGTCATGCGGACGCGACATGTATGTGTCATTACATTTACTTTATCAGTTGTATAAACTGTTGTATACTGGCTGCTGACACAAGCTGTCATGCGGACGCGACATGTATGTGTCATTACATTTACTTTATCAGTTGTATAAACTGTTGTATACTGGCTGCTCACACAAGCTGTCATGCGGACGCGACATGTATGTGTCATTACATTTACTTTATCAGTTGTATAAACTGTTGTATACTGGCTGCTCACACAAGCTGTCATGCGGACGCGACATGTATGTGTCATTACATTTACTTTATCAGTTGTATAAACTGTTGTATACTGGCTGCTCACACAAGCTGTCATGCGGACGCGACATGTATGTGTCATTACATTTACTTTATCAGTTGTATAAACTGTTGTATACTGGCTGCTCACACAAGCTGTCATGCGGACGCGACATGTATGTGTCATTACATTTACTTTATCAGTTGTATAAACTGTTGTATACTGGCTGCTCACACAAGCTGTCATGCGGACGCGACATGTATGTGTCATTACATTTACTTTATCAGTTGTATAAACTGTTGTATACTGGCTGCTGACACAAGCTGTCATGCGGACGCGACATGTATGTGTCATTACATTTACTTTATCAGTTGTATAAACTGTTGTATACTGGCTGCTCACACAAGCTGTCATGCGGACGCGACATGTATGTGTCATTACATTTACTTTATCAGTTGTATAAACTGTTGTATACTGGCTGCTCACACAAGCTGTCATGCGGACGCGACATGTATGTGTCATTACATTTACTTTATCAGTTGTATAAACTGTTGTATACTGGCTGCTCACACAAGCTGTCATGCGGACGCGACATGTATGTGTCATTAGCATCGAAATAATTATTTCGATGGTCATTAGATTTACTTTATCCATTAAATAATTAAATACCAACTTGTGTTTTAAATGTATAGTAATAAATTTGGCGACGAGATATCGACTATTGATATTAAAAAACTCAAAAAAACCCACGCCTTTTTACGGGGCAATCTGACAAAACTAGAAAACTACGTAAACTCTCAAGAAACATTTCAGACAAGACTCGAAACACTTCAGGAAACACTACCGAAATTACAAGAAATACAGCAATATATAGAATTGGAAACAACAGAAGATCAACTTGACCACGAGACGGAAACACCAGAAGATCAACTTGACCACGAGACGGAAACACCAGAAGATCAACTTGACCACGAGACGGAAACACTAGAAGATCAACTTGACCACAAGACGGAAACACCAGAAGATCAACTTGACCACGAGACGGAAACCAGTTACGACTTCGAAGAAAAGTTTACAATTATAAAAACAAAACTTCTTATTTTTCAAAACAGAGACAAGCAACCTATTTTACCTATACAAACATCGTCATCACAGACGAGTACGTGTACACAACAAGAGCGAGGGCCAAAAATGAACTTCCAGCCACTCCAAGAGAAAGAAACCTTCAAAAGATTCTACAACAGACTGACTGTATTTTTCTTGCTGAACAAGATCGAAGACGCTAAAATGAAAGTATACATGTTACTTTTGACGCTACCTCCAGAACTACACGAGAGGTTAAATGATTTATGCTCTCCGGATGACCCTCTTAATATGAATTTTGAAGAAACGGAAGAAAGAATTACACAATTACTAGATGACTACGTAGATTCGAAACGTAGCATATAGACGTTGCAACACAAACTTATCAAACGTGTTACGTTCATGACGTGTACAAGGTGAAAATGAAACGGTGGCAACATACGCCTCAGAATTGACGAAACTTTCTGTAAACTGCGAATTCAAGTGTAATAATTGTCATAAACCCACTTTAGAAAACTTCATATCCTTACAATTTATTCGAGCGCTGAGAGACAGCGACGTGCGAACTAAAATTCTCCAAGAAAGAAATGGTAAAATGGTAAAATCGGAGGACACGCGAATATCCGCAGGTATTCACAAACATTTGGACACAGTAAATAATTACGAGTACAACAAGTAAGCCAGTTCTCCCCACTCCCCACTCCCGCCTCCAAACTTGGAAGTCTGGAAATTAAGACGCTGACTTTTTCCTAAGAAAACAAAGAAACATGAACCGCGGCCTACCAGTTCGACGATTTCGGCAAGAAACATGAACCGCGGCCTCAGTTCGACGATTTCGGCAAGAAACATGAACCGCGGCCTACCAGTTCGACGATTTCGGCAAGAAACATGAACCGCGGCCTACCAGTTCGACGATTTCGGCAAGAAACATGAACCGCGGCCTACCAGTTCGACGATTTCGGCAAGAAACATGAACCGCGGCCTACCAGTTCGACGATTTCGGCAAGAAACATGAACCGCGGCCTACCAGTTCGACGATTTCGGCAAGAAACATTAACCGCGGCCTACCAGTTCGACGATTTCGGCAAGAAACATTAACCGCGGCCTACCAGCTCGACGATTTCGGCAAGAAACATAAACCGCGGCCTACCAGTTCGACGATTTCGGCAAGAAACATGAACCGCGGCCTACCAGTTCAACGATTTCGGCAAGAGAGCCTCAGGTAAGTATTATTCCGAGTTTCATTGACAATCAATTTACCAGATCTTTGAGGTAATCAGCAGCTATATGTAACGATATAGGGAATGATTTGAACGATAGTCCAACTCGTGAACCAGCCATATGTCTCACTTGGGCTGCTGGATTTTAACGCCATAACATTGGATGAGATCTTGTGTGGAGGTTCAACGTTTATTTAGTGAAAATAATTAATTGAGATTAGCATTCGGATAGTTATTTTTTGCAGTTTGACGATCTTAGTAAAACTTAATAAATGTATTATTATAGAAACAAATATTTATGTATTTTTTATGGCTGAGATAGTAACGGCAACTTGAAAGCTTGTTCACGTTTGTGGTTTAATTATAACAATTTTTTTGTAATCGAGGTCAGTTAGTGTAGTGTAATGTAATGTCCGTTAAACACGGACAACAATGTTGTTTCAATGTGACTACTAGTGTGGTTAAAGTAAATGTCTACACGTAGATACCTGGTGGAGACACCGGATTCGGGCTGCAGCAGCGACATCCCCGTGCTGCACGAGTGTCGCAGCAAGTGCTACGTGTAGGTAGGTATGTACATTTAGAGACCTGGTGGAGAGACCGGACTCGGGCTGCAGCAGCGACATCCCCGTGCTGCACGAGTGTCGCAGCAAGTGCTACGTGTAGGTAGGTATGTACATTTAGAGACCTGGTGGAGAGACCGGACTCGGGCTGCAGCAGCGACATCCCCGTGCTGCACGAGTGTCGCAGCAAGTGCTACGTGTAGGTAGGTATGTACATTTAGAGACCTGGTGGAGAGACCGGACTCGGGCTGCAGCAGCGACATCCCCGTGCTGCACGAGTGTCGCAGCAAGTGCTACGTGTAGGTAGGTATGTACATTTAGAGACCTGGTGGAGAGACCGGACTCGGGCTGCAGCAGCGACATCCCCGTGCTGCACGAGTGTCGCAGCAAGTGCTACGTGTAGGTAGGTATGTACATTTAGAGACCTGGTGGAGAGACCGGACTCGGGCTGCAGCAGCGACATCCCCGTGCTGCACGAGTGTCGCAGCAAGTGCTACGTGTAGGTAGGTATGTACATTTAGAGACCTGGTGGAGAGACCGGACTCGGGCTGCAGCAGCGACATCCCCGTGCTGCACGAGTGTCGCAGCAAGTGCTACGTGTAGGTAGGTATGTACATTTAGAGACCTGGTGGAGAGGCCGGACTCGGGCTGCAGCAGCGACATCCCCGTGCTGCACGAGTGTCGCAGCAAGTGCTACGTGTAGGTAGGTATGTACATTTAGAGACCTGGTGGAGAGGCCGGACTCGGGCTGCAGCAGCGACATCCGCGTGCTGCACGAGTGTCGCAGCAAGTGCTACGTGTAGGTAGGTATGTACATTTAGAGACCTGGTGGAGAGGCCGGACTCGGGCTGCAGCAGCGACATCCCCGTGCTGCACGAGTGTCGCAGCAAGTGCTACGTGTAGGTAGGTATGTACATTTAGAGACCTGGTGGAGAGGCCGGACTCGGGCTGCAGCAGTGACGCGTCCGACAGCGAGGAGGATGACGTCTCCGTGCTGCGCGAGTGTTGAAGCGAGTGCTTGCTGTAGCTGCGTCCCGACACAGACACACGTACACATGTTATACATTATATCGCCATTGACAGTTAATATTCTATTCTTGAAAGCTTCAATACTGTATAAATTTAGTACAAATATTGGTACATTTATTGCTGCATAATATACCTTAGAAATGTATGCCAAACAAATATACTTAATCATTTACTCGTATACTTAATTATTTGTCATACTTATTTGTAATTTACAATTTTCATTACACAGTTGACGACGGCCCACTTGAAGCCAAATATATTTTGAGTTTACTATACTGTATTATTTACGTACGTTTAAACTTAGTAAAGTTAATTTTTAAATAGGTTCACTTTAGCACAAAATGGCCTCTCTTATGTTCATATCGCACTGGTGGACTAAACCTGCTTGTCAGACCAGATGCATCTAAACATGAAAATATTTTTTTTTCATGTAATTTGACCTACTATGAAACGACCACTGTTATGATTATGGTCAATAAATGAATGTGAATCAATTCGGTTACGGAACCCTAAAAACGGTTTTGTGCGCCCCGAAGCTGACAGGAGCGAAACAAATCCCGCACTTTGTTTATCTCATTTTTAAATTGTATGTTAAAAATATTAAAAATGACGTCAAGGGAAAACGATATTTTAGTAATTGGGACACTACGCCATGCCACATGACTATGCCACACTATGCCATGCCACATGACTATGCCACAGTTATATACCGTCACTAATAAGTTCATCAATTCATAGATAGTGCCAATATGGCGGTTTGTTTACATTACCCGCAAGTCTAATGGAATTAACTTTAGGTATATTATACTCGCTAGCGACTGCGTTAAATTATTATATTAACAGCGCCCCTGGCGGATTACGAGAGGAACTAGAATGTCCAACACAAAATATTTATATTAACAGCGCCCCTGGCGGGTTACGAGAGGAACTAGAATGTCCAACACAAAATATTTATATTAACAGCGCCCCTGGCGGGTTACGAGAGGAACTAGAATGTCCAACACAAAATATTTATATTAACAGCGCCCCTGGCGGGTTACGAGAGGAACTAGAATGTCCAATACAAAATATTCATATTAACAGCGCCCCTGGCGGGTTACGAGAGGAACTAGAATGTCCAATACAAAATATTCATATTAACAGCGCCCCTGGCGGGATACGATAGGAACTAGAATGTCCAACACAAAATATTTATATTAACAGCGCCCCTGGCGGGTTACGAGAGGAACTAGAATGTCCAACACAAAATATTTATATTAACAGCGCCCCTGGCGGGTTACGAGAGGAACTAGAATGTCCAACACAAAATATTTATATTAACAGCGCCCCTGGCGGGTTACGAGAGGAACTAGAATGTCCAACACAAAATATTTATATTAACAGCGCCCCTGGCGGGTTACGAGAGCAACCAGAATGTCCAATACAAAATATTTATATTAACAGCGCCTCTGGCGGATTTCGAGAGGAACTAGAATGTCCAATACAAAATATTTATATTAACAGCGCCCCTGGCGGATTACGAGAGGAAACAGAATGTCCAATACAAAATATTTAACGCAGTCGCTAACGAGTACAGATATCAACACTCATGGTAGCTCCTGTACGTTCTGCTGTTCAGGCCATAGAGGGCGCGCGCGAATATATCTTTCATCTGCGCATGCGACGAAGCTCTCTACGAGCCCGCCCTCTGGTGGCCGAAACTGTAGATTGTAGTCGGCAATGGTACATGAGGTTTGACTCGATGTTACGCAACATGTATTGCAACACGATATTTGTTTCTAAGGTATTTATTAAAGGTATATAAAGGTGTAAAATCTGTCTTCTAATTATTGGGCTTCTTATATTAAAACTTAACTTTTAGGAATCTCTGAGCTACTTTCGTGAAACTAGATCCTTCCTCCACGTGCTTAAATTGTTACAGTTCGCGTCACGTAAAAAGAACGCTGGGCGAGAGTGGGAGGGGGGATGTGTCTGCGCATAGGTAACAGGCATGCGAGAAAGGGACCACTTGATCCCTTACTAGCGTACTTTTTTCATGACGCGAACTGTAGCTCGAAGCAGAACACACACAACATGTCGTCCGGTCTGACGGTTACATCACATACAAGCAGGTAGGGACCACTTACCGTCTCACTTCCTGCGAGTTCTGGTTCACGTGTAGCGCTAACGAATTGGTTCCGTCATTAACCTGCACCTGCAATCAACAACGGGTTACTGTACAACCGTCGTCGCATACATTTGAAACTGCGGATAAAACATATTTTAGATCAGTTTTTGCTATTTATGGTGTTTTATACGAGACAATAGAGATGATGACTATTAGTCAAATCAGCAACCTTTTATGAAACGTCAAAAACGATTTTATGTATAAAAATACTCACAAGTAACGTCATAAATTTGTATTTTGGCAGAATGCAAATGAATAACTTCTAAATTATTTTATTGTATTGAAAATTTGAGATTGAACTTTATGCAAAATTATGAAATAAGTAGGCACTATTTTTGAATATCAATTTTACGCAGACAAGTTTTTAAATTTATTGACAACCCAGGCATCACCTTTAACAATCATTTTATTTTTAAAATTTTTGGTATACATATATTATTGTTTTTGTAGTTTGGTTAAACCTTACTGATTAAGTTAAATAAAAAAATAATAAATGAAATACTGCAGTCAGACGAGTCAGTCGATCACAGCGCTGCAGCACGTGATACTGCAGTCAGACGAGTCAGTCGATCACAGCGCTGCAGCACGTGATACTGCAGTCAGACGAGTCAGTCGATCACAGCGCTGCACCACGTGATACTGCAGTCAGACGAGTCAGTCGATCACAGCGCTGCACCACGTGATACTGCAGTCAGACGAGTCAGTCGATCACAGCGCTGCACCACGTGATACTGCAGTCAGACTGCAGCATTGCAAATTTTATAAGGTGCGATTATCTCAGCGTTTTTGCATCGTTGCTCAAAGTTTTCGCATCGTTGTTAGCTTCTTGGGTGTGTTCATGTCAAAAGTTGAGTTGATGTCGATAAATTTCGTTCGCTGGGTTGGTACGTGTTTCAAGTTGAGTGGATTGACATGTAGTTCGTTCGCTTGGCTTGTGCGAGGTTCCGTTTCCGAAAGCAATGCTCGGCCAGTGTTTTAGCTGTCGAGTCGTGTCTTGTTTTTTACCTTTTTGGTTCTTTGTTCTGGAAAATTTAACATGGCGATCGTGCCAAGACGAGTTGTTTGATTTTAAAAGGTTTGTTTCGAGTTTAAATTGGTGTGTATATTTTGCGTGGAATGGTTTCCGTAATATTGTTTTGTATTTCAGAGGAATTATTTAAAATGAAATGATGGACTGAAAGGAAGTTTGCGGCCGGGAAGGTGGGAGATCTGATCTATTGTCAGGTCATGGTACGTATTACTTTCTTAGTAATCAAGTCACCGGTTTTCTTTTTTCCTCGTTTCCGTGTTGTAAAGGTTTTAATATGTTTTTATTTTCTCCTAATTCCAGGGTGTTTTTGCTTCTTTTGTGTGTGATGGCAGCCGCGTGGTTGTAACGCGGTCAAGCTACCTTTTGTTGGCGGGGTTGGACCGACGGAATCGCCGGGTTGGAGTTCATTCACCCTAAGTTGGACAGCGGACGGCGTGCCAGTTCTGGTAGAAAATGTTGGCGATTTACAAGTATGTGACGTAGGTTTTAATTTTAACCTCGCATTATAAAACGTGGCTTGGACGGAATGTTTCCAGGACACTTAGATTTATGACCTTTCTAAACAAAGTGTTTAATTCTTCTTTCTGTTTCATTTGGATAACCTAAATTGTAAAATTTCATTGTTCTGTAATTTTTCCTGGTAAAACTGGATGGTGTACCAGACGATTTAGTCAAAAGAGTATGTCGACAAATATTATTAAGATGGATTCACGGCTCCTCTGAGCTAGATTTGTTTGGAATTTATTTTCCTTGTTTTTCAAGTTTTCTTTCTCTTAAAGATTTTTTCTTTTTTTTATGTAGATTCACAAGATTCAATGTAATATAGTTACCTGTGGTTAAGGCGGTACCTAACCCAACCATTTTATTCAATTAAAGGTTTTAGTAATAACTTGGTAGAATTTGTTCCAATGTAATATTGCTACCTGAAGTTAAGGCGGTACCTGACACAACTATTTGATGTCCTAAAAGTTTTAGTAATGACTTGGAAGAATTTTGTTCTAATGTAATATTGTTACCTGAAGTTAAGGTGGTACCTAACTCAACTATTTACATCTTAAAAGTTTTAGTAATGATTTGGTAGAATTTTGTTACAATGTAATATTGTCAATTACATCTTCAGTCTTGTGAAATTATACATATTTTTGATAAAGTTAAATACACTTAATTGTAAAGTACCTCGAAGTTTTCTTCAGAACCTTTTTCCAACTATTAGGTTACAATTAGGTCACTTTTAACTTTATTTGTTAAGCAGCACGACTGGTGGAAAAGACCGGGTACCAGCCGGTCGTGCTACTTTACAATGGCGCCCAACGTGGAGCCATTTACAATGGCGCCCTTGGGTTTTTAAATAATAATATTTGTCGAAGGGTTATTCGGTGAAACAGAGTTTTTTTATTTTTGTTACTTGGGTTTTTTTTTTGTATGTGTAACATTATTTTTTTTGTACTGTGTACTTTGGTTTAGTGTGTGCTTTTGCACATATAAGGAAGCTTAAGTGCTATATTTTTTTTGTGAGTATCAACTTAGGGTGTATTTACACTTTTTTTTTTGGTACCAAAATTTTTTTAATTTTTTTAATTTTATCTAGTTTACACTGAGTTGTGTTTGTGGTTGTGTAAATTCTTTTTTGCACTGAGTGAATTTGGTACCAAATTAATTTGTAAAAATTTAAAACACTTGTAAGAAACAGAAAGCAGATTTTTTTTTAAGGGATACTAAAGAAGTATTGTTTAACGTCCTCTTAAAGGATGAATTGATTTACGAGGTGACTATTCGCGCGGACACGCTAGCATCCACGTTTACAGGTTTTTGGACGCTGTTAAGGAAGCCAGTTTTTTCGTGTGTTTTGGTTGTTGATACCTCGGCATTTCATTTTGTTTTAATTTTATTGTGGTTTAATTGGAGTTTTTTTGTTGATGTACAGAGCCTCAAAACAGTGATTGTGGGTTTTTACACTAATCTTTGGATTGAGCTTCGTGCATGAGGTTGTAAGTTTTTACAATTCTCGGGTTTTGGGGTTATGTTTTTGTTAATTTATTTTATTGGGGTTAGTTCGTGGTTCAGCTCGCTGCTCGAGTTGTTCCGGGTTTTGTTTTACTTGCTTTTAGGCAAGAGCCGAGGTATCGGGTAGGTTTATTTGTTTGTTTTGTTTTTTAACCGTCACATAATAAATATAGTTTGCTTTGGGGGTAATTTTTTTTTCTTTCTAGTAATGTTTTTTAAGTTACTCAAATTTTAGTTTTTTGTTTGTTTTGGGGGATTTTCTTAAATTAAAATTTGAGTAACGGTTTTTATTTTATGACGTTTTAGTCCGGGGGTTTGGTTAGTTTCACGGACTCACGTATTAGTGAGATTCGTGTTTTGTTTAAAATTTATTCCCCCTGCTGGATTTGTTAGTGACGCGACTTTTATTCGTAATGTTCCCGTTTTTCCACTTTTGTTTCATTCGCGAGTCCGGGTGGGAGTTGAGTTTGATTTCTTGGCCAGTGTTTTAGTGCCCCAACAATATATTTGGGGGGATACCTAATTTTGTTTGAAAGGTTCCTGACGGACAGCAATTGTCTGGCTCGTTAAGAAGTTTGAATGTTATGTTTAAATGGATAGAATGCAGAGAGGTATGGAAGTAAGGTTGGTGATGTGTGCTAGGATACACTGGGCCCATTTTGTTAGAAGTCAAATTTCGACAGTGACCTACTCCAGCTCAAAGAGGTCTCGGTTTTTTTTTTGTGTGCAATTTTGCATTTTTGTCCGCTGCTGTTTGGTGGTATAGGGTAGCCGTGGTTTTTTTTTGAAGTGGGCGATAATCTCTGGACGTCTGGGAGTAGCTCTCCTGGTGTTTTTTTTCCTCTCACTGGAGTGGCTTGTTAATTCCGGTAAGTTCGATTAAGTTCGTTGATTCCGGTGATACAGGTCATGTTGATGGTGAGGGGCCGAGGCGGAACTCTTGAATGATTCATTTGTTTATTATTTTATAGTTGGTGGGTAGCATTTTGTCATTACGAATACTAGCGCACTACTTTTGTTGTTCCTGCAGTAGTCAAAGACCTACTGGTTTGAACCTTTAAAAAATTTATTAAGCTATGAGCTTCACCACATTTTTTCCTCAAGTAATTCTAAGCATTTCTAGCCCGGGCCACAAAAAAAAAAAAGATGCTGGCGGGGGGGAGGGGGGTACAAAGGAGCCGCTCGCCCACCTTTTTTTAAAAAAATCTATACGTTTCCAGTTGCCTACTATGGCAAGTTTGGTATCATTTTTGTATAAACTGAAGGTGTAGAATTCATTTCTGGTATTTACTTTAATAATTTTCATAGCAATTTTTTGAATAAATCATTAAAAAGTGAAAAGTTTCAAATTATTTTTTTGCTTTGAGAGCTAATAACTTCTGAATAAGAGAAAAAAAACGAAAATAAAAAATATTATAGTAAAGAGTATTTTATGCAAATTCTAACAGTATGAATTTCAAAAAATTGGTACTACAAAAAGTGGGTAAAAAAAAAATATTACTACCTCGCGGTGGTGGCGACTCGCACTAGGAGGCGATTAACTATCTAACAAATGGTATGTATTATCAGCGTAAACAATTATTTTATTATTAATTCCTTTGTAAAAAATAACCATTGGTAAAAATACTTGGCTGTACGCTGAATGACTGGCTTCCGAGCCACACTTTTGAGATTCTTGTTTATAAAGTGTGTACTAATTGATAACCGCTCGCCATCAGAGCAGAGCTTCTGAAAGTGCGATAATATAACAATAAAATAAAAGCATATAACAATAAAAGTGGACTTAGAACTTTGTCTTACTCAGGAAACTTAAAAAAAAATAAGAAATATTATATATATTTATATATAGACTTACGTTTAATTACATAATTCTGTGCACCTTAATTTTCTTTTAAAACAGTTGCAACGATTTTTGCATCCTGTCTTGCACCTGCACCGAGTAAGTTCCAAGCACGCACTTGTGACATCTGGTAAGTCTGACCAATAAGGGCTCTAAATACCTTATTCTATACCCCAACCCCAAGAAGAAGGGCTTGGAAGGTTTTGGGTTGGCACTAAGGCCTGGCCCCAAACATGGACCCCTTGGTACATTGCGCGAAGTGTGTGCTGGTGAAGAGCGGCCTTCATTGGAGGAATGTTCTCCAGTTCTCTATCCCTCTTCGTAAATAGATATTTTCTACATTCATTAACAGTAGTGCAAGGGCTTGAGCTGAAAAGTCAAATATTGGAGTCATAATAGAAGTAAACAACTTTACCTACATAACCTGAATTTGTATCAAATCAGATTTAACTTACCGGTCGTACATTGTAATAACAAATTTCTGAATAAAACTGTCAGCTTCTGCCAATTTCCCATCCATATGTTGCGTCAGGGTAGGCGTTCCAGGCGTCCAAGGCGGTCTTTTTGTCTCTTCCATTGAAAGAAGATACTGTGTCGCATCCTGTCAAGGCATGGAAAGTTGGCAGTACTTCAGCTCTTTCTAGTCCCGAAATAGTGTAGTTTAGTTAGTATGTATTAATTTTATATCACGTTTTTAATACTTAGAGCACGATGAACACATACCGAGTGCATTGGCAATAGTGTGGCATAAAATACAAGTGTGGTTTTTGCCTGTGCCCATGTGAACCCTAAACTCTTTTATTTCTGGCAATTTTTGAATACATGAAATGGCTACGACAACTACGTCTGTATCTACAGTACGAATCACAATGTTTTTATGTCCTCGATCGACAGCGTCAGCAACGTGAAGTAACATTCTAGTATCGGCCTCTTCGTGGTTACTTGGTTCAATCATTTTCCTGTCTCGACTGTGATTACTCAAAACTGCAGTCTTTTGAGTTAAGTTGAACTCCTTACCTTCAGCCAAATCTATGGAGAGGCATCGGACAGATAGCAGATCAAAAAGCTCCTCTTTATTTAATTCCACCCGAAGGATGTAGGATTATGTAGGTAAAGTTGTTTACTTCTATTATGTAGCGGGAGTAGTGAGAATGACTCCAATATTTGACTTTTCAGCTCAAGCCCTTGCACTTCTGCTAATGAATGTAGAAAATATCTATTTACGAAGAGGGATAGAGAACTGGAGAACATTCCTCCAACGAAGGCCGCTCTTCACCAGCACACACTTCGCGCAATGTACCAAGGGGTCCATGTTTGGGGCCAGGCCTTAGTGCCAACCCAAAACCTTCCAAGCCCTTCTTCTTGGGGTTGGGGTATAGAATAAGGTATTTAGAGCCCTTATTGGTCAGACTTACCAGATGTCACAAGTGCGTGCTTGGAACTTACTCGGTGCAGGTGCAAGACAGGATGCAAAAATCATTGCAACTGTTTTAAAAGAAAATTAAGGTGCACAGAATTATGTAATTAAACGTAAGTCTATATATAAATATATTATATAATATTTCTTATTTTTTTTTAAGTTTCCTGAGTAAGACAAAGTTCTAAGTCCACTTTTATTGTTATATGCTTTTATTTTATTGTTATATTATCGCACTTTCAGAAGCTCTGCTCTGATGGCGAGCGGTTATCAATTAGTACACACTTTATAAACAAGAATCTCAAAAGTGTGGCTCGGAAGCCAGTCATTCAGCGTACAGCCAAGTATTTTTACCAATGGTTTTTTTTTTACAAAGGAATTAATAATAAAATAATTGTTTACGCTGATAATACATACCATTTGTTAGATAGTTAATCGCCTCCTAGTGCGAGTCGCCACCACCGCGAGGTAGTAATATTTTTTTTTTACCCACTTTTTGTAGTACCAATTTTTTGAAATTCATACTGTTAGAATTTGCATAAAATACTCTTTACTATAATATTTTTTATTTTCGTTTTTTTTTCTCTTATTCAGAAGTTATTAGCTCTCAAAGCAAAAAAATAATTTGAAACTTTTCACTTTTTAATGATTTATTCAAAAAATTGCTATGAAAATGATTAAAGTAAATACCAGAAATGAATTCTACATCTTCAGTTTATACAAAAATGATACCAAACTTGCCATAGTAGCCAACTGGAAACGTATAGATCTTTTTAAAAAAAGGTGGGCGAGCGGCTCCTTTGTACCCCCCTCCCCCCCGCCAGCAGCTTTTTTTTTTTTGTGGCCCGGGCTAGAAATGCTTAGAATTACTTGAGGAAAAAATGTGGTGAAGCTCATAGCTTAATAAATTTTTTAAAGGTTCTGTATGGGACCGATCCAATAGATCTTTAACTACAGGAAGGGTTACTTTGTTTGTTTTGGGATTTTATTGTCGTGGGTTCGACTTTGTTTTGGGTTTTGACGGTTGTTTGTTTCTTTTGTTTTATGTTTGTCTTTGGTTTTTATTTGGTTTTGTTTGTAGGTGTGCTGTTTTCAGGCACCTACTTTAGTTATTAGGGTTTTGTTTTGTGTTTGTTTTTTTATAACATCATCGGGGGGGGTTAATTTGTTTTTTTTTTCTTTTGGGTTTTAAAAAATTTTTTTTTGTTGTTTTACGCTGAGGGCAGCGATCGGTGCTCTAGGCGCACCTCGTATGCTTCGGGAGGGGGTATTGTAGCATAGCAAATTTTATAAGGTGCGATTATCTCAGCGTTTTTGCATCGTTGCTCAAAGTTTTCGCATCGTTGTTAGCTTGTTGGGTGTGTTCATGTCAAAAGTTGAGTTGATGTCGATAAATTTCGTTCGCTGGGTTGGTACGTGTTTCAAGTTGAGTGGATTGACATGTAGTTCGTTCGCTTGGCTTGTGCGAGGTTCCGTTTCCGAAAGCAATGCTCGGCCAGTGTTTTAGCTGTCGAGTCGTGTCTTGTTTTTTACCTTTTTGGTTCTTTGTTCTGGAAAATTTAACATGGCGATCGTGCCAAGACGAGTTGTTTGATTTTAAAAAGTTTGTTTCGAGTTTAAATTGGTGTGTATATTTTGCGTGGAATGGTTTCCGTAATATTGTTTTGTATTTCAGAGGAATTATTTAAAATGAAATGATGGATTGAAAGGAAGTTTGCGGCCGGGAAGGTGGGAGATCTGATCTATTGTCAGGTCATGGTACGTATTACTTTCTTAGTAATCAAGTCACCGGTTTTCTTTTTTCCTCGTTTCCGTGTTGTAAAGGTTTTAATATGTTTTTATTTTCTCCTAATTCCAGGGTGTTTTTGCTTCTTTTGTGTGTGATGGCAGCCGCGTGGTTGTAACGCGGTCAAGCTACCTTTTGTTGGCGGGGTTGGACCGACGGAATCGCCGGGTTGGAGTTCATTCACCCTAAGTTGGACAGCGGACGGCGTGCCAGTTCTGGTAGAAAATGTTGGCGATTTACAAGTATGTGACGTAGGTTTTAATTTTAACCTCGCATTATAAAAGGTGGCTTGGACGGAATGTTTCCAGGACACTTAGATTTATGACCTTTCTAAACAAAGTGTTAATTCTTCTTTCTGTTTCATTTGGATAACCTAAATTGTAAAATTTCATTATTCTGTAATTTTTCCTGGTAAAACTGGATGGTGTACCAGACGATTTAGTCAAAAGAATATGTCGACAAATATTATTAAGATGGATTCACGGCTCCCCTGAGCTAGATTTGTTTGGAATTTATTTTCCTTGTTTTCAAGTTTTCTTTCTCTTAAAGATTTTTTCTTTTTTTTTTATGTAGATTCACAAGATTCAATGTAATATAGTTACCTGTGGTTAAGGCGGTACCTAACCCAACCATTTTATTCACTTAAAGGTTTTAGTAATGACTTGGTAGAATTTGTTCCAATGTAATATTGCTACCTGAAGTTAAGGCGGTACCTGACACAACTATTTGATGTCCTAAAAGTTTTAGTAATGACTTGGAAGAATTTTGTTCTAATGTAATATTGTTACCTGAAGTTAAGGTGGTACCTAACTCAACTATTTACATCTTAAAAGTTTTAGTAATGATTTGGTAGAATTTTGTTACAATGTAATATTGTCAATTACATCTTCAGTCTTGTGAAATTATACATATTTTTGATAAAGTTAAATACACTTAATTGTAAAGTACCTCGAGGTTTTCTTCAGAACCTTTTTCCAACTATTACGTTACAATTAGGTCACTTTTAACTTTATTTGTTAAGCAGCACGACTGGTGGAAAAGACCGGGCACCAGCCGGTCGTGCTACTTTACAAGACGAGTCAGTCGATCACAGCGCTGCAGCACGTAATTTGAAATTCTGTGATCAAAAACTGGAGGTTAGTGTTATTAGTTGTTAGTGTATGTACAGACCTGTACGTGGTTACTGTTGCACAGCGCGGGATCCTCCTCGTCCGGGGCGAGGGGTGTGCGGTGCGGCTCGAGGGGGGGCAGCGGGCTGTTCACCAACTCCACGTGCTGCCGACACAGCGACGTGCACCTGACACACACACACACACACATATATGTAAGGTATCATTGTATCGAAGGTGACAGACACGTGAACATTAAAGGAGGCGGTACCTGTCACAAAGCCCCTGCTTGAGTCCGTTCTGCTGACAGCCGGAGGTGGTGATGGTGACCAGCTTGTGTCCCACGAGCCAGGTCGTCGACTGTCCGCCGTTCAGCAGGAACTCCACCGTCGAGCTCCTGCCAACAGACTGTCGGTGTAACTCATCTAGTCATGTTGCTGATGCGTGGTGTATGTACACACGTACCTGTGTGGCTTGACGCTGCACACGGAGAAAGCGTACCGCGCGAGCAGGTCAACGCAGGTCTCGGTCAGCTCCCAGTGGAAGGCGGCGGTGGCGGACAGCGTCGACGCCGCGCCGCCACGCGACGACAGCGGCGCGCGGGACACGCCCTTCGAGCCCTATAACAACAACACGTACGTTACACCAGACACTTGTTGTTGTACAATTCTCGCACCTGACACTCGCCGCCATACTCTGACCGACGCATCATATGTATCATAACACTGAGGGGTGAATGGACCGCTTTACATCGTCTCGCTCAATTTATAAATAATTTTCTGTTTCATATTTCTTAAGGGTTCTTTTGTTACAAGTTTGAAGCGCTGTAGCGCAACAATGCATCAACGCAGAGACGTAGGACTTTCAGTGACTAAATCAAATCGATCTGAACTGTAATCCCTATTGATATAAAACAAATCTTACACCAAAACGCTCGTCAGCACTCGGACTAAAAGGTAAAGTGTGCGTCACTCACGAGACTAGAGCTGCGCTTCCTGTTGGAGGAGTCCTCGTTGAGGGCGGCGGCGGCGGCGGCGGCGGCGCTGGGCGGCGGCTGCGGGTTGTTCGACTTGAACAGCTGTTCCTCGAACGGCATTATTATGTAGTTGTGCAGACCCTGGAAGTGAGGCTGGTTGAGTTAATTATGTAGTTGTGCAGACCCTGGAAGTGAGGCTGGTTGAGTTAATTATGTGGTTGTGCAGACCCTGGAAGCGAGGCTGGTTGAGTTAATTATGTAGTTGTGCAGACCCTGGAAGCGAGGCTGGTTTAGTTAATTATGTAGTTGTGCAGACCCTGGAAGCGAGGCTGGTTTAGTTAATTATGTAGTTGTGCAGACCCTGGAAGCGAGGCTGGTTTAGTTAATTATGTAGTTGTGCAAACCCTGGAAGCGAGGCTGGTTGAGTTAATTATGTAGTTGTGCAGACCCTGGAAGCGAGGCTGGTTGAGTTAATTATGTAGTTGTGCAGACCCTGGAAGCGAGGCTGGTTGAGGTAATTATGTAGTTGTGCAGACCCTGGAAGCGAGGCTGGTTGAGTTAATTATGTAGTTGTGCAGACCCTGGAAGCGAGGTTGGTTTAGTTAATTATGTAGTTGTGCAGACCCTGGAAGCGAGGCTGGTTGAGTTAATTATGTAGTTGTGCAGACCCTGGAAGCGAGGCTGGTTGAGTTAATTATGTAGTTGTGCAGACCCTGGAAGCGAGGCTGGTTGAGGTAATTATGTAGTTGTGCAGACCCTGGAAGCGAGGCTGGTTGAGTTAATTATGTAGTTGTGCAGACCCTGGAAGCGAGGCTGGTTGAGTTAATTATGTAGTTGTGCAGACCCTGGAAGCGAGGCTGGTTGAGTTAATTATGTAGTTGTGCAGACCCTGGAAGCGAGGCTGGTTGAGTTAATTATGTAGTTGTGCAGACCCTGGAAGCGGGGCTGGTTTAGTTAACCAAGGTGAGTAGCAGCTGTTCCTAAATTCATCAGCCCATATTCGTCCACTGCTGGAAATACAAATATGCCACATTCTTTTAGCCTCGGCCATATTTATTAAGTCACTACCGGCAATCTTTTTAGATCGTCAGTCCAGCGAGCTAGCGCAGCGGGCCGGTTCATTGTTTCCACTCGAGAACTTTGTCCTGCCATCGGTTATCAGCTATTCTGCTTGATAACCTCAGAGACTACAGTGGTGACCTCACCAGCAGGGTGTAAGATACTCACGTGAATGATGAAGGGCACGAAGTTCCTGCGGTAGGCGAGCCGGCACTTGAGGAACCAGGCCGCGGTGACGTGGTGCGCGAGGGAGACCACGTAGTGGTTGTAGCGCGAGGGGTTGGTGTACGGGAGCAGGATGGCGAACACGGACATGTACTGGTCTTCCACGAACGACGCGAACACCTTCGGCAGTCGGGTCAGCGCTGTCGACACACAACACTCCACTCACTACCAGCGTGCACTCAAACATTTGTGCTTTTTGAGCTGCCAAACTTGTCTATCGGATTTTGGCGAATATTTTACGCACTTCTCGTTACCGTCACTGACGCGATATAATCGGTTGCGTCAGCCTATTGGAACTTTTGTCCGTCTCGTCTCGACAGAATGTTTCAGTACACAGCGTTAAATTAAATAAGTTGACATAACCCACAACATTCCTATAAACAACTTTTTCTATGGCGACTGCAAAATTCTCAAAATATGTTTCAACTTTGTCACGTTGTGATATTTAATTATCATACGTACTTCAAACCTTTACAATGTTTCTTCTCAATGCTTACTGACCCCCTCTCTACCCAGCCCCCGCGCGGCCCTCGAGTCATTTTTCTTTCGGCAGCACGCCAGTCTCTTATACCACCCCAGCACGAGTCCACGTTGCCCATTGGCGTGCCAGCCGCTATCGCGATAGCGATAATAACGCCCTCAAATCTTTGTTGTGTCCTTATACTTTGGGAAGCAAGTCTGGGGCTACACATATGGACATCTTCTCGACCGGTCTATCTAATCGACGAGGCGTCACCTCTTCCCTTGACTGAGCTGACGCCTACATCTTGCATCCTTGACCTCTAACTGCGGCTGCGGTCTCACTGCCGGGACCTCCAAGTACTTCCACTCGACTGGGGCAGTACTTGACCGTAACGAGCTACAATAAAGAACTGATCAGTGTGTACGGACTTTGACCTACCGCGATCCGATAAAGATATCTCTTCACTTCTATTTTAAAATATATGTATTAAACTTTCTTGTTTTATTTATTCTTAATTAACTTAACTTCTCAGGCCTCTTCAAGGCCACCTTTTATGTTACCTAATTCAAATTCAAATAGTTTATTTTGCAAAGCAGGTATATATAATGTACTTTTTACACGTCAAATGTAATCTAACAAAAAGATATGCAATAAAATAATAAATTTACATGGATTAGATTAAAGCTGTATTTACTTTATATAGCAATATATGAATATATGTATATACGATTAAAATGATAGGTAAAATGTATATTATACAAGGTGAAATCCAATCAGCCGCCCGAACCCACACCGGAGACCCGGCCAGGGACCAGGAACAAGGTTCAATGATCACCAACCGAGCCCCCAGCACGAATCCAGGCGGCCGACCAAATCCCATCCTATATACTACATAGTAATAGGTTACATATATAAATACATGCCTACCTCCGCCCATTCGATTAGTAACTAAAAACGTAACACCTTCTCAGAGTGCACCAGCCGGGGACAATTTGTATACAAGGAAGTGAAAAAAAGTTGAGAATTTCGCTTAGACCATATACAAAGAGTTGTTCATACCATATTTTGAATTTCATCAAGTAAAATTATAAAATGACCACATAAACAAAAAATAAAACTTTGAATGTGTGAACACAGGGGTCCAATCCTTGAGGATATAGAGAGGTATACCTTGAGGATATAGAGAGGTATACCTTGAGGATATAGAGAGGTATACCTTGAGGATATAGAGAGGTATACCTTGAGGATATAGAGAGGTATACCTTGAGGATATAGAGAGGTATACGTTGAGGATATAGAGAGGTATACCTTGAGGATATAGAGAGGTATACCTTGAGGATATAGAGAGGTATACGTTGAGGATATAGAGAGGTATACCTTGAGGATATAGAGAGGTATACCTTGAGGATATAGAGAGGTATACCTTGAGGATATAGAGAGGTATACCTTGAGGATATAGAGAGGTATACCTTGAGGATATAGAGAGGTATACCTTGAGGATATAGAGAGGTATACCTTGAGGATATAGAGAGGTATACCTTGAGGATATAGAGAGGTATACCTTGAGGATATAGAGAGGTATACCTTGAGGATATAGAGAGGTATACCTTGAGGATATAGAGAGGTATACCTTGAGGATATAGAGAGGTATACGTTGAGGATATAGAGAGGTATACTTTGAGGATATAGAGAGGTATACCTTGAGGATATAGAGAGGTATACGTTGAGGATATAGAGAGGTATACCTTGAGGATATAGAGAGGTATACCTTGAGGATATAGAGAGGTATACTTTGAGGATATAGAGAGGTATACCTTGAGGATATAGAGAGGTATACCTTGAGGATATAGAGAGGTATACCTTGAGGATATAGAGAGGTATACCTTGAGGATATAGAGAGGTATACCTTGAGGATATAGAGAGGTATACCTTGAGGATATAGAGAGGTATACCTTGAGGATATAGAGAGGTATACCTTGAGGATATAGAGAGGTATACCTTGAGGATATAGAGAGGTATACCTTGAGGATATAGAGAGGTATACTTTGAGGATATAGAGAGGTATACGTTGAGGATATAGAGAGGTATACCTTGAGGATATAGAGAGGTATACCTTGAGGATATAGAGAGGTATACTTTGAGGATATAGAGAGGTATACCTTGAGGATATAGAGAGGTATACCTTGAGGATATAGAGAGGTATACCTTGAGGATATAGAGAGGTATACCTTGAGGATATAGAGAGGTATACGTTGAGGATATAGAGAGGTATACGTTGAGGATATAGAGAGGTATACCTTGAGGATATAGAGAGGTATACGTTGAGGATATAGAGAGGTATACTTTGAGGATATAGAGAGGTATACTTTGAGGATATAGAGAGGTATACCTTGAGGATATAGAGAGGTATACTTTGAGGATATAGAGAGGTATACGTTGAGGATATAGAGAGGTATACCTTGAGGATATAGAGAGGTATACCTTGAGGATATAGAGAGGTATACCTTGAGGATATAGAGAGGTATACTTTGAGGATATAGAGAGGTATACCTTGAGGATATAGAGAGGTATACCTTGAGGATATAGAGAGGTATACCTTGAGGATATAGAGAGGTATACCTTGAGGATATAGAGAGGTATACTTTGAGGATATAGAGAGGTATACGTTGAGGATATAGAGAGGTATACGTTGAGGATATAGAGAGGTATACGTTGAGGATATAGAGAGGTATACCTTGAGGATATAGAGAGGTATACCTTGAGGATATAGAGAGGTATACGTTGAGGATATAGAGAGGTATACCTTGAGGATATAGAGAGGTATACCTTGAGGATATAGAGAGGTATACCTTGAGGATATAGAGAGGTATACTTTGAGGATATAGAGAGGTATACCTTGAGGATATAGAGAGGTATACCTTGAGGATATAGAGAGGTATACCTTGAGGATATAGAGAGGTATACCTTGAGGATATAGAGAGGTATACCTTGCAGAGGCGTGCCCTCCATAAAGGCATAAAAGCACTGCCTACCTTGCAATCAGTTCAGCACTTTACAGTAAAACACAGTCTCTTGACCAATAACAACACGCGGTTACGCGCGGAGTCCGCGCGGTAGAGCGCGGAAATTCAAACTTCCAAATAGACGAACACGCGTACATTGTATGACCGAAGAAGCTACTAAAGGCAGCCTGATCACGCACACTTTGAAATTCTCGTTCACGCATGTACAGCACGCACACATCCATGGCTCGCTTTGAGCTCGATTACAAAACCACAATAAATTATTCATATGTATTTTGCTATTATAACCCTTATCTTCGAGCCGTAAAAGTCAATTCTGCAATTAAAAGCTCTGCCTGTTAGTACGCTACATAATTACGTAAAATGCAGTCGCCAAAGAAGTAAAGGAATGTCTCACTTTTTTAATTTATCCGTGTTGCATCGGTTGTCTCATTGCGAAGAAAGCATTTTGTTTGTTTTTATTAGTGTTCTTTCTGGTGTTATCGCGCGTGGAATACCTATTGTTTGTTTATTTACGCTATTCAGAGCAGTGTTCGGTTATTTAATGCATATATAAATAGGTAGTATTGGTTCGGTGATTTTGATGGTTGGTTTGTGTAGAAATGGAAAAATTTACCTGTGAAACTTGCGACGGCCTTGTGTGTTTAACAAAATTAAAAAATCAGGCGTTCGGAAAATTATCTTTTGAGGAGAAACGAAAGGCCATAATTCAAGGAAAGTGTATACCAGAACTACACAGTTGTGTCAAAAGAAAGGAACGGTAACTCGCCAATGAAATAAAAAATATTACAAGTCATATAAATGGTTGTCGGGTTGTGTACACACCAATGCCCTGTATTGTTTTCCGTATATTTTAGATAGTTAGATAGTCCGTGTAAGTTACAAACCTACTTGAGGTGGTCAGAACTTTACTTCTTTTACCGTCACCATATGAACAAGCTTACTCAAATATTTTATTTTAATTTTCATTTGTCAAAATTAATTCTGCCTACCTAGGTTAAATATGCTGTGCACGCGCCTGATACCTTGAGGATATAGAGAGGTATACTTTGAGGATATAGAGAGGTATACCTTGAGGATATAGAGAGGTATACCTTGAGGATATAGAGAGGTATACCTTGAGGATATAGAGAGGTATACGTTGAGGATATAGAGAGGTATACCTTGAGGATATAGAGAGGTATACGTTGAGGATATAGAGAGGTATACCTTGAGGATATAGAGAGGTATACCTTGAGGATATAGAGAGGTATACCTTGAGGATATAGAGAGGTATACCTTGAGGATATAGAGAGGTATACCTTGAGGATATAGAGAGGTATACCTTGAGGATATAGAGAGGTATACCTTGAGGATATAGAGAGGTATACCTTGAGGATATAGAGAGGTATACCTTGAGGATATAGAGAGGTATACGTTGAGGATATAGAGAGGTATACCTTGAGGATATAGAGAGGTATACCTTGAGGATATAGAGAGGTATACCTTGAGGATATAGAGAGGTATACCTTGAGGATATAGAGAGGTATACCTTGAGGATATAGAGAGGTATACCTTGAGGATATAGAGAGGTATACCTTGAGGATATAGAGAGGTATACCTTGAGGATATAGAGAGGTATACGTTGAGGATATAGAGAGGTATACCTTGAGGATATAGAGAGGTATACCTTGAGGATATAGAGAGGTATACGTTGAGGATATAGAGAGGTATACGTTGAGGATATAGAGAGGTATACGTTGAGGATATAGAGAGGTATACCTTGAGGATATAGAGAGGTATACCTTGAGGATATAGAGAGGTATACGTTGAGGATATAGAGAGGTATACGTTGAGGATATAGAGAGGTATACGTTGAGGATATAGAGAGGTATACGTTGAGGATATAGAGAGGTATACCTTGAGGATATAGAGAGGTATACCTTGAGGATATAGAGAGGTATACCTTGAGGATATAGAGAGGTATACCTTGAGGATATAGAGAGGTATACCTTGAGGATATAGAGAGGTATACGTTGAGGATATAGAGAGGTATACTTTGAGGATATAGAGAGGTATACCTTGAGGATATAGAGAGGTATACGTTGAGGATATAGAGAGGTATACTTTGAGGATATAGAGAGGTATACGTTGAGGATATAGAGAGGTATACGTTGAGGATATAGAGAGGTATACGTTGAGGATATAGAGAGGTATACCTTGAGGATATAGAGAGGTATACCTTGAGGATATAGAGAGGTATACCTTGAGGATATAGAGAGGTATACCTTGAGGATATAGAGAGGTATACCTTGAGGATATAGAGAGGTATACCTTGAGGATATAGAGAGGTATACCTTGAGGATATAGAGAGGTATACCTTGAGGATATAGAGAGGTATACCTTGAGGATATAGAGAGGTATACCTTGAGGATATAGAGAGGTATACCTTGAGGATATAGAGAGGTATACCTTGAGGATATAGAGAGGTATACCTTGAGGATATAGAGAGGTATACCTTGAGGATATAGAGAGGTATACCTTGAGGATATAGAGAGGTATACCTTGAGGATATAGAGAGGTATACCTTGAGGATATAGAGAGGTATACCTTGAGGATATAGAGAGGTATACCTTGAGGATATAGAGAGGTATACCTTGAGGATATAGAGAGGTATACCTTGAGGATATAGAGAGGTATACGTTGAGGATATAGAGAGGTATACCTTGAGGATATAGAGAGGTATACCTTGAGGATATAGAGAGGTATACTTTGAGGATATAGAGAGGTATACCTTGAGGATATAGAGAGGTATACCTTGAGGATATAGAGAGGTATACCTTGAGGATATAGAGAGGTATACCTTGAGGATATAGAGAGGTATACCTTGAGGATATAGAGAGGTATACCTTGAGGATATAGAGAGGTATACCTTGAGGATATAGAGAGGTATACCTTGAGGATATAGAGAGGTATACCTTGAGGATATAGAGAGGTATACCTTGAGGATATAGAGAGGTATACTTTGAGGATATAGAGAGGTATACGTTGAGGATATAGAGAGGTATACCTTGAGGATATAGAGAGGTATACCTTGAGGATATAGAGAGGTATACTTTGAGGATATAGAGAGGTATACCTTGAGGATATAGAGAGGTATACCTTGAGGATATAGAGAGGTATACCTTGAGGATATAGAGAGGTATACCTTGAGGATATAGAGAGGTATACGTTGAGGATATAGAGAGGTATACCTTGAGGATATAGAGAGGTATACCTTGAGGATATAGAGAGGTATACCTTGAGGATATAGAGAGGTATACTTTGAGGATATAGAGAGGTATACCTTGAGGATATAGAGAGGTATACTTTGAGGATATAGAGAGGTATACGTTGAGGATATAGAGAGGTATACCTTGAGGATATAGAGAGGTATACCTTGAGGATATAGAGAGGTATACCTTGAGGATATAGAGAGGTATACTTTGAGGATATAGAGAGGTATACCTTGAGGATATAGAGAGGTATACCTTGAGGATATAGAGAGGTATACCTTGAGGATATAGAGAGGTATACCTTGAGGATATAGAGAGGTATACCTTGCAGAGGCGTGCCCTCCATAAAGGCATAAAAGCACTGCCTACCTTGCAATCAGTTCAGCACTTTACAGTAAAACACAGTCTCTTGACCAATAACAACACGCGGTTACGCGCGGAGTCCGCGCGGTAGAGCGCGGAAATTCAAACTTCCAAATAGACGAACACGCGTACATTGTATGACCGAAGAAGCTACTAAAGGCAGCCTGATCACGCACACTTTGAAATTCTCGTTCACGCATGTACAGCACGCACACATCCATGGCTCGCTTTGAGCTCGATTACAAAACCACAATAAATTATTCATATGTATTTTGCTATTATAACCCTTATCTTCGAGCCGTAAAAGTCAATTCTGCAATTAAAAGCTCTGCCTGTTAGTACGCTACATAATTACGTAAAATGCAGTCGCCAAAGAAGTAAAGGAATGTCTCACTTTTTTAATTTATCCGTGTTGCATCGGTTGTCTCATTGCGAAGAAAGCATTTTGTTTGTTTTTATTAGTGTTCTTTCTGGTGTTATCGCGCGTGGAATACCTATTGTTTGTTTATTTACGCTATTCAGAGCAGTGTTCGGTTATTTAATGCATATATAAATAGGTAGTATTGGTTCGGTGATTTTGATGGTTGGTTTGTGTAGAAATGGAAAAATTTACCTGTGAAACTTGCGACGGCCTTGTGTGTTTAACAAAATTAAAAAATCAGGCGTTCGGAAAATTATCTTTTGAGGAGAAACGAAAGGCCATAATTCAAGGAAAGTGTATACCAGAACTACACAGTTGTGTCAAAAGAAAGGAACGGTAACTCGCCAATGAAATAAAAAATATTACAAGTCATATAAATGGTTGTCGGGTTGTGTACACACCAATGCCCTGTATTGTTTTCCGTATATTTTAGATAGTTAGATAGTCCGTGTAAGTTACAAACCTACTTGAGGTGGTCAGAACTTTACTTCTTTTACCGTCACCATATGAACAAGCTTACTCAAATATTTTATTTTAATTTTCATTTGTCAAAATTAATTCTGCCTACCTAGGTTAAATATGCTGTGCACGCGCCTGATACCTTGAGGATATAGAGAGGTATACTTTGAGGATATAGAGAGGTATACCTTGAGGATATAGAGAGGTATACCTTGAGGATATAGAGAGGTATACCTTGAGGATATAGAGAGGTATACGTTGAGGATATAGAGAGGTATACCTTGAGGATATAGAGAGGTATACGTTGAGGATATAGAGAGGTATACCTTGAGGATATAGAGAGGTATACCTTGAGGATATAGAGAGGTATACCTTGAGGATATAGAGAGGTATACCTTGAGGATATAGAGAGGTATACCTTGAGGATATAGAGAGGTATACCTTGAGGATATAGAGAGGTATACGTTGAGGATATAGAGAGGTATACGTTGAGGATATAGAGAGGTATACCTTGAGGATATAGAGAGGTATACCTTGAGGATATAGAGAGGTATACGTTGAGGATATAGAGAGGTATACGTTGAGGATATAGAGAGGTATACGTTGAGGATATAGAGAGGTATACCTTGAGGATATAGAGAGGTATACCTTGAGGATATAGAGAGGTATACGTTGAGGATATAGAGAGGTATACGTTGAGGATATAGAGAGGTATACGTTGAGGATATAGAGAGGTATACCTTGAGGATATAGAGAGGTATACCTTGAGGATATAGAGAGGTATACCTTGAGGATATAGAGAGGTATACCTTGAGGATATAGAGAGGTATACCTTGAGGATATAGAGAGGTATACGTTGAGGATATAGAGAGGTATACTTTGAGGATATAGAGAGGTATACCTTGAGGATATAGAGAGGTATACGTTGAGGATATAGAGAGGTATACTTTGAGGATATAGAGAGGTATACCTTGAGGATATAGAGAGGTATACGTTGAGGATATAGAGAGGTATACCTTGAGGATATAGAGAGGTATACGTTGAGGATATAGAGAGGTATACCTTGAGGATATAGAGAGGTATACCTTGAGGATATAGAGAGGTATACCTTGAGGATATAGAGAGGTATACCTTGAGGATATAGAGAGGTATACGTTGAGGATATAGAGAGGTATACCTTGAGGATATAGAGAGGTATACCTTGAGGATATAGAGAGGTATACCTTGAGGATATAGAGAGGTATACCTTGAGGATATAGAGAGGTATACCTTGAGGATATAGAGAGGTATACCTTGAGGATATAGAGAGGTATACGTTGAGGATATAGAGAGGTATACCTTGAGGATATAGAGAGGTATACGTTGAGGATATAGAGAGGTATACCTTGAGGATATAGAGAGGTATACCTTGAGGATATAGAGAGGTATACCTTGAGGATATAGAGAGGTATACCTTGAGGATATAGAGAGGTATACCTTGAGGATATAGAGAGGTATACCTTGAGGATATAGAGAGGTATACCTTGAGGATATAGAGAGGTATACCTTGAGGATATAGAGAGGTATACCTTGAGGATATAGAGAGGTATACCTTGAGGATATAGAGAGGTATACCTTGAGGATATAGAGAGGTATACCTTGAGGATATAGAGAGGTATACCTTGAGGATATAGAGAGGTATACCTTGAGGATATAGAGAGGTATACCTTGAGGATATAGAGAGGTATACGTTGAGGATATAGAGAGGTATACCTTGAGGATATAGAGAGGTATACCTTGAGGATATAGAGAGGTATACGTTGAGGATATAGAGAGGTATACGTTGAGGATATAGAGAGGTATACCTTGAGGATATAGAGAGGTATACCTTGAGGATATAGAGAGGTATACGTTGAGGATATAGAGAGGTATACCTTGAGGATATAGAGAGGTATACCTTGAGGATATAGAGAGGTATACCTTGAGGATATAGAGAGGTATACCTTGAGGATATAGAGAGGTATACCTTGAGGATATAGAGAGGTATACCTTGAGGATATAGAGAGGTATACGTTGAGGATATAGAGAGGTATACCTTGAGGATATAGAGAGGTATACCTTGAGGATATAGAGAGGTATACCTTGAGGATATAGAGAGGTATACGTTGAGGATATAGAGAGGTATACCTTGAGGATATAGAGAGGTATACCTTGAGGATATAGAGAGGTATACCTTGAGGATATAGAGAGGTATACGTTGAGGATATAGAGAGGTATACCTTGAGAGGTAACTTTCATTTCATTCTAGAAGGCTGAACTCGACTTGATTGTTCAGTTACACGCCACGTTTGAGTTCAGTCAGGATACGTTGTGACGCAGGCAGACAAACACATTGCTATAAGGGATATACATACATATTACACATCACTAGCAGTGTCGCTTCATAGCGTTGCTCGCGCTGGTGTCACTTCCCTCAATTCCTAATTTCCTAAAATCCCTTCTTAGCAAATGTCTACAAGTAATGTACAGTCCACATTTCGTGTGGCTACGTCCCACTGTTAGATATTCTTGTATAACTATATATATAATTATTAGATATGATGTATGTATGACTGACTGGAGAGGAACTCGAGCATGGGGCAGGCGATGGTCTTGGTGTCGGAGATCTTGCTGAGGTCCAGCAACACCTCGGGCAGCATCTTCACCATCGTGTCGCGCGCCTCCAGCGTGAAGATCGTCAGTGCGTTGATGCATTGCTGGCTTGATGGTTGCCGCAGTACTGTCGGGGAGATGGAAGCGAGCTGTCAGTATAACGGTTCAACACTTTATCACAATAAATACACCTAGTACATATGATTATTCTTTATTGCACATGGAACATTAAACACATTACAAAAAAAAAAACTGTACAAAGGCGAGCTTATTTCTACTGAAATCTCTTCCAGCCAACCTGTAGGTGTGGTGAAATACAAAAAGGTAGGCAAAGTGTACAACAAAATAACATTACATTTTGTAAGGAATAATTAAATAGATAATTTTAAAAGAATATAAATTAAACTATCTACTAAGTTATATATAAGTTATAATATGATAATATGTAATTATATAAAAATACATATAACTATAAAGGGAAAATAATATATACATATATTTGAGTTATAATATATACAATAGTAGTTTATGCTACTAGGGCGAAAAGGAATAAATTACGAGGACGATTTAAAACACGAGCGTAGCGAGTGTTTTAAACGTAACCGAGTAATTTATTGCTCTTACGCCCGTGTATCATACTACGTTTTTCAATGCATAGTGTGAGGAAATAAAACAAATATAATTTTTTGTGAACTATAAATTATATTTGGCTCAAAAGGACTGTATCCAGAGCCGTTAAACAGTGGAAAAAAAGTATAACATCTATGGTACACAGGAAAGGCTGCAGGTTAGCCAACCATTGTAAATAAATAAAAAAAAATAATAATAATAAAGCCCTAGGGCAAATTAATCGACTTTTTGTTCGGTTTTGATGCATAAAAAGTGGGCCTTTACGAGCACATGCATTGAAAATATGTTTATATATATTATATATACACACATACAACAAAATACATAAAATAAAGGTATATGAAATTAAACAGATAACCCAAAAATTAATAAATAAAGATATTTAAAAATTAAAGGACAAAAAGGAAGTGCTTTTTCAGATTCTTTTTAAACGTAAACACAGAAGGACAATCTCTAATGTGTTTTGGTAACTTACGTGCACATACGTGCAGCACGGGCCGTGAAGGAGTTATAATAATAGTCAGTTTTACATGACGGTACTTGCAACGTCCTGGTATCACCTTCAGGCCCGGATCTAGAGGGGAGCGAGAGGGTGCACTTGCACCGGGCAGCTAAGCCAGGGGGCGGCAAAAGCCTCTTCACTCATAAGTTTAGCCGTCAATGTGCCTGCAATAGGACTGAGTCACGCACGTCGATCAGGGCGCGCTCTGTTTAATCGCACGCGACGCCACTAGTTGAATCACAAGTGCAAGGAGCGTGACGTACTGTTTAATCGCAAAAAAAATCGTTTCACACTTCTCGTACTTGTGATCCAACTAAGTCGCATCGCGCGCGATTAAACTGTGCTCCGGACACAATAAGTATCGAAACTCCATACTAAAACATATTCAAGTAGTGGAGGAAATAATCGCTGATCCAACATGTTGATTTTTTAAATAATAATTTGAATAATAAATGATTTTTCGGAAAAAAGTGTAGCAAAATAATATTTTGTTTATTTAATTTGTACTTACTTGTTTGGTGTAGAATGCTCAAGAACTTGTTTTTTTAAATTAAACTAAAGGTTTTTTTTTCACAAGGGCGGCAAATTAGCCCTTTGCACCCCCTGTAAAAATATGTAGATCCGGGCCTGATCACCTTATTGTAAATAAGATTATGCAATATTGTAAGAACATAACGCCTTATTGTGCAGTGAAATGGTGCACCCGTACATCTGCAATGAGCCCGTCTACTACATGAACATTTTTATTTAAATGGTGCACCCGTACATCTGCAATGAGCCCGTCTACTACATGAACATTTTTATTTAAATGGTGCACCCGTACATCTGCAATGAGCCCGTCTACTACATGAACATTTTTATTTAAATGGTGCACCCGTACATCTGCAATGAGCCCGTCTACTACATGAACATTTTTATTTAAATGGTGCACCCGTACATCTGCAATGAGCCCGTCTACTACATGAACATTTTTATTTAAATGGTGCACCCGTACATCTGCAATGAGCCCGTCTACTACATGAACATTTTTATTTAAATGGTGCACCCGTACATCTGCAATGAGCCCGTCTACTACATGAACATTTTTATTTAAATGGTGCACCCGTACATCTGCAATGAGCCCGTCTCCTACATGAACATTTTTATTTAAATGGTGCACCCGTACATCTGCAATGAGCCCGTCTCCTACATGAACATTTTTATTAAAATGGTGCACCCGTACATCTGCAATGAGCCCGTCTACTACATGAACATTTTTATTTAAATGGTGCACCCGTACATCTGCAATGAGCCCGTCTCCTACATGAACATTTTTATTAAAATGTTGCACCCGTACATCTGCAACGGTATATCGCGTGACGTCATCTGACACGATTTCATACTAAAAAACCGGCAAGTGTTCGGTTTGGTTCGAACCAGTCTTCAATCAACATAACTTAATTCTTTCATTGCTCTAATAACATCTCTGTTATATGTTGTTAATTTAATTTTCTTTTATTGCTGATACGTTGACTACAATCTATCCGTTCCCTATGAGTCACCTTCAAGCGTATCACTATCACCATAGGTTTTACAATGGGCACGCGATTTGAAGGATATAAAACTCTTATAAATATACACTATGTGCGTGACGTAAACGAAGTGACCCAGATACACAAATAGACAAGTGATATGTGTGCAGTATGCTACAGTGCACACAAGTGAATGTGTGTTGCGTATGTTACAGTGCACACAAGTGATATGTGTGCAGTATGTTACCGTGTACACAAGTGAATGTGTGTGCAGTATGCTACAGTGCACACAAGTGAATGTGTGTTGCGTATGTTACAGTGCACACAAGTGATATGTGTGCAGTATGTTACTGTGCACACAAGTGATGTGTGTGCAGTATGTTATAATCTATAATGAACAAATAAAGTTCATTATAGATTGTTTAGTGTTTACACGTTCGGTTACTGTCGACAAATAGTCTGCGCTTTTCTGTGCAAACGAGAACTGCCGATCGGACTTTTATTTTGAGTAAAACTGTAGTACTTGCTCTATTTTTGTCTTTCATTGTTCAACTTTCAACTTTGTTCTATATTCCGACGCCGCAGCTCGAACGGTTCAAGAATGAAGCGGTAGTGAGTGGCAGGTTCAGCAGTAGTGCACTCACCGACGCCATACTTGAGCAGCGCGCGCACGATGCGGTGCTGTGTGGCCGGCTCCAGGTGCTGGTGGTAGGGCGCCAGCGTCGCCAGCGCGGGCAGCACCGCGCCGTGGAACTCCGACTGCGACAGCTTCTGTGTCGCCGGCAGCCGCAGCGAGTCCGGCAAGTTCAGGCTCTTGTCCGTCACCTGCGGGCACAGTCAGTGTACACTCACACTCATCTACACACGCTCACAACAAGAGACACACATACCATGGCGCTAAGTTCATGCTCTTGTCCGTCACCTGCGGCACAGTCAGTGTACACTCACACTCATCTACACACGCTCACAACAAGAGACACACATACCATGGCGCTAAGTTCATGCTCTTGTCCGTCACCTGCGGCACAGTCAGTGTACACTCACACTCATCTACACACGCTCACAACAAGAGACACACATACCATGGCGCTAAGCGTGTGCGCGAGCAGGTCGATGGCGGGCGCGTGGTGCGACCGCCGGCGCGCACGCACCGCTGCGCAGCCACCCAGCAGCGCGGGGATGCCACGCAGCGTGCTCGACACGAGCTGCCACGACGAGCTGCGCACCAGCAGCGCCGTCAGGCAGCGCAGTACACGCGTCCACGGGACGCAGCACGTGCCCTGCATACATATTGTCTATCATTTGTATTTTTATTTTATTTATTATAATCTAAGAAATCTTACCAGTTCTGTAATAGAACGCGTTCACTAACTTTCTTTGAAGTTTTTCTATTCTATCAATATGACTTGCATACAATGGATGCAGGTTGTACAAGCGAATTCCAAGCGGCTACGAACATAGCTATAGTACAGGTCGACGCATGTTAAAAGAGCTCCGAAAGATGTACCTGCACAGTGGGCGATATCGGTCAATTTGGCGGTATGAGGTGTGGTGCGACGGGGGAAGTTCGCGCGGCCTGGCTTTACTGCCACGCGATTGGCTCGTCAGTCGTCTTTGCATCGCAGCGCAGTGTCCACGTTTCGTCCGTCGGCAAAGTACAGACACGGAAATAATTTTCTTGAATTGTATCACGATGGTTTTACATACAAAGGAAAGAATGATAATGATGACTATGAAGTTGCCTCTACTAACACCAACACACCATCGACTTCTAGTTACCGTCTAGATGATTTAATGGAAGGCGTGGAACCATTATCATACATTATAAATATTTAATGTAAATGATAAATAAATATTTAGATTTTTTATTACTAACCTGTTACAAAACAGACATTAGTGACGCTATTCTCGAATAAAAATTTAGTTACATAATTAATCAGTATAATAGATATAAGAACTTTTCACCGCGAGTGTACCACATGCGCAGACGTATCCCCACCACAGGGCGTCTGTAGCTCTTTTTACATGCGTCGACCTGTACAGAAGTTTGTAGGTTCCCAACACGGAGCACCAAACCCATTTGTCTATAAGCTTTACTAAGTAATTTATTAATATGTCGTGAAGCAAAGTTTAGAGTTAAGTTCTGGTTAATTGGTTATTGCACAATAAACCAGCTTCTGAAGCCTTTAATTTGAGTTTAACTGCTGTCAAAACAACATGGTCCTTAGGAGGAGTCGTTACACACAAACCTCCATACAAACGTTGTCACCACATTGTGGGGTATCTATGGAATATTATTATAATATGTTAGGAGGAGTCGTTACACACAAACCTCCATACAAACGTTGTCACCACATTGTGGGGTATCTATGGAATATTATTATAATATTTTAGGCTGAATCCATTAACATTTGCCAGGGGTGGTTTCTCCTGAACAAGTTTTAAATTTTGCGTTGGCGACGATATTGGCACGATTGTATTGTCCTCACAAGTTTCATGGCATGACATTTAATAAAGTTAATACTTGCGATTGTCGGCTCTTGGTTAAATATCATCACGGATGAATAAAACACTTGTTTCACAACCTATTATTTCACTATATCTCAACTAGTTTCACCTTATCGGCATTATCAAGGGATGGTTTATGTATATATTGCACAAACACTGAATTTTACAATTTTTTTTTGAATTTCAATTTGAGTTTGAATTTGACTTTGAATTTTATATATACAGATTTGTTATGTCATTTAAATACAAAATATGAAAATTCAAATAATTTATTTTGTAAAATAGGTAATTAATGTAATTTAATCTTAAAAAAAAAAAACAATATTTAATCTAAATATATAAAAGAAGAACCTGACTGACTGATTGACTGACTGACTGACTGACTGACTGACTGACTGACTGACTGACATATCAACGCACATCCCAAACCGTTGGGTCTAGAGATTCCAAATTTGGCAAGTAGGTTCCTTTAGAAGTCTAAGGGTGCACTAAGAAAGGATTTTTCAAAATTCACCCCTTAAGAGGGTGAAACGGGGGTCCAAAGTTTGTATGGGGAAACAAGAATAGTTAGACTATTTTATTCGAAACTTCACAGGAGTACTCTTATCAATAAATGAGTAAAGACGTGTTTCAGGTTTTTTCAGAGTTCAACCCCTAAAAGGGGGAAATGGGGTAACAAATTCTGAAAATCAACATGGGTATCGTTTGTATGGTTTATCGGGTCGCTGATCACGAAAACGACTACGATATTAAAATACAACGTAGTGGACGTGAAATACCATCATCCCCTGTTGGGGTGCGATGGGGTTTAAATGTTGAAATGTGTAAATATCAATATGGGTGTCGTTTTTATGGTTTGTTGGGACGTTTATAATGAAAATGGCATCGATTTTGCAATTTAATATAGTGGACATGAAAATTCTTGAAAGTATGTGTGCCAGAGCGAATCGGCTGTAACCGACGGACAGACAGACAGCCACACAAGTGATCCTATTAGGGTTCCATTTTTTCCTTTTGAGATATCTATCGATCTATATATCCACAATCTATCTATCTGTCTATCTATCTATCTATCTATATCCAAGCAAAATATCTTTTAAACGGAAGGTAGTGCATCCCTAGGGGTTGGATCACGGGATGCAAAAAAAAGTTTTTTTTAAATGTCAAATCTTTGACGGCCTGTATCGCCCAAACGGCTGGAGTTTGACCCATGTTGATGAGTGTCTAGGAAAAGGTCTCGACGAGATCTGTCTGCTGAAAGTGTCAACACTTTACAGGTCCATATCTCCCAAACGGCTGATGCCAGACCCATGTTCATGGTACTCTAAGAAAAGGGCTCGGCGAGGTCCAGATGACGGTAAAAAAAATTAAAGTTCGTATGAAAGTTCTTTATTATAAAGTTCGTCTGTTTCGAAGTTAGGATCTTTAAATTTTGTGTTTAGACTGACAATTGAAAATTACTTTATACGTGTCTCAGCGTTTGTGATAAATCCAACCCCGAAGGAGTGAAAACGGGGATGAAGTTGTCTTCGGAAAGTCCTTCAATTTCAAAGTAAAATGACTAAATTTGTTATTTAGGCTGTCCGTCTGTCCGTCCGTATAAACGGGAGACTCGGTAAGTGGTCAAGACCAAGGTGCAATGACCCTTTTAGCGAAAAACACAAAATAAAATTTGTGCCCTATACTAATTTCAGAATAACCCCCAGTCAATTAGTAAAGGAAACCTATTGTTTTTATTGTGTTTTTTCTCAAAAAGGGTCACTGACCACTTACCTAGTCTTGAGTATGTATTTTTGGCTATATAATTAGAAGTGACCTAATGTATGTATCTCACAAATATTGCAAGTATTAGGAGTGTGTTTACTTTCGTAAGTACTTTCTAAATCCAAAAAAAGGAATAGAAAATGAGTGTTTGATGTCCATAAAAATTTAAGGGATGAGTTCATGTTCTTTCGTCTTGCGGATGCACTCTTCTCATGTAAGGTACATCCAACTAATATTATAAATGTGAAAGTTGGGATGGATAAAAAGTTGTTAAAGTTGTATAAAGTTGGTATGTTTGTTACTCTTTCACGCCGTAACTGATGAACCGATTGAGTTGAAACTTTGCACAAATGTTGTTCTAAACCTGGAATAGGACAAAAGCTATTTTATATCCGATAAATTAGTTCCCATAGGATGGCAATGGGTTGTCAAGTTCCTACAGAAAAGTGATGTACTGTTACTCCTTTACGCCATACCTACTAAACCGATTAGGCTCAACTTTGCACAAATGTAGTTCTAGACCTGGAATAGGACATAGTAGACCACTTTTTATCCCATTAATCAGTTCAGAGGCAATTGGGTGTCAAGTTCCTATAGAAAAGTGATACACATCTTCACACCGTACCTCCCGATCTGACAGGGCTGAAACTGCTTTAAATGTAGTTCTAGACCTTAAATAAGACATACGCTACTTTATATCAAATCAGTAACCAAAAAAAATTTTTCGTTTGGAAACGCGGCATGGCTTTCGGTCTCGCCAAAGACCTTTTAGCAGAGGATTAATTCAGAGAACAAAAAATGGTGCTTTTCGGAAACGCAGCCCGGCCTTCTTCTTCGCCAAAGACCTCGAATGATACTTAAGCAGATGATTAAAATTAATTAGAAAACAAAAGATAGTGTCACTGGAAATGCGGCTCGGCTTTCAGCCTCGCCAAACATGCTATACTAGGGGATTAAATCAGTTATCAAAGAAAGCCGTTACACATTAGCAGAGGATTAATTCAGAGAACAACAAATAGTGTTGATCTGCAAAACGGCTCGGGCTTCGGCCTCGGCAAAGACGAAAACGTGTCTTGGTCTTCGGCCTCGCCAAAAAAACTTTACATAGGGATCAAATTAGAGATGATGAGAACCAAAAACACTTTAAATACTCCAAATCAAAGTCAGGTCAACTACTAAAACTAAAAATATTTACAGTTTCGATACGACTATACAAAAACTTAATCAACGCGGGCGAAGCCGCGGGCAAAAGCTAGTAAAATAATAAACGCGCATGAACTAAATTAAAGGTATGTTTAATTTATACGGTAATGTTAATACGATTCTCTAGACGGTTAACATTCTTGCAGGGATATTGATGAAAATACCAGGAATTTATTGATAAATGTATTTATCTAACAGGAACACATGTAGACACAAAATAAAAGCAAAACCGGCCAAGTGCGAGTCGGACTCGCGCACGATGGGTTCCGTACCATTATCTATAATAATCCAAGGTTTTGAAACAGGAAATCTGTAAACTTGTTATTTTAGCACCTAGAAGACTTAGACTTATTTAATTTGCAAATTGTATTTTTAGGTAATTTTACTCCCTCTGAAACTTCAATAAAAGTTTCTTCTTTCAATTCCCCATAAAGGAAAGCAGTTTTTACATCAAACTGTCTAATAAATAACTTGTTACTTGCAGCTAAACTTAACAAGATTCTTATTGAATCATACCTGTAGTAAAAATTCATCATAATCTAAACCTTTTATTTGGGTAAATCCACGAGCACATAGACGAGCCTTAAATTTGTTCACTTTACCATCTTGATTTCTTTTAATATCAAAAACACATTATGGTTCTCTGGTCTGTTTTCTCAACTACAGACCAAGCCTTATTCTCCTCATGTGCTTGAAGTTCCTCTTCGACAGCCATCAACCATTTTTATTTCTCATAACCATTTATCGCTTCTTTATATGTCAATGGGATGTTAAGCTCGACCAGATTAGCTTCATACCCTCTATAAATCCTTGGTCTTAAGTTTATGTACCGTAGTTCTATCCCCAATCATTCATTGCCACACAATGTACTGTTATCACTTAAGTTTATGTACCGTAGTTCTATCTCCAATCATTCATTGCCACACAATGTACTGTTATCACTTAAGTTTATGTACCGTAGTTCTATCCCCAATCATTCATTGCCACACAATGTACTGTTATCACTTAAGTTTATGTACCGTAGTTCTATCCCCAATCATTCATTGCCACACAATGTACTGTTATCACTTAAGTTTATGTACCGTAGTTCTATCCCCAATCATTCATTGCCACACAATGTACTGTTATCACTTAAGTTTATGTACCGTAGTTCTATCCCCAATCATTCATTGCCACACAATGTACTGTTATCACTTAAGTTTATGTACCGTAGTTCTATCCCCAATCATTCATTGCCACACAATGTACTGTTATCACTTAAGTTTATGTACCGTAGTTCTATCCCCAATCATTCATTGCCACACAATGTACTGTTATCACTTAAGTTTATGTACCGCAGTTCTATCTCCAATCATTCATTGCCACACAATGTACTGTTATCACTTAAGTTTATGTACCGTAGTTCTATCCCCAATCATTCATTGCCACACAATGTACTGTTATCACTTAAGTTTATGTACCGTAGTTCTATCTCCAATCATTCATTGCCACACAATGTACTGTTATCACTTAAGTTTATGTACCGTAGTTCTATCTCCAATCATTCATTGCCACACAATGTACTGTTATCACTTAAGTTTATGTACCGTAGTTCTATCCCCAATCATTCATTGCCACACAATGTACTGTTATCACTTAAGTTTATGTACCGTAGTTCTATCTCCAATCATTCATTGCCACACAATGTACTGTTATCACTTAAGTTTATGTACCGTAGTTCTATCCCCAATCATTCATTGCCACACAATGTACTGTTATCACTTAAGTTTATGTACCGTAGTTCTATCTCCAATCATTCATTGCCACACAATGTACTGTTATCACTTAAGTTTATGTACCGTAGTTCTATCTCCAATCATTCATTGCCACACAATGTACTGTTATCACTTAAGTTTATGTACCGTAGTTCTATCCCCAATCATTCATTGCCACACAATGTACTGTTATCACTTAAGTTTATGTACCGCAGTTCTATCTCCAATCATTCATTGCCACACAATGTACTGTTATCACTTAAGTTTATGTACCGTAGTTCTATCTCCAATCATTCATTGCCACACAATGTACTGTTATCACTTAAGTTTATGTACCGTAGTTCTATCTCCAATCATTCATTGCCACACAATGTACTGTTATCACTTAAGTTTATGTACCGTAGTTCTATCTCCAATCATTCATTGCCACACAATGTACTGTTATCACTTAAGTTTATGTACCGTAGTTCTATCCCCAATCATTCATTGCCACACAATGTACTGTTATCACTTAAGTTTATGTACCGCAGTTCTATCTCCAATCATTCATTGCCACACAATGTACTGTTATCACTTAAGTTTATGTACCGTAGTTCTATCTCCAATCATTCATTGCCACACAATGTACTGTTATCACTTAAGTTTATGTACCGTAGTTCTATCTCCAATCATTCATTGCCACACAATGTACTGTTATCACTTAAGTTTATGTACCGTAGTTCTATCTCCAATCATTCATTGCCACACAATGTACTGTTATCACTTAAGTTTATGTACCGCAGTTCTATCTCCAATCATTCATTGCCACACAATGTACTGTTATCACTTAAGTTTATGTACCGTAGTTCTATCTCCAATCATTCATTGCCACACAATGTACTGTTATCACTTAAGTTTATGTACCGTAGTTCTATCTCCAATCATTCATTGCCACACAATGTACTGTTATCACTTAAGTTTATGTACCGTAGTTCTATCCCCAATCATTCATTGCCACACAATGTACTGTTATCACTTAAGTTTATGTACCGCAGTTCTATCTCCAATCATTCATTGCCACACAATGTACTGTTATCACTTAAGTTTATGTACCGTAGTTCTATCTCCAATCATTCATTGCCACACAATGTACTGTTATCACTTAAGTTTATGTACCGTAGTTCTATCTCCAATCATTCATTGCCACACAATGTATTGTTATCACTTAAGTTTATGTACCGTAGTTCTATCTCCAATCATTCATTGCCACACAATGTACTGTTATCACTTAAGTTTATGTACCGTAGTTCTATCTCCAATCATTCATTGCCACACAATGTATTGTTATCACTTAAGTTTATGTACCGTAGTTCTATCTCCAATCATTCATTGCCACACAATGTACTGTTATCACTTAAGTTTATGTACCGTAGTTCTATCCCCAATCATTCATTGCCACACAATGTATTGTTATCACTTAAGTTTATGTACCGTAGTTCTATCCCCAATCATTCATTGCCACACAATGTACTGTTATCACTTAAGTTTATGTACCGTAGTTCTATCCCCAATCATTCATTGCCACACAATGTACTGTTATCACTTAAGTTTATGTACCGTAGTTCTATCTCCAATCATTCATTGCCACACAATGTACTGTTATCACTTAAGTTTATGTACCGTAGTTCTATCCCCAATCATTCATTGCCACACAATGTACTGTTATCACTTAAGTTTATGTACCGTAGTTCTATCTCCAATCATTCATTGCCACACAATGTACTGTTATCACTTAAGTTTATGTACCGTAGTTCTATCCCCAATCATTCATTGCCACACAATGTACTGTTATCACTCGGGTTCTCAGTTGAGTCGTCTGGTTCAGCCAGTGGTGGTTCTTCATAACCAACAGGAGCATCATCCTCTCCAGGCAAAGGTAAGTCTTCTTGATTCTCAGGTTCAATGGATATTTGAATGATGTTCTTCCTTATTTCAGGGCTCTCTGCCTCATCAAAAATCACATTCCTGGAAACCTTTATCTGATGAGTCACAAGGTTATACATTCTGTAGTTGGTGTTATCATTTCCAACCAGTATCATCTTTATACTCTTCTTATTAAACTTAGTTCTCAGCTGGTCAGGTATATGTACATACCCTTCACTAACAAATACTTTGATGTGACATACACTTGGCTTCACACCATTCCATATTTCAAATGTTTGGTGTCTGACTTGAGGATGTTCTATTTAATATGTACACGGCACAGGTAACTGTTTCATCCCCATAAGTTCATTGGGATATCGCGAGCATACAACATTGATCTTGCGCTTTCAACTATCGTGCGGAGTTCTCTCTCTGCACGCTCATTCTGTTTTGGGGTGTACGGAGCAGTTAGCTCATGTATTATTCCTTCATTATACTCTCTAAAACAGTTATTCACATACTCTTTTCCATTGTTTGTGTGCAGAGTTCTGACACTATGCAAGTATTTAGTCTTCACAATAGCATTATAATTCTTAAACCACTCAAGAACATCACTCTAATTCTTTATAATGTAAATATGTCTGTAACTAGATGCAGCATCCTTGAAAAGCACAAAATATCTCATACCTTGTACTGACGGATAACTCATGGGACCAGAGACATCGCTGTAGACGTGGTCTTCCGGCAGTATTTCTCCTCTGACAGACTTATGAAAAGACAAACGAGTCTGTTTCACAGATGAAATTAGGCGTTTTTTTCCCATAATATTCAGTCCCTCAACAACACCTTTGTCACATATGTTCCGAATCTCCTTCAAGTTTACATGCCCCAACCTCTCATGCCAGGTCTTGAGGTCACTTTGTACAAGATTACATGATTCACTGACAGGTGTTTTTATACAGAGCTCATATAGGTTATTGCTTTACAACTTGGCACACATTACAAAACTGTCATTGTCCTTGTAAATAAGAGCTTCAATTGACACTTTCACGATTTGGTAACGTTTCCGCATCACAGCTCCCTCTGAAAACCGGTTTCTTCTTAGTTTAGGCACATAAGTACATTTTGTAACGTTTTCGCATCACAGCTCCCTCTGAAAACCGGTTTCTTCTTAGTTTAGGCACATAAGTACATTTTGTAACGTTTTCGCATCACAGCTCCCTCTGAAAACCGGTTTCTTCTTAGTTTAGGCACATAAGTACATTTTCCAGCGTGCAAGTTTCCCACTGTCCATGAACACACATTTCCATTATGATCTTTCCCGTTCTGAACACCATAACAGTCTGTTGGTTGCCGAGACTCAAGCTTTTGTCACACACTTGAAATTCACAGAATAGTTCTCTTTGAAATGTCATGTGTGAGGACCACTGTCCATTATCCATACTTCAGCTTTTGCACCACCATGTAAAGATGACTCTTCAACATTAAATTCCAACATTTTGTGTGTGTCTTCATGGGGTTTTATTCTAGATTTTCTAGGTGCCCGGCACTGGTTAGCAAAGTGCCCACGTTTGTTGCAGTTGTAACAAACAAATCGATGACGTGCATGTTCTCCCGATGAAGTTTGACGTGCACTGCTTCCACTGCTACTAGCACAACTTTGGCCGGCATTTTTTTGATAGGAACTCTAATTCCTTCTCTTGTTTCTGGCAACTAAGAATGCAATCTCAGTCTCTTCTTCTAGAGCAAGACTGTTTCCTTCATCCCTCAAACGAGCTGTGAGGTTATCAATTGTCTGCTCCTTCGGATCAAGCGATAACCATGCTTACCGAAGTGATCTGTACTTGCTTGGTAATGTTGCCAACACTTTGGTTATGATCGCGTTGGAGCTGATTACCTCTCCACTTTCTTTGAGCTGTTTGGCCAAATTTTCAATGTTCGCCACATGTTGCGCCATGTTGTGACGCGGATTAGTATTTTATTAATATCAGAACAAGCTTCGTAAATAGATTCTAATTTCTTCATCATTTCCAACGCAGTATCACAATTTTCGACTAGCGTTATTTGGTACAAGGCCATGGCTGACGTGATTATTGTTTTCGCCAAGCCATCATTCTTCAACCAAGTTGCATCTCTTTTTTCTGGTCGTGGCGTTTTTATATCCAAACCTTTTCCTTGTAAAGCACACTTTATTTATATCCAAACCTTTTCCTTGCAAAGCACACTTTATTTATATTCAAATATTTTCCTTATAAAGCACACTTTATTTAGAATTTCCACTGGCGACAATTATTCCCTTCAAATCTTTCCATGCGGACAGTGGAATCCATTTTGAAAAAATTGGCTTATCTTTACTCACGGCGCGGTGGCGATAGAAAAACTATAATTCCGTGTTGATTTCTCTATTCTTTGGTTTTGCAGAGCTTCCTGGGCCCATAACCTCTTGACGGTTAGGAGTCTTGCAGGGATATTGATGAAAATACCAGGAATTTCTTAATAAATGTATTTATCGAACAGGAAAACATGTAGACACAAAATAAAAGCAAAAAGCGAGAGAGCGCACCAAGCGGCCGGAAAAGGAAACAAAAAGTTTTCTTAATTTTATCTGACAGCGGAGAGAGGCAAATGATACTAAATCTATAACGCCTAGATATAAAATTTCATTCTTAACAGATTCAAATGATAGATAAAATTCATAATTATATACTACATACTAATAGGTTACATATCGGTTATATACTAATAAGTAAACATCACCTTTTACCTCTTGGTAACCGTCGTAACATAGCTGATGTCGTTTTTCTATTTAAAATTATAAATGGTGTTATTGATTGTCCTGAATTGCTTGAAAAACTCAAATTTCGAGCACCAGATAAGTTGTTGTGTTCTCCGTACCCGTAGTATAAACTAATTATACCCGTAGTATAAACTAATTATACCCGTAGTATAAACTAATTATACCCGTAGTATAAACTAATTATACCCGTAGTATAAACTAATTATACCCGTAGTATAAACTAATTATACCCGTAGTATAAACTAATTATAGGTAAAATTCATATTTGTGGCGAGTTTGCGATAAGTTCAACGAGTTGGCACGCGATTGGATATTGATTTGTGTACTTTGTCAACAAAAGGGGTGAAAAGACTTCTTAGTTTGAGATTTCTTAATCAACATTTTTAATATGTCAAGTAATTATTTGCTTAAATTAACTTCAAATGGAACCAGCTTTTGTAATTCAAGTTTTAATGTAATACCTAGTATGTACTCTTATTTTTAATTTTAAGCAGGTAAATACAATTAATCAAGTTGTTAATGCTTGTGGAGACTTTTAAATTACTTTTTAATATCTCAAATTCATTAGGTTAAGCTTTTAATAAGTTGATAGTCTTCTTAAAAATGTAAAATAAATAAAATAAAATATATAAATACACGCCTAACTGTACCCATTCGATTAGTGTTGCTAAGAAGACAAACAACAAGACCCAGATGAGATCTCAACTAATGGTGATCAGTAACCACACAACATCACAGCCTGATTTATATTTACAATGTGGGACTTGTTCCCGCGAAACAGATCAGTATTAATAATAAAATATTATGACAGATTTTATCAAAAGCCTAGACAAAATTAGTGTACAGTGCATTCACTGTCCTGTCCACACTGTGACCCGTGTAAAAACCGTGCTGTGATGGGAAATGACGCGCTGCACAAGACTTAAATGACGCGCTGCACAAGACTTAAATTTTATGTTTAAATTATAATTGTATGCTTTTAGATATCTCGGTATTGACGTCACTCAAACCTGTTTGAGTGACTGTGTCCAAATACTAAATAAATACCGATTCGAATGATTTTAAACAAGTGAAATATTTTAAATTTAAACTGATTTACGTAGGATGGTATGTCAATAAAATATAAATAGGGGTGTCTGAGTGTCGGACTGACCGGCAAGGGCGCTTGTGTCTGCTGGTGCTTGTGACAGGGCTCCACGAACAGGTACGGCGAGAACACGGGCTTGATCCGCACACCGCCCGCCACCCCGCTCCCGCCCCCGCCACCACTCCCGCCCTCGTAGCAGTAGCCGATCGCTCCCGACGCGGACACTCGGAGACCGAAGATTAGTTCTAGGATCTGCAAGTGATGAGAAGCTCGTTTACTTTATTTGTTGAACATGTCGGTACAAGTGTTTAATATAATATAATGACAGTCGACGGACGAGTGTTGAGGCAGCGAGTTGCAAGCAGCACCTTGTATACTCACTTTGAGCTGTACATCATCGTGGTAGGGCAGCGAGTTGCACGCAGCACCTTGTATACTCACTTTGAGCTGTACATCATCGTGGTAGGGCAGCGAGTTGCACGCAGCACCTTGTATACTCACTTTGAGCTGTACATCATCGTGGTAGGGCAGCGAGTTGCAAGCAGCACCTTGTATACTCACTTTGAGCTGTACATCATCGTGGTAGGGCAGCGAGTTGCAAGCAGCACCTTGTATACTCACTTTGAGCTGTACATCATCGTGGTAGGGCAGCGAGTTGCAAGCAGCACCTTGTATACTCACTTTGAGCTGTACATCATCGTGGTAGGGCAGCGAGTTGCAAGCAGCACCTTGTATACTCACTTTGAGCTGTACATCATCGTGGTAGGGCAGCGAGTTGCAAGCAGCACCTTGTATACTCACTTTGAGCTGTACATCATCGTGGTAGGGCAGCGAGTTGCAAGCAGCACCTTGTATACTCACTTTGAGCTGTACATCATCGTGGTAGGGCAGCGAGTTGCAAGCAGCACCTTGTATACTCACTTTGAGCTGTACATCATCGTGGTAGGGCAGCGAGTTGCAAGCAGCACCTTGTATACTCACTTTGAGCTGTACATCATCGTGGTAGGGCAGCGAGTTGCAAGCAGCACCTTGTATACTCACTTTGAGCTGTACATCATCGTGGTAGGGCAGCGAGTTGCAAGCAGCACCTTGTATACTCACTTTGAGCTGTACATCATCGTGGTAGGGCAGCGAGTTGCAAGCAGCACCTTGTATACTCACTTTGAGCTGTACATCATCGTGGTAGGGCAGCGAGTTGCACGCAGCACCTTGTATACTCACTTTGAGCTGTACATCATCGTGGTAGGGCAGCGAGTTGCAAGCAGCACCTTGTATACTCACTTTGAGCTGTACATCATCGTGGTAGGGCAGCGAGTTGCAAGCAGCACCTTGTATACTCACTTTGAGCTGTACATCATCGTGGTAGGGCAGCGAGTTGCAAGCAGCACCTTGTATACTCACTTTGAGCTGTACATCATCGTGGTAGGGCAGCGAGTTGCAAGCAGCACCTTGTATACTCACTTTGAGCTGTACATCATCGTGGTAGGGCAGCGAGTTGCAAGCAGCACCTTGTATACTCACTTTGAGCTGTACATCATCGTGGTAGGGCAGCGAGTTGCAAGCAGCACCTTGTATACTCACTTTGAGCTGTACATCATCGTGGTAGGGCAGCGAGTTGCAAGCAGCACCTTGTATACTCACTTTGAGCTGTACATCATCGTGGTAGGGCAGCGAGTTGCAAGCAGCACCTTGTATACTCACTTTGAGCTGTACATCATCGTGGTAGGGCAGCGAGTTGCAAGCAGCACCTTGTATACTCACTTTGAGCTGTACATCATCGTGGTAGGGCAGCGAGTTGCAAGCAGCACCTTGTATACTCACTTTGAGCTGTACATCATCGTGGTAGGGCAGCGAGTTGCAAGCAGCACCTTGTATACTCACTTTGAGCTGTACATCATCGTGGTAGGGCAGCGAGTTGCAAGCAGCACCTTGTATACTCACTTTGAGCTGTACATCATCGTGGTAGGGCAGCGAGTTGCAAGCAGCACCTTGTATACTCACTTTGAGCTGTACATCATCGTGGTAGGGCAGCGAGTTGCAAGCAGCACCTTGTATACTCACTTTGAGCTGTACATCATCGTGGTAGGGCAGCGAGTTGCACGCAGCACCTTGTATACTCACTTTGAGCTGTACATCATCGTGGTAGGGCAGCGAGTTGCAAGCAGCACCTTGTATACTCACTTTGAGCTGTACATCATCGTGGTAGGGCAGCGAGTTGCAAGCAGCACCTTGTATACTCACTTTGAGCTGTACATCATCGTGGTAGGGCAGCGAGTTGCACGCAGCACCTTGTATACTCACTTTGAGCTGTACATCATCGTGGTAGGGCAGCGAGTTGCAAGCAGCACCTTGTATACTCACTTTGAGCTGTACATCATCGTGGTAGGGCAGCGAGTTGCACGCAGCACCTTGTATACTCACTTTGAGCTGTACATCATCGTGGTAGGGCAGCGAGTTGCAAGCAGCACCTTGTATACTCACTTTGAGCTGTACATCATCGTGGTAGGGCAGCGAGTTGCACGCAGCACCTTGTATACTCACTTTGAGCTGTACATCATCGTGGTAGGGCAGCGAGTTGCAAGCAGCACCTTGTATACTCACTTTGAGCTGTACATCATCGTGGTAGGGCAGCGAGTTGCACGCAGCACCTTGTATACTCACTTTGAGCTGTACATCATCGTGGTAGGGCAGCGAGTTGCAAGCAGCACCTTGTATACTCACTTTGAGCTGTACATCATCGTGGTAGGGCAGCGAGTTGCACGCAGCACCTTGTATACTCACTTTGAGCTGTACATCATCGTGGTAGGGCAGCGAGTTGCACGCAGCACCTTGTATACTCACTTTGAGCTGTACATCATCGTGGTAGGGCAGCGAGTTGCACGCAGCACCTTGTATACTCACTTTGAGCTGTACATCATCGTGGTAGGGCAGCGAGTTGCACGCAGCACCTTGTATACTCACTTTGAGCTGTACATCATCGTGGTAGGGCAGCGAGTTGCACGCAGCACCTTGTATACTCACTTTGAGCTGTACATCATCGTGGTAGGGCAGCGAGTTGCAAGCAGCACCTTGTATACTCACTTTGAGCTGTACATCATCGTGGTAGGGCAGCGAGTTGCACGCAGCACCTTGTATACTCACTTTGAGCTGTACATCATCGTGGTAGGGCAGCGAGTTGCACGCAGCACCTTGTATACTCACTTTGAGCTGTACATCATCGTGGTAGGGCAGCGAGTTGCAAGCAGCACCTTGTATACTCACTTTGAGCTGTACATCATCGTGGTAGGGCAGCGAGTTGCAAGCAGCACCTTGTATACTCACTTTGAGCTGTACATCATCGTGGTAGGGCAGCGAGTTGCAAGCAGCACCTTGTATACTCACTTTGAGCTGTACATCATCGTGGTAGGGCAGCGAGTTGCAAGCAGCACCTTGTATACTCACTTTGAGCTGTACATCATCGTGGTAGGGCAGCGAGTTGCACGCAGCACCTTGTATACTCACTTTGAGCTGTACATCATCGTGGTAGGGCAGCGAGTTGCACGCAGCACCTTGTATACTCACTTTGAGCTGTACATCATCGTGGTAGGGCAGCGAGTTGCAAGCAGCACCTTGTATACTCACTTTGAGCTGTACATCATCGTGGTAGGGCAGCGAGTTGCAAGCAGCACCTTGTATACTCACTTTGAGCTGTACATCATCGTGGTAGGGCAGCGAGTTGCACGCAGCACCTTGTATACTCACTTTGAGCTGTACATCATCGTGGTAGGGCAGCGAGTTGCACGCAGCACCTTGTATACTCACTTTGAGCTGTACATCATCGTGGTAGGGCAGCGAGTTGCAAGCAGCACCTTGTATACTCACTTTGAGCTGTACATCATCGTGGTAGGGCAGCGAGTTGCAAGCAGCACCTTGTATACTCACTTTGAGCTGTACATCATCGTGGTAGGGCAGCGAGTTGCAAGCAGCACCTTGTATACTCACTTTGAGCTGTACATCATCGTGGTAGGGCAGCGAGTTGCAAGCAGCAGCTTGTATACTCACTTTGAGCTGTACATCATCGTGGTAGGGCAGCGAGTTGCACGCAGCACCTTGTATACTCACTTTGAGCTGTACATCATCGTGGTAGGGCAGCGAGTTGCAAGCAGCAGCTTGTATACTCACTTTGAGCTGTACATCATCGTGGTAGGGCAGCGAGTTGCAAGCAGCACCTTGTATACTCACTTTGAGCTGTACATCATCGTGGTAGGGCAGCGAGTTGCAAGCAGCACCTTGTATACTCACTTTGAGCTGTACATCATCGTGGTAGGGCAGCGAGTTGCAAGCAGCACCTTGTATACTCACTTTGAGCTGTACATCATCGTGGTAGGGCAGCGAGTTGCAAGCAGCACCTTGTATACTCACTTTGAGCTGTACATCATCGTGGTAGGGCAGCGAGTTGCAAGCAGCACCTTGTATACTCACTTTGAGCTGTACATCATCGTGGTAGGGCAGCGAGTTGCAAGCAGCACCTTGTATACTCACTTTGAGCTGTACATCATCGTGGTAGGGCAGCGAGTTGCACGCAGCACCTTGTATACTCACTTTGAGCTGTACATCATCGTGGTAGGGCAGCGAGTTGCAAGCAGCACCTTGTATACTCACTTTGAGCTGTACATCATCGTGGTAGGGCAGCGAGTTGCAAGCAGCACCTTGTATACTCACTTTGAGCTGTACATCATCGTGGTAGGGCAGCGAGTTGCAAGCAGCACCTTGTATACTCACTTTGAGCTGTACATCATCGTGGTAGGGCAGCGAGTTGCAAGCAGCACCTTGTATACTCACTTTGAGCTGTACATCATCGTGGTAGGGCAGCGAGTTGCAAGCAGCACCTTGTATACTCACTTTGAGCTGTACATCATCGTGGTAGGGCAGCGAGTTGCAAGCAGCACCTTGTATACTCACTTTGAGCTGTACATCATCGTGGTAGGGCAGCGAGTTGCAAGCAGCACCTTGTATACTCACTTTGAGCTGTACATCATCGTGGTAGGGCAGCGAGTTGCAAGCAGCACCTTGTATACTCACTTTGAGCTGTACATCATCGTGGTAGGGCAGCGAGTTGCAAGCAGCACCTTGTATACTCACTTTGAGCTGTACATCATCGTGGTAGGGCAGCGAGTTGCACGCAGCACCTTGTATACTCACTTTGAGCTGTACATCATCGTGGTAGGGCAGCGAGTTGCACGCAGCACCTTGTATACTCACTTTGAGCTGTACATCATCGTGGTAGGGCAGCGAGTTGCAAGCAGCACCTTGTATACTCACTTTGAGCTGTACATCATCGTGGTAGGGCAGCGAGTTGCAAGCAGCACCTTGTATACTCACTTTGAGCTGTACATCATCGTGGTAGGGCAGCGAGTTGCACGCAGCACCTTGTATACTCACTTTGAGCTGTACATCATCGTCATAGTAAAACCAGAACAGTAGTTTAACTCACGCCCCGTACGAGACTTAAATGCCTACTTTTGCAGGGTTGTCCCTTCTTTTAGTTTCGTATCATTGTTCATAGCTAATAAAAAATCAATACTTAAAATGTTTTGAAGCCGATTATGACAAATGAGCTATCAATCGACGACGTAGTGAAACATCCAAACATACATACCTACTACAAACAAACATACATTCATATCATACATAATAAACATATAGACACTATAACTCATAAACAAATCTTACTTGCTTATCTTAATTATTGTAAGAAAAAATATTGGCTCCTGAATTTTACTTTAAAAACATGGGCATCGTCAAAGGGGGTAGGGGGTAGCTGTCCCCCCCTAGAGATTCGAAAAACTTTTGAGATTTTAATAACAAAGTAGTCGAAAAATTCGCGAGGAACACAAGAAGATTATCTTAAAAACTTAAAATTAGTTTATTTTACCTACAATTTATGTCATCTTGCCCCCTCTGGCGATGCCTTTGCTTAAAAATCTTTGTGATTGTTACCTAAATTAATCAGTTAAATTCATTAGAGTACATAATCAAATTTAAGTATGTAATTAAACATTGGCTCCTAGTCTAAAATTAAAAAATCTTTGCGATTTCAACCATATCAGCTCCACGTTTAAAAACACCTTGAATAATTAACAAACATCGCACAGTTATGATCATAGGACCTATGTTAAATGTGAACAAAGAAAATACGGTTTACATTTCACATTATTATTTATATATACCATCAATTCTTATTCACCTTTCTTGTTGAGTAGGTATTGAGAAGAACGATAATTCTGGATTTGAGGAATTATTATTGAGGTATCCGAAGACAGTACAATATGTTCGATTGCGTACTGTCGACATATTTGAATTGGTCGGTGACGCGCGGCGCGCGGCGTGGCGGCTTGTTTGAGAGACTTGACTGAGCGCGACCACGGCGTGACCCCGACTAGCACCGGCCTTGCATACCGAGATATTGCTGTTGTGTGCGTACTGTAGTTCGTGCGTACTAGCACGCACACATATTAGCCGCGCGATGTACCTTTGGTTGAAGATAAACTACTGTTCTGGTTTTACTATGTCATCGTGGTAGGGCTGCGTGTTGCCGCGGTAGCAGTGCTCGAGCAGCAGCTTGTATACTCACTTTGAGCTGTACATCATCGTAGTAGGGCTGCGTGTTGCCGCGGTAGCAGTGCTCGAGCAGCAGCTTGTATACTCACTTTGAGCTGTACATCATCGTAGTAGGGCTGCGTGTTGCCGCGGTAGCAGTGCTCGAGCAGCAGCTTGTATACTCACTTTGAGCTGTACATCATCGTGGTAGGGCTGCGTGTTGCCGCGGTAGCAGTGCTCGAGCAGCCCCAACAGCACGAGGAAGGCGCGCGCGGCGTGCTGCGCCGGCGCACGCAGCAGCTTGCCGTGGAACACCTCGAGCAGTCCGCCGAGCGCGAGCCGCACGTCCGCCGGGTCCGCCTCCGCCGCCACGCTGGCGCCGCTCTCCGAGCCGTACAGCTCCAGCGGACGGTGCAGGATCTGTACATGTTAACACACATATGTTTTGTCAACTACATACCTGATCTATATATATGTTTTTTTAGACCTTTATCTTTGCGTTGCAAAGGCAGTTAACTAATTGGATATATTTTGTTTAATACATATCATTTTTGAACCATTTTCAAGTTCTGAAGCGGCTTGAGTTTTATATCTAAAATAATTACTCACAGCAAGAAAACATAGTTTAATAAGATCTGCATGGAAAAAATAAACCTAAACGTAACCGAGTAATTTATTGCTCTTGCGCCCGTGTATCATACTACGTTTTTCAATGCATAGTGTGAGGAAATAAAACAAATATAATCTTGTGAACTTTAAATTATGATTGGCTCAAAAGGACTGTATCCAGAACTGTTAAACAGTGGAAAAAAAAAGTATAACATTTATGGTACACAGGAAAGGTTGCAGGTTAGCCAACTTCTCGTAAATAAATAAAAAAAATAATAAAAATAAAGCCCTAGGGCAAAATAATCGACTTTCTGTTCGATTTTGATGCATAGAAAGTGGGCCTTTACGAGCACTTTCATTGAAAATTATTTTATTTTTAATACATTTTATTATTTAAATTAGTCTCATTCTAAATAATTTCGCGCACATTTCGAACTTGAATAGAGTCAGTGTCCGGGTTTTAGCAGCAGTATTTAGCAGCAGAAGGCTTCTTCACAGATTTAAAACGATATTAAAAGAAATAACTATAGCACCCTTAAAAATTCACGGTAGGACGTAAAGTAAATGAACCGCTTGCAAAAACAAATCATAACATTATTTTTCGTAAATGAGTTATGTATGCAAAATTATTCCTAATTATATATAGTTTATTGTTAGTTCTTTTAATTAATGACCAATTTGAAATAAGGGGAGTTTTATCATTTAATAAAGGTTTTGATATGTTTTATATATAATATATATATAATGAGCTTCGCTTGAGTGATAGTGATAGTGATAGTGATAGCTAGGTAAAGGTTAGTGACAGTTATATGATATAATCAACAATAATCTGCAACAATCGGAAAAAAAAAATCGTTTCTGTTCCCTATTTAATTGAAAAAGTGTTGTCCCTTTTGCACCCACGTTACGTTATGATTCTAAATTAACATGGTGTACATTCATGCAACATCGAATATAACTTAGTGTCATGTAAGCCAGGAACACGAACATTAAAAAAACACTGTAATTAAGTTGGTTTATTTTCATAAACTAAGAACAACACAAAATTCTGATTAAGTGCTCCTATGTCACGGTTTTTGCAAACTTTAAATAGAAATAATAAAATATAACAGAAACTAAAATTTCAAGGTTTAAATAAAAATATGTTATGATTTCAGAAATTTCGCGAATATTGTAATTTTTCATAATAAATTCCCGAATAATTCAAATATATTTTTAAATCATATTGTATGCACATTGAGGACAAATTTATGGTCATAAAAAGTAGAATTACCCTGACATATTAAATTAATGTTCATAAAATGATGTCCAATGGTTTGTTTTAGCAATTAGCGGTAGATATGAGTCGCTGTGACGTCATGAGTACATCAAGTGAGAGTAACCTTCTCGAGCACGTCGATGAGGTCGGCGGCGAGGTCGCAGTGCGTGTGCGCGGCGAGCTCAGTAGCAGCACGCGCCGCCGCACTGCGCACCGCGCCCGCACCGTCCGCGCCGCACGCGCTCAGCACCGGCACAGCTACGCGCTCCAGTGCTTCCTCCTCGTGCACGTGTCTGTGTGCACACACACCACGGTACATATTACAGCTATATAATAAACTGTGCCGATTTGAACCACGACCGGCGAACTTCCCAGGAACCCTTTCAGGCACATTGTTAAAGTTTTATTTCCATGCAATTCGTAGCTGCCTACAGCGAAAAAGGAACAAATAATAGTATGGAGGTCAATGATACACCCTCTACAGTACTCGACAAGTGTAGTCAACTAAAGAGATAAGATAATAGTATGGAGGTCAATGATACACCCTCTACAGTACTCGACAAGTGTAGTCAACTAAAGAGATAAGATAATAGTATGGAGGTCAATGATACACCCTCTACAGTACTCGACAAGTGTAGTCAACTAAAGAGATAAGATAATAGTATGGAGGTCAATGATACACCCTCTACAAAGGGTCTACTACTCTCTAAAGTGGTAATTTTACGCATGGTGTGCTATAATATAATTTATATTATAAATTCTTGTATATTATATCTTGTATATTAACTAAATATTATTTAGTTACTCTTGTATCATACACATAAATAATGTACCCACTGTTCAGCAAAGGTCGTATTTCGGGACTCTTTATATATAATCCATGAGAAATAGTGCACGTCCAGTTCAGTGGCGGTTCGTATTAAGGAGCGTTGGAGCGGTGAACTCCCACATAAAATAGTGCACGTCCAGTTCAGTGGCGGTTCGTATTAAGGAGCGTTGGAGCGGTGAACTCCCACATAAAATAGTGCACGTCCAGTTCAGTGGCGGTTCGTATTAAGGAGCGTTGGAGCGGTGAACTCCCACATAAAATAGTGCACGTCCAGTTCAGTGGCGGTTCGTATTAAGGAGCGTTGGAGCGGTGAACTCCCACATAAAATTCACTTTACTTACAGTAGGTACTTTAATACGCAGAGCATAAATGATAGAACAATAATATGTAATACAAACCGCTAGGTAATTAGATAATATAGGTATAGACGGGCCGTCGTCTGGTGCGAACGGAAGCGCGGAGCGCTCGGGATTAGCGCTCCTATGAATAAAATGTCATATATAAAATTTGTAGGTAGAAAAGAAAGAGAGGTACCAAATTCCAGTACGCATGAGCGAGGCATGTCCTTAGCAAATTAAAGTGAATACGGAGCGCCGCTCCAACCGAGATGCGCCGAATTTAGCCGAGCCGTACCGAACCGAAACAATCACACCTCTTTAAGCAAGTGTATTGCTTAGCAGCGTTGTCACCGTTCGCTGCATATTAGACGCTCATTATTTTTTTATCAGCTTCAGCGCTTGAAGCGCTGCGACTTACATTCGTTTGCCATTGATTGTTTGTTGCATTGCATAGGTTTGTTGTCATTGTTCGTACGCGCCCGGGGTCGTGATTGATTATTGCCAAGTTTAACTGAGTTTGTGTATATTTAGTGTTTTCCTGGTCCCTGGCCGGGTCTCCGGTATGGGTTCGGGCGATTGATTGGATTTCACCTTGTATAATAATATATTACCTATAATTTTAATTGTATATATATTGCTACATAAATTAAATAAACATTTAATCTAAGTAGTTCATGTACATTTATTATTTTATTACATATATTTTTATAAGATTAAAATTTGACTTGTGAAACGTGTATTATATATACCTACTTTGCAAAATAAACTTTTTGAATTTTGAATTTTCCATACTAATATAATGATGTGAAGCCCCTGCTCTAAGGCCCGCCAACCGCCACTGGTCCGGTTGCTATAGACAACCAAAATGATACCCTTAATTTATTACTGTTCCGATTTTTAGCAGATGTTCTTAAATTATCTACTTTTCTCTCTAACAACTTTCCAAAATACTAGTGCAATGTTTATTGGTTAGAGCTTCACTCTTTGTGAACTAGTGACAGACCTGTACCGCTTGATGAGTGCATGTAGCACGGCGACGGTGTGCGCGCGCACCGTGGGGCGGGGCTCGTGTTTGATGTACTTGTCAGCCACCTGCACCGCCTGCGCCAGCCAGTCGCCGCGCGCCGGGCTCAGTGCACACAGCTGCTGGCTGATGAGGCGGATCGTCGACGCCTCCTGTAACCACACAACGACATACATTACTGGACGCCTTCTGTGACCACACAACGACATACATTACTGGACGCCTTCTGTGACCACACAACGACATACATTACTGGACGCCTTCTGTGACCACACAACAACATACATTACTGGACGCCTTCTGTGACCACACAACGACATACATTACTGGACGCCTTCTGTGACCACACAACGACATACATTACTAGACGCCTCCTGTGACCACACAACATACATTACTGGACGCCTCCTGGGACCACACAACAACATACATTACTGGACGCCTCCTGTGACCACACAACAACATACATTACTGGACGCCTCCTGTGACCACACAACAACATACATTACTGGACGCCTCCTGTGACCACACAACAACATACATTACTGGACGCCTCCTGTGACCACACAACAACATACATTACTGGACGCCTCCTGGGACCACACAACAACATACATTACTGGACGCCTCCTGTGACCACACAACAACATACATTACTGGACGCCTCCTGTGACCACACAACAACATACATTACTGGACGCCTCCTGTGACCACACAACAACATACATTACTGGACGCCTCCTGTGACCACACAACAACATACATTACTGGACGCCTCCTGTGACCACACAACAACATACATTACTGGACGCCTCCTGTGACCACACAACAACATACATTACTGGACGCCTCCTGGGACCACACAACAACATACATTACTGGACGCCTTCTGTGACCACACAACAACATACATTACTGGACGCCTTCTGTGACCACACAACGACATACATTACTGGACGCCTTCTGTGACCACACAACGACATACATTACTGGACGCCTTCTGTGACCACACAACAACATACATTACTGGACGCCTTCTGTGACCACACAACGACATACATTACTGGACGCCTTCTGTGACCACACAACAACATACATTACTGGACGCCTTCTGTGACCACACAACGACATACATTAATGGACGCCTTCTGTGACCACACAACGACATACATTACTGGACGCCTCCTGTGACCACACAACAACATACATTACTGGACGCCTCCTGTGACCACACAACAACATACATTACTGGACGCCTCCTGTGACCACACAACAACATACATTACTGGACACCTCCTGTGACCACACAACAACATACATTACTGGACGCCTCCTGTGACCACACAACAACATACATTACTGGACGCCTCCTGTGACCACACAACAACATACATTACTGGACGCCTCCTGGGACCACACAACAACATACATTACTGGACGCCTCCTGTGACCACACAACAACATACATTACTGGACGCCTCCTGTGACCACACAACAACATACATTACTGGACGCCTCCTGTGACCACACAACAACATACATTACTGGACGCCTCCTGTGACCACACAACAACATACATTACTGGACGCCTCCTGTGACCACACAACAACATACATTACTGGACGCCTCCTGTGACCACACAACAACATACATTACTGGACGCCTCCTGTGACCACACAACAACATACATTACTGGACGCCTCCTGTGACCACACAACAACATACATTACTGGACGCCTCCTGTGACCACACAACAACATACATTACTGGACGCCTCCTGTGACCACACAACAACATACATTACTGGACGCCTCCTGTGACCACACAACAACATACATTACTGGACGCCTCCTGTGACCACACAACAACATACATTACTGGACGCCTCCTGTGACCACACAACAACATACATTACTGGACGCCTCCTGTGACCACACAACAACATACATTACTGGACGCCTCCTGTGACCACACAACGACATACATTACTGGACGCCTCCTGTGACCACACAACAACATACATTACTGGACGCCTCCTGTGACCACACAACAACATACATTACTGGACGCCTCCTGTGACCACACAACAACATACATTACTGGACGCCTCCTGTGACCACACAACAACATACATTACTGGACGCCTCCTGGGACCACACAACAACATACATTACTGGACGCCTCCTGTGACCACACAACAACATACATTACTGGACGCCTCCTGTGACCACACAACAACATACATTACTGGACGCCTCCTGTGACCACACAACAACATACATTACTGGACGCCTCCTGTGACCACACAACAACATACATTACTGGACGCCTCCTGTGACCACACAACAACATACATTACTGGACGCCTCCTGTGACCACACAACAACATACATTACTGGACGCCTCCTGTGACCACACAACAACATACATTACTGGACGCCTCCTGTGACCACACAACAACATACATTACTGGACGCCTCCTGTGACCACACAACAACATACATTACTGGACGCCTCCTGTGACCACACAACAACATACATTACTGGACGCCTCCTTTGACCACACAACGACATACATTACTGGACGCCTCCTGGGACCACACAACAACATACATTACTGGACGCCTCCTTTGACCACACAACGACATACATTACTGGACGCCTCCTGGGACCACACAACAACATACATTACTGGACGCCTCCTGTGACCACACAACAACATACATTACTGGACGCCTCCTGGGACCACACAACAACATACATTACTGGACGCCTCCTTTGACCACACAACGACATACATTACTGGACGCCTCCTGGGACCACACAACAACATACATTACTGGACGCCTCCTGGGACCACACAACAACATACATTACTGGACGCCTCCTGGGACCACACAACAACATACATTACTGGACGCCTCCTTTGACCACACAACGACATACATTACTGGACGCCTCCTTTGACCACACAACGACATATGCAAATGTTGTCATTTAGGAAATTGTGTATTAAAAGATCACAAGTATGATGGTAATATGTAATACCTAATGCCATGCGAAGTGGAGGTTATGAATAGCAGAAATTCGCGTATTTGTCCGAATAATAATTCTCTAGAAGCGTAACTCAGCCCAAAAATGGTTCCACGAAATAGAACCCGCGGAGGGCAGGCCGTAAAATAGGGACAGCGCGGCCCGCCAGTTCGTTATAACACCTTGAGTCGTGTGTTTGTGCCGCGGGAAGTTTGATGTCAATATTATGGACTTCAAAAGTATTAAAAGCTTTACACATCTCTTCTGCTTTATGACCAGTGTTGGGAAGGAAAAATAAGAATCTCTCAACTGGTTGACCATCTTTTTCTACATATCGAATTATTACTGAAAGTTGGTCAACGTGAGTAATATCCGTGGAATCAACACTGAATGAAAAATATTTCGCATTGTGGATGTTTTCTACGACTGCCTTCATAACTTTATCTGCCATAATTTTGATACGATTTTCATATGAGAGGCACGGTAAGATCATTGAAACTGATACTGTACTGACATCGCGCCGCCGCGCCTTTTTGATCCGACTCCCACGCTAGTGCGTACGGGTGAGCCGCCAAACACGTATTTTTTAAATGTGAGATTGTTAAAATTTCTAAAGATTCTAAATTACGAAACTGAAGGGCCGCCCCTTGTAACAGGGCCGCCCCGGGCGATCGCCCGAATGACCCTATGGAGAATACGTCACTGGTCGCGTGCTGTATGTGCCGTGGCGCCGTCTTTTTTGGAACCAGATGTCCCTAATTCATCTAAACTGGATACCAAAAACTCCCGTAATATGGTTCTGTAGCGCTCGCCAGTTACAGATACCGCATTCACTGCAGTGTTTTCGAAAAAATAGTGTCCGATCACTCTTTCGGCAAAGACGCCTCACCACACAGTAACTTTTAGTGGGGGTAAAGGTGTTTCTTGAATAATGCGCGGATTTTGAGGACCCCAGAAGTGAGTATTTTGCTTATTGACATGTTCCGAGAGATTAAAATGCGCTTCGTCGCTCATAAGCAATTTTCAAGAAAAGTCATCCTCTTCAAGGTTGAGGTTGATGACGCGCTGGCTGTACTCTAGACGAGCCCGGTGGTCAGTAGGCAGCAGCTGGTGAGTCATCTAAGTTTTATACGGAAATATCTTCGAGTCTTTCACCAAAATACGCTGCAAAGCCCTCATAGAAATGCCCAATTGCGTGGCACGTCGCCTTGTTGATGTTTCTGGACACTCTTCCACATCTTCGCGCACAGCATCGATATTTTCGGTTGAACGGCCAGTTCTTGGTCTTGCAGACTTAGGTCTATCCAATGTTGAGCCATATTCTTCGAGGCGTGTGGCAAAGCGTCGAAATGTGCGACCATCCGGTGCCGGGTGGGGACATCGTCGACGTAGCGTTTATGGAAACCCTTCCAGTATTCAGAACCCCAGTACATCTGAGCTGCGGGAGCCTTTAAGCAATTGAACGCTCAGTTTGATGGATTAAATGCTACCCTGCTTTTAGTTCTGTAATGTGGGAGGCATTAAAAACGCAGTACTAGCGTTATGGATATGAATTCCTACCGCTACTCAGTCTAAAATTTTGCTTATAGGTTTAACAGAATACGCTCGGTAAGGACTTCTATGTAAACGAGCGAAAATTAAAGAAATAGTAATAATTTGAATTGCATAATAAAGATAATGTAATAAAAACTTATGACAGTGTAATCATAAAAATTTTAACATTAGGCGAATCAACAAGTTATTTACAACAAAATTGTCGAGCGTTAGATTCTTGCTTGTTTTTAAATAATTAATGCATCTTTTTAGGTTTCCCGGTAGAGATGCGGTTTTAAAATAATTGTTTTCGTGACAAAGCGGTAACGGAACTAATTTTAATCAAAACAAACAACATAGAGATGCGTATGATATCGCTCTATCTCTCTCTTTGCACGTGCCGTTTGCGATCTGAGATCGGGGAGCATAGCGCAGAAATCCCTCCCGCGTATCAGATCAAGTACTTTTATGCTTTCTAGGGATCTGAGTAGAGGAAGCTTTTTAGTTATCAAGTCCTGATTACTATACCGGAAACAATACCCGAATCCAGATCGTTCGCGACTCTGAATCCCGGAATGGTTTAAGGTAATTTTCTGTGAATTAATGCTGGTAAACCCTCCCGCAGCTCAGAATTACTGGGGTTCTGAATACTGGAAGGGTTTCCATATACGCGTCGACGTAACTCACGTTGTGTTATTATCACTGATAAATCATTCCGTAAACACATTGACACGATTATTGCACGTTCTAGTAAAATGATCCATGTTTATTTCTGGTGTATTTTACATTTGTGTACTACACAATTTTTTATTTCAAGATGACAGGAGACGCAATTTAAAAAAAAACGGCTAAGACTCGCGTACCTAGGGTTCCGTATTGTGGATGATTTTAATTTTGTCATTATCTTTCGTGAGTTTCTCAACCGCTTTATTTTTCCTGTAATCTTTACGTAAACACATATTACCATGATTTTTTTTCATATTTTTCAGTCCACCAGTTTTGGAGATAAAAAAATAGGGGGGGGGGACAAACATACTCTTTTTTATGGTTTTTCAAGGATTTCTCGAAATAGATGGAATTAAATATAGCCAAACTATATATTTTTACAATCAGGAGGGGGAGAGGGTCTAGCCAATACTCACGAGGGGTCGAGCCAACTCTCACGACATCTTACCAGATTGGAGGGTCGAATAATCGCTAATCATCTGACGTAATTAACGGACGCTCCATAATTGGTTACGATATTTTCTCTATACAGAAACTTGAATCGGTCGAATATCAGAAACTGGGAGTTAATTTACTAAAAACTTTAAATGCTGTTTATTATATAGTATAGTTTAGGAAATATTATTTGAGCCAATTAACTTTGGATAACAACTGAACAATAGAGGAACGACTCTCTATAAATTAACATTATATCATTGCAGTATAGAAACGCAGAAATAAAAGTAAATCTGGATGTGAGGAGCTCTGATAAGGAGTGAGGAGTTTCGATAAGAGAAATGTGTATTCTCACTACCCGATACTGTAACAGGTGACGGTAGGGCATAATGGTCTTTGACTAGCTTTGAATACACTAGCGTCCTCTAGGCGCCAAGTGGCTCACTGTAAAGTGGGTATCTATAAATAACATTGCAGTATGGGAAAGCACATCGGTAAATTCACGAGTTGTGTTGAGACCTGGATAGCTCAGAGGTTAGAGCAATCGCCCGGCAAGCGAGAGGTTCCGGGTTCGATTCCCGGTTCAGATTTACTTTTACTTTTATTTCTGCGTTTCTATACTGCAATGATATAATGTTAATTTATATCTCCAAATCGCCAAGTGTTCAAACATAGAAATTTATTTCTGTAATAGTTTCGACTATCTATAAACTGTGAACAACAACTGTTGAGACTTCTAATTCTTTTGAAGTAACGAAGTGAATTGTAAGAAAAAGAGTTACTTACTTGAGGTGAATTTAAATGAACCGCCCGAATTACTATGTGAGGTTCAGTAGATGATAGAGACTACACATGTAAAGTTTCAGATAAAGTAATGCAGGTCACGTGACATCGACAATTCCTACGTGAGGTTCAGTAGATGATAGAGACTACACATGTAAAGTTTCAGATAAAGTAATGCAGGTCACGTGACATCGACAAACGTATCCACCCACACAACTGAATCGAAATTTGATTCCCACATTAATACTATTCTCGATGTCACGTGACCTGCAATTACCTTCCACCTGAAACTTCACATGTTTAGTGTCTATCACCTACTGAATCTCCTAGAAATTCAGGCGGTTCATAACATTTCGCCTTATACAAGGTGACATTTATTTATACAGCCAAATTCGTACTGGAGGCTTGGTAAGTGGTCAATACCACGGATCGATAACACTTTTTTGCGAATTTCGCAAAATAAAATGTTAACTCGGGGCTAGATATGTGTTTGTAGGGAAAACCTTGATACTTACCGAGTCGTCATAATGAAATTGTCTGTATAAATAAATTTTATTTTATGTACCCAACATTTTGGGTTATTACGAAATAGTTAAAGAATATACATTTTAAAATAATTCACTAATGGGTTCGGGTGTGTGTGATGAACACCAGTAGATATTAGAATGACTCAAGACCTTTTACTCCATTTACATTTTTTGTGTAAACACGTGTTATGATTTAATGACACCATTATAACACAATAGATAAGCAGTCCCATTGGTCAGCCCAAATTATATCTCCTGAACTATATATAACAGAGAAGTAATCCATGTTGTAGCGAACGTTCAGGAGGTATTGTGGGTGCCCCCTCAGGGACTCATGTCGTGATGTGTACCGGTCGCTCGTGTCCGACGAGGTCGATGAGCCGCAGCAGCCCGTCCGGGTCGCCGCAGTAGAGCCCCGCGTCCGACACCTGCTCCAATGACGTCAGCAGCGCGTGCACGTGCGAGTGGATCAGCGGGCTGGCCGGCTCCAACGCTCCTGAAACAATACAAGCTGTCACGTGACACTATGCATGTACATACTCCATCCTCGACACCGAGCCTCAGGCGTCATACACACCATGCTGTCGGCCAGTCGCGACGCTTGTACCTCAGACAAGTTGACATTCGATATAAGTCCAGAGCCGCGGTCCCTCTGCTGAAAGCCCTCAGGTGCATGTTGATTAAACATTTTACTGGAGGTAAACGTTTACGGTATTCCTTTCTTTTTGTACGGTAAAGTTGTGAAGGCCACATGGCCCATTCCAGGCCGGCTCCTGCAGCTCCCCCCGCGAGGCTCTGTATGTACTCACTGTTCTGTATGATGATAGTGTGCAGTATCTCCAGCACCATGTCCCAGGCCGGCTCGTGCAGCTCCCCCGAGGCTCTGTATGTACTCACTGTTCTGTATGATGATAGTGTGCAGTATCTCCAGCACCACTTCCCAGGCCGGCTCGTGCAGCTCCCCCGAGGCTCCCCCCCCGAGGCTCTGTATGTACTCACTGTTCTGTATGATGATAGTGTGCAGTATCTCCAGCACCATGTCCCAGGCCGGCTCGTGCAGCTCCCCCGAGGCTCCCCCCCCCCGAGGCTCTGTATGTACTCACTGTTCTGTATGATGATAGTGTGCAGTATCTCCAGCACCATGTCCCAGGCCGGCTCGTGCAGCTCCCCCGAGGCTCCCCCCGCGAGGCTCTGTATGTACTCACTGTTCTGTATGATGATAGTGTGCAGTATCTCCAGCACCATGTCCCAGGCCGGCTCGTGCAGCTCCCCCGAGGCTCCCCCCCCGAGGCTCTGTATGTACTCACTGTTCTGTATGATGATAGTGTGCAGTATCTCCAGCACCATGTCCCAGGCCGGCTCGTGCAGCTCCCCCGAGGCTCCCCCCCCCCGAGGCTCTGTATGTACTCACTGTTCTGTATGATGATAGTGTGCAGTATCTCCAGCACCATGTCCCAGGCCGGCTCGTGCAGCTCCCCCGAGGCTCCCCCCGCGAGGCTCTGTATGTACTCACTGTTCTGTATGATGATAGTGTGCAGTATCTCCAGCACCATGTCCCAGGCCGGCTCGTGCAGCTCCCCCGAGGCTCCCCCCCCGCGAGGCTCTGTATGTACTCACTGTTCTGTATGATGATAGTGTGCAGTATCTCCAGCACCATGTCCCAGGCCGGCTCGTGCAGCTCCCCCGAGGCTCCCCCCCCGAGGCTCTGTATGTACTCACTGTTCTGTATGATGATAGTGTGCAGTATCTCCAGCACCATGTCCCAGGCCGGCTCGTGCAGCTCCCCCGAGGCTCCCCCCCCGAGGCTCTGTATGTACTCACTGTTCTGTATGATGATAGTGTGCAGTATCTCCAGCACCATGTCCCAGGCCAGCTCGTGCAGCTCCCCCGAGGCTCCCCCCGCGAGGCTCTGTATGTACTCACTGTTCTGTATGATGATAGTGTGCAGTATCTCCAGCACCATGTCCCAGGCCGGCTCGTGCAGCTCCCCCGAGGCTCCCCCCCCGAGGCTCTGTATGTACTCACTGTTCTGTATGATGATAGTGTGCAGTATCTCCAGCACCATGTCCCAGGCCGGCTCGTGCAGCTCCCCCGAGGCTCTGTATGTACTCACTGTTCTGTATGATGATAGTGTGCAGTATCTCCAGCACCATGTCCCAGGCCGGCTCGTGCAGCTCCCCCGAGGCTCCCCCCGCGAGGCTCTGTATGTACTCACTGTTCTATATGATGATAGTGTGCAGTATCTCCAGCACCATGTCCCAGGCCGGCTCGTGCAGCTCCCCCGAGGCTCCCCCCCCGCGAGGCTCTGTATGTACTCACTGTTCTGTATGATGATAGTGTGCAGTATCTCCAGCACCATGTCCCAGGCCGGCTCGTGCAGCTCCCCCGAGGCGCGCCCCGCGAGGCTCTGTATAGCGAGCAGCACTTCGTACGTCACCACTTGATGGTTACTTTGAAGAGCCTGAAAGTGGTTGACCACGTGTTATAAGAGGTGCTATTCAAGGAGATGGCAGTAAGTCAGCACGTGACGCACTTGCAGGAAGGCCGGCAGCACGGCGAGGTAGGAGATCTTGAGCGTGTGAACCCGGCGCGCACCCCACAACGCCATGTTGATGTAGAATACCGCCCCGCGCAGCAACCCCGCGTCCGCCTCGCCCCCCGCCCCGCCCTCAACCACCCCCGTCCCGCCGTCCCCCGCACTGTTCAGTATGTCCACCATCTCCTGTATAGCCGCGTAGCCGAGGTCCGCGCCCACCACGTAACGCATCACCTGAAAGTCATAAATTGTTTTAGAAAACATTGCCATAAATCACATTAATTTAATCATTTTTATTCAAACATAATAAAAACAATCATAAGTTGTGCGTTTGGGAACAAAATACGTCACATCCACCTTAATGTAGCATCATAAAGCATTGTTAACTTAATGATAGCCACTGACGAAGACCCCAGTCTTAATGATAGCCACTGACGAAGACCCCAGTCTTAATGATAGCCACTGACGAAGACCCCAGTCTTAATGATAGCCACTGACGAAGACCCCAGTCTTAATGATAGCCACTGACGAAGACCCCAGTCTTAATGATAGCCACTGACGAAGACCCCAGTCTTAATGATAGCCACTGACGAAGACCCCAGTCTTAATGATAGCCACTGACGAAGACCCCAGTCTTAATGATAGCCACTGACGAAGACCCCAGTCTTAATGATAGCCACTGACGAAGACCCCAGTCTTAATGATAGCCACTGACGAAGACCCCAGTCTTAATGATAGCCACTGACGAAGACCCCAGTCTTAATGATAGCCACTGACGAAGACCCCAGTCTTAATGATAGCCACTGACGAAGACCCTAGTCTTCTCGCCTGGCCTGGTGAAGCGGGTAATCAGCCGCACCAAGTCCCGCAAGGCCCCAGGACACGTCTCTCCAATGTAATCATGCGAATGGGGCACATCTCTTCGCAATAGAGGGTCGGCCACGTCATCATGCTGCCCAAGCCAGGCTAGGACTCTAGACGGCCGGAACACAACCGGCCCACCACCCTGCTCATCAGTCTCAAATGTGTTCAATCACCTCCGGAAACTGCCCCACATCACCCCCCCCCCCCCGGAGCAGTACGGCTTCAGAGCCGACCACTCCGCGAGTTATAACGTAGCGTTATATTCTCCAAGCATTAAGCAAGGCGGGAAACTGAGAGTATTTGAAAACGAACACCGCGCGTAGAATAGTTCCCGAACCTTGCCACAAGAGGCACCACTGCCGCGCGACGCTTCCACCACCAACCGGCCCAGACAAGCTGAGGGAAGGTGAGGTCCCCCCGCAGTGGGCGGAAGGTTAATAAAACCGAGCTGCACGCTCAGTCGGCAGCAGTCGCTCGCTGCTCAGGACACTTGGTGGACCAGTGGGTCTACCGCGTAATTCTCATTTTCATCAACATCAACTTGAGATTGAAATTTGCCGTGCGTGCGACGACGCCCGCCTAACATGCCATCTCTTTTGCACGCGTTGAATTTCGCATGCATTTGCTTGAAGTTGATACAAATGAGAATTACGCGGTAGAGCCCCAGGTCGTATTGGGGATACCGACTTCGACCCCCACCGCTATTTAAAAGTGTCTGCGCCCAAGTTGGACTTAGTCTACAGGCGATTACTCTCCGCCATTCGTCAGAGTCCTCGGGAAAAAGGACATAGCCGCTGGAGGCCGCTGCGTGGTGAGAATCTCCTAAGTCTCAGGAAAAGACTTAGACGACGGACTCCACGGATGGTAAGAAGTAAAAGCCCCAGTAGAACACTTAGGCGAATTCAGAAAAGCCATGCGAGTAAAGTTAAAGTAAAGTGCTAAAGACTTTGTGTTCAGTCGAATTAAGTGTGTCAGAGACTTAGAATAATTCCGAGTGAGATTTATAGGAAATAGTTCCTTTTCGAAAAGACTTGTAAAATTTCATATTTATGTTAGTACAGAATTGAAGACATTAAAATATGTTTCTTTCCAGTACTTAGAAGTTTGGTAAAGTGACTGTAAGGTGTGGTCAACTTTGTAAAGTCTTAAACCAAGAGTTCGGTAATTTATGTGTATAAATCTTCGGGCGCTTGGGGGTTCCGAGTCGCCTGCCGTGAAGATTTATACTCTGTCGCAATTAGATCAGAAAAGTAAAGTTACTATTAACGTGTGTTCTAGGCAAGGGCTTACTGACCAGGCGTTCTATTCAGGCCGGAGAACTTACTAAAGACTTAGGGCGAGTGGGGGTTCCGCGTCGCCCAGATACAAGTCTGAAGTCTGTTCCCTTACCTGCGTATATCCACCACCAGTAAAGTCTCCGCCTAGTTTCGGTATCAGTTTAAATTCAAAGACCCACACAGCGTAAAGATATATATAACAGTTTGTAAAGAAAGTAACTTCAAAATATATATTGTTTTGTTCAATCGGGTTGTTTATTTTATAATATATATAAGTTTCCCCATAACGAAACACATAAGTCTCCAGTCCCATAAGGAAACTTAGGACGAGACAACATTTATTTCTAGTAACGAGGTGATCAGGAACCTTTAGCCGGGCATCCGGAAGATCACTTCATTACAGAGTAGTGCACCACATGTCGGTAGGCCTCAACAAATGTCGGCTGCAGCGAGTAGTTGTGTGTATCACCTTCCAGCTGTTCTGGCAGTAGTGCTCGATGTTGACGGTGCGCGCGAGCGCGTGCACGAAGGCGGGCAGCGCGCGGCGCGGTAGTAGCGAGTAGCAGACCACGGCCTCCAGTAGCGCCAGAGACGCGTGCACGGCGGCCGGCTCGCCGCGCCACACGCACACGTAGCACGACCAGCTGCACACATTACATTCATCTAATACACCTATGTTTTAAGTTTGACCGAAAGCTGAAAATGGTACGTAACTTAATTTATAAATTACTAGCTTCTGCCCGCGGCCTCGCCCGCGTGGCCTACAGGAAACAAATTACATTTTTTTCAGAAACAAACATTATAAGTGCTCTCACTCCCTCTGAGAGTCAAGGTGTAGTGCTCGGCCGAAAAACTCGCATGCTCGTTTTTCGGCCTCGCCAGAGTGACAAACACGGGAACTCAGCGATCAAAGTTTTTCCGAAAAAGTGTCAAAATCCCTATCAGTTGTAAAAAACCGACAAATTTGAATAAATAAAAACATATACTTTAAAAATATGTGTAAGTACATAATATAATATATTAATGTAAAATAACCTAAGATGCCCACATGCTCGGAAATAAAGGATATTTTTATTTTATTTTATTTCATTTTTAGAGTCGCTTTTTGATGAGTCCGGTTGAATAATTGTCTTGGTACGATAGATTAGAGGCGCTGTTGCTTCGGCGCCTCAAAAGGGAAACAGATATATTCGTTGCATTGGGTGGAATGAGATGACATGCGTTACGCGGAACGGTCCGCGAGGCCACAGTACGAGGCGAGGCGCTCTGCCTGCCTTCATACAGTGTTGCCGATTTAGCATTTTATATACCTATATATATATATATATATATATATATGCTAAATTTGGCAGATTTTGCACTGGTATAGCATTTATTTTTTCCCGTTTATACCAATTTTTTGGCACATTTTTAGGATTTCGTAGTACCTAAGAGGTACAAAAGGAACCTTATGGTGAGACTCGGTTGTCCGTCCGTCCGTTCGTATGTCACAGCCTCATAACTTTAGCATCGTTAAAGATATTACGTGAAATTTGGCAAAAAAATACCATTAATTTGCCCACATATAACGGTGTAAAAAAAAATTTTAATTTTGAAATTGTTCAAAATATTTCCAAAACAAAAATGAGAAAAATAAAAAATATTTACTTAAAAATACAATATGGGTATCAAATTGTAGATATTAAAATGCTGATTGTAAAAATATATACTTTCACTGTATTTACTGGCACTGGTTTCGAGAAATATGTATGCCCCCCCCCCTTATCTCCGAAACTGGTAGATCGAAAAATATTATAAAACTGAGAATTATACTTATATCGTAACTAGCCAATAACAAGAAAACTATAGCAATTTAAAAAAAATAGCACAAATGAGAAATATAAAAAAAGAAGAAAAATAAATAAAAAAAACATTTTATGAAAATAAAACATGGGTATCAAATTGTAGGTATTAAAAAGCTGATTATAAAAATATATACTTTTACCATATTTACTTGCACTGGTTTCGAGAAATCTTAAAAAAAAAAACAAAAATATGTATCCCCCCCCTATCTCCAAAACTGATGGACCAGAAAATATGAAAAAAAATCATGGTAATGTGTTTACGTAAAGATTACAGGAAAAATAAAGCGGTTGAGAAATCCACGAAAAAAAGACAAAATTAAATTTATCATTCACAATACGGAACCCTAGGTATGCGAGCCTGACTCGCACTTGGCCGGTTTTTTCCTATTGGCTATGGTGCCTCGGCCAGTTTTGAGGGCCAAAGCCTACCACCCAAAAAAAAGTGCCCTACTCAGGACCTACTCTCTTCATATTAATTAAGTGCCCTACTCAGGACCTACTCTCTTCATATTAATTAAGTGTCCTACTCAGGACCTACTCTCTTCATATTAATTAAGTGCCCTACTCAGGACCTACTCTCTTCATATTAATTAAGTGCCCTACTCAGGACCTACTCTCTTCATATTAATTAAGTGTCCTACTCAGGACCTACTCTTTTCATATTAATTAAGTGCCCTACTCAGGACCTACTCTCTTCATATTAATTAAGTGTCCTACTCAGGACCTACTCTCTTCATATTAATTAAGTGTCCTACTCAGGACCTACTCTCTTCATATTAATTAAGTGCCCTACTCAGGACCTACTCTCTTCATATTAATTAAGTGTCCTACTCAGGACCTACTCTCTTCATATTAATTAAGTGTCCTACTCAGGACCTACTCTCTTCATATTAATTAAGTGCCCTACTCAGGACCTACTCTCTTCATATTAATTAAGTGTCCTACTCAGGACCTACTCTTTTCATATTAATTAAGTGCCCTACTCAGGACCTACTCTCTTCATATTAATTAAGTGTCCTACTCAGGACCTACTCTCTTCATATTAATTAAGTGTCCTACTCAGGACCTACTCTCTTCATATTAATTAAGTGCCCTACTCAGGACCTACTCTCTTCATATTAATTAAGTGCCCTACTCAGGACCTACTCTCTTCATATTAATTAAGTGCCCTACTCAGGACCTACTCTCTTCATATTAATTAAGTGTCCTACTCAGGACCTACTCTTTTCATATTAATTAAGTGCCCTACTCAGGACCTACTCTCTTCATATTAATTAAGTGTCCTACTCAGGACCTACTCTCTTCATATTAATTAAGTGTCCTACTCAGGACCTACTCTCTTCATATTAATTAAGTGCCCTACTCAGGACCTACTCTCTTCATATTAATTAAGTGCCCTACTCAGGACCTACTCTCTTCATATTAATTAAGTGCCCTACTCAGGACCTACTCTCTTCATATTAATTAAGTGCCCTACTCAGGACCTACTCTCTTCATATTAATTAAGTGCCCTACTCAGGACCTACTCTCTTCATATTAATTAAGTGTCCTACTCAGGACCTACTCTTTTCATATTAATTAAGTGCCCTACTCAGGACCTACTCTCTTCATATTAATTAAGTGTCCTACTCAGGACCTACTCTCTTCATATTAATTAAGTGCCCTACTCAGGACCTACTCTCTTCATATTAATTAAGTGCCCTACTCAGGACCTACTCTCTTCATATTAATTAAGTGCCCTACTCAGGACCTACTCTCTTCATATTAATTAAGTGTCCTACTCAGGACCTACTCTCTTCATATTAATTAAGTGCCCTACTCAGGACCTACTCTCTTCATATTAATTAAGTGCCCTACTCAGGACCTACTCTCTTCATATTAATTAAGTGCCCTACTCAGGACCTACTCTCTTCATATTAATTAAGTGCCCTACTCAGGACCTACTCTCTTCATATTAATTAAGTGCCCTACTCAGGACCTACTCTCTTCATATTAATTAAGTGCCCTACTCAGGACCTACTCTCTTCATATTAATTAAGTGTCCTACTCAGGACCTACTCTTTTCATATTAATTAAGTGCCCTACTCAGGACCTACTCTCTTCATATTAATTAAGTGTCCTACTCAGGACCTACTCTCTTCATATTAATTAAGTGCCCTACTCAGGACCTACTCTCTTCATATTAATTAAGTGTCCTACTCAGGACCTACTCTTTTCATATTAATTAAGTGCCCTACTCAGGACCTACTCTCTTCATATTAATTAAGTGTCCTACTCAGGACCTACTCTCTTCATATTAATTAAGTGTCCTACTCAGGACCTACTCTCTTCATATTAATTAAGTGCCCTACTCAGGACCTACTCTCTTCATATTAATTAAGTGCCCTACTCAGGACCTACTCTCTTCATATTAATTAAGTGCCCTACTCAGGACCTACTCTCTTCATATTAATTAAGTGTCCTACTCAGGACCTACTCTTTTCATATTAATTAAGTGCCCTACTCAGGACCTACTCTCTTCATATTAATTAAGTGTCCTACTCAGGACCTACTCTCTTCATATTAATTAAGTGCCCTACTCAGGACCTACTCTCTTCATATTAATTAAGTGCCCTACTCAGGACCTACTCTCTTCATATTAATTAAGTGCCCTACTCAGGACCTACTCTCTTCATATTAATTAAGTGTCCTACTCAGGACCTACTCTCTTCATATTAATTAAGTGCCCTACTCAGGACCTACTCTCTTCATATTAATTAAGTGCCCTACTCAGGACCTACTCTCTTCATATTAATTAAGTGTCCTACTCAGGACCTACTCTCTTCATATTAATTAAGTGCCCTACTCAGGACCTACTCTCTTCATATTAATTAAGTGTCCTACTCAGGACCTACTCTCTTCATATTAATTAAGTGCCCTACTCAGGACCTACTCTCTTCATATTAATTAAGTGCCCTACTCAGGACCTACTCTCTTCATATTAATTAAGTGCCCTACTCAGGACCTACTCTCTTCATATTAATTAAGTGTCCTACTCAGGACCTACTCTCTTCATATTAATTAAGTGTCCTACTCAGGACCTACTCTCTTCATATTAATTAAGTGCCCTACTCAGGACCTACTCTCTTCATATTAATTAAGTGCCCTACTCAGGACCTACTCTCTTCATATTAATTAAGTGTCCTACTCAGGACCTACTCTCTTCATATTAATTAAGTGTCCTACTCAGGACCTACTCTCTTCATATTAATTAAGTGCCCTACTCAGGACCTACTCTCTTCATATTAATTAAGTGCCCTACTCAGGACCTACTCTCTTCATATTAATTAAGTGTCCTACTCAGGACCTACTCTCTTCATATTAATTAAGTGTCCTACTCAGGACCTACTCTCTTCATATTAATTAAGTGTCCTACTCAGGACCTACTCTCTTCATATTAATTAAGTGCCCTACTCAGGACCTACTCTCTTCATATTAATCCAGGACCTACTCTATAAAATTGTAATCAATTCATCAAGTAGTTTTCGAGATCTTAGGTAACAAGGGACAAAGAAACAGCTCACTTGACGATCCCGTGTACCACCTCCTCGTCCAGGTATGTAGCGTTGAACTTGATGACGTTGGTGACGAGCTGCAGGAACTCCACGATGAACCCCGGAGACTGCAGCAGCGGCATCCACTCCAGCAGGAACGGGCCCATCTGGAACAGATAATAACCATCATTATCGTCTTCTAATTTTATTTTTTTTCCTTTTATTTTAACGTTTATTTCGCCAGATTTGTTTTTGTTTTACGCGAAGTTCTTTACTTGGATTAAAAAACCGACCAATTGGGAGTTGGACTCGCGCACGAAGGGTTCCGACTTTCATGCCAATACAAAATATGAGTACGGAATTGACTATATGCCAACCGTTTCACCGATACAATCTCGGCATTATCAAGGCGAGTGTCGTTCTTAGAACGACGACGCGGTGTTCACCGTCGTTGTCAAAGCGAGCTGCACGCATTGCTGGTGCGCTAAGCGTTAGCTGCGTCGTCGAAGGAGGTGGGATGGTGGATGCACTTGATTCTTTTAATTGTTCCAATTGTTTGTTATTATTATTAGGGGCGATTATTAAACAGACCGAGCTCACAACGTCGTCACTGTAACTGGGCACTGTCGTAAAGTTGCTCGATCCATCGAGAATCAGTTTCCACGAAGGAGCCAGCTGCAAACCATGATCCCTGTTGAAGTTGGGGTGACGACTTATCTCGATGGCTTTGTGTATTTTGCGAGGAATGGTATATTTCGCCTTCGCTAATATTGTAGCCTTGTCGAAACAGATGAAGTGGGTCGTATCCGAGCTTAGTGCATGTTCTGCTACTGCTGACCCGTTAATGTCCAGTTTCTTCATGGATCGAATATGTTTAGACAGTCTTGTGGACACGTTGCGCTTGATTTCTCCTATGTAGCTTTTGCCACAATCGCACGGGACTTTATAAACTCCAGGAGATCTCAGCCAGTTCCGTAGTTTGGTGGGGGCTCAGAAGATAGTCTTCACACTGTACTGTAACATATAGCTAGGCAATATGTTAGGTTTAGGTAAGGTTAGGTCTTATAGTTAGGTTAAAGGACTATTTGTTCGTGTTTAGTTGGCAATCGATAACCTTTATGGATCGACATACGTCGTATTGACTGATTTATTTCGTGTTTTCCAAAAAAAAATACAGATCCAGTATAAAAGATCTTTCAAACAAAACACGAGCAATATTTCTTCTAGAGTCCTGCTGAGGAGAAGCTGACACTCCATAAGATTCATTCTGGAGTCCTCGAGAAGTAAAATAACTCCGGCACGATAAGCGAGTGCCCTACGAGGTTCAAAGCTCCCCTAACTCTAATGTGTGCATGTGTTAATTAATGGAAATATATAAAAAAAAGGAATAAAACAAGAACTCAAAGCTAAATAAGGTCGTATTATTCAAGAAAGATCCTGCCAGATCTCGCGACGAGCCATCGCTTTGTCACAGTACTTTCGGCGAAGCAAGTGTCCAATTCTATCAGTTACGCCTCACACAAAGGGCAAGTAGATCGGAGCCCTCTCAACAACGGATGGGCGATTGTGGGTTGATGGAGTCGCAAGCTGGTTACTCTGACAGAGCAGAACATGCACTAAGTTCGGATACGACCCACTACATCTGTTTCGACAAGGCAACAGTATAAGCGAAGGGGAAATAAACCATTCCTCGCAAAATACAAGAAGCCATCGAGATAAGTCGTCATCCCAACTTCAACAGGGATCATGGTTGGCAGCTGGCTCCGTCTTGGAAACTGATTCTCGATGGATCGAGCAACTTTAGGACAGTGCCCAGTTACAGTGGCGATGTTGTGAGCTCGGTCTGTTTAATAACCACCCCTAATAATGAACAATTGGAACATAGCAGAAGCAAAATCCAAGGTAGCCGACTGGTTGTTTACTTTAAATTATGACAGGACAGAATCTTTATAATGAGTTTGTCTTAGATAACTTTAAATGATGTTGTGCTTAACGATTTATTCTAAGTATGTTCTCATGTTTGTTTATACAAGTAAATAAATAATTAAGCAATTATAAAATTTTGTACGCCACAAAAAAACAGCATTTAAATAATTTGGTCAGCATACAAGGTTTTATTTGCAATAAAAAAAAAATCAGGCAGCAATCTTTGTTCTGCAAATAATTTTGATAATGGTCAAAAATTAAATCATAAATAGGCAGCTTACAATAACATGAGTTTGCGTAATAAACATTCAGTCTGCAAAATAACTACTTGATCAGCAAGATTTCATGATTGATCAGCAGAGAAAACATGTCTATGCAAAAAATAGGTTGAATATGTTCCAAAACCGAATCAGAGCAACGCAGCTCTTTACAGTCTTGTGGGTACTACCCCTAGAGTGTATATAAAAAGCCGTAGGCGTGGAGGAAGGGAAGCCCTCGCCATGCCCATACCTTCGGCGACCAGCCTCAGCCAATACGGCTCGCACGGGTGCCTATGCTTTGTTACGCAAGGGCGAAGGGGCTGTACTTTCGGCAACGCCGAAGCAATTGCAAAATGAAAAATGAATTTTTTTGCTTACCCTCTAAGTCCTTACCAAAATTATACTAAACAGGAGCAGCTTATATAATTAATATAGTGTACAAAAATAATTACAGCCAGATTGACATAAATTGCTGATTGATTTTGAAATGTTTGCTGGCCATGAGTTGCTGATCAATTAACTATTTCTGCTCACAGATTATGTTTTTCTGCTCACAAAAATACCAATACTATGCTAACCATTTAAATAACAACCTTTGTTTATTAGTTTTATTTATATATATATATATTTGCAGTAATGATACCCTTTGTCGCAGCAACATATTTTTGGTACCCCGCGTTACTGGCCTGGCCGAGTTTGGGGACCCCTGTGTAATCGCGGGATTACAGAACTGCAGAGCTGATGATAAAGGGAAAATGGATGGGTTGACACGAGAGAAGAAAAAGATTGTGGGATATAGAATGTGGGTGCGCTGACCTGGTTCGAATGTTTCGATGGGCCGGCAAATCCGCCGCGTTTCTTCTCCTCTCGTTGGGCTGATTGAGTTGACGGTGATGAGCAGTGATGAGCTGGATGTCTTGGAGTAATGTACACAGCACTAGTATGAACACAACACTGTAAATACGCGAGATTGTTTGTATTGGCGGCGCGAACGTGTACACATGTGTCGTTCTGGACGATTCGGACGGAACAGAGCGAGCGCCGGCGCGCGAGTCGAGTTGGCGCCAGGCGCTGTGTTGCGAAATTACTCATCCGAATGCGTCACGCTTGTGGCGTGAACATCCTGGGGGGGCCGGGGCTGCGACTCCTCTTGAGCTGAATCCAACGGCAGCCTGGCTATCTTGAACACAGGTCGTCGCAGATTTCCATGAGCTGTGTCCAGATCCACAACTCGGATCACTCCATCCTTGCCAGGTATCGTGCGGAGAATTCTCCCCAGCTTCCATTGGAGCGGAGGCAAGTCATCCTCTTTGATGAGGACCAGTTCACCCACTTGAGGAGGGGAAGAAGGGGAGAGCCATTTGGAGCGGGTTTGCAGGGTATGGAGGTAGGATCTGGACCAGAGAGTCCAAAAGCGCTGAGAGAGCGCTTGAATGAGTTGAAACCGTTTAAGAGCAGATATGGGTCTGTCGTCAAAAGACTGCTCAGGTAGAGCGGTGAGCGGACGACCAATAATGAAATGTCCGGCCGTGAGGGGTTCAAAGTCCGTAGGGTCGGATGAAATTGGGCAGAGGGGTCTTGAGTTGAGTACAGCCTCAATTCGAGCCAAAAGGGTAGAGAATTCCTCAAAAGTGAGGTGCTGTTCACCTATCACGCGATAAAGTAGTTGCTTGGTGGATTTTACGTTTATTTCGTGCAGTGCGCCGAACCAAGGCCCTTTAGGCGGGTTTAATAACCAAGTTATGTGCTGATTCGCGAGTTTGTGAGTGATTGCATCATTGTTTGACCTGAGGAAGTTCTGAACTTCAATGAGTTGATTCCTAGCACCTACATAGTTTGTGCCGCAGTCTGAACGAATGAGAACCGGAGTACCGCGACGTGAGATAAAACGTTGCAATGCCGCAAAGAACGCTTCCGTTGAGAGTGCAGAGACTGGTTCCAAATGAACCGCCTTTGTTGCGAGGCAAACGAAAATACAAAAGTACGCTTTAATGAGTTTCGCGTTCCGCAACGTGCTGGATTTAACGAAGAAGTGGCCAGCAAAGTCCGTCGTGACGTGACTAAAAACTGGCTGAGGAGTAACTCTGTCTGCTGGGAGATCAGCCATGAGCGGAGCCTTAGGCTGAGCGCGGCACCGGAAACATCTAATACATTTAAACACGCGGTGTCTAATAATACGACGAGCGGACAGAATCCAGTACTGCTGGCGTAATATGGCGTGTAATGTGTCAGCTCCAGGGTGGCAGTGTATTGTGTGATAGTGATCTATAATGAGATCTACGAGCGGACTGGAGCTGGGTAGAATGAGTGGGTGTTGAGCGTCATACCTAATTGACGCGTGAGAGAGACGACCACCGACTCTCAAGAGGCCGTCCTTTATGAAGGGCGAGAGACGCTGGAGCCGAACGGGACAAACTTTATCAGTCTGGATACGATTAATGTCTTCAGCAAACTCATTGTGCTGAACAGAGCGGACCCAGTGCAACAGAGCGTCCCTGCGTTCACTAGCTGTCAACGGACCAGAGCGCCGTGCATCTGGGCTGTGCCGACAATTGAATATGAACCTTTTAATACAAGCCGTCACTCCGACGAGCTTATCAAGTGAGCTGTAGCGAGTGAGCAAGTCCAGATCGATATCTGGGACTGCTATGTGTGCTGGTACCTTTTTGGGCTTAAGGCCTGGGAGAGCATGATGGCCTAGAGCGGGTGGCATCTTGGGCCAAGTGCAGGTAGGTTCTTTGCGGCATTGCAACGTTTTATCTCACGTCGCGGTACTCCGGTTCTCATTCGTTCAGACTGCGGCACAAACTATGTAGGTGCTAGGAATCAACTCATTGAAGTTCAGAACTTCCTCAGGTCAAACAATGATGCAATCACTCACAAACTCGCGAATCAGCACATAACTTGGTTATTAAACCCGCCTAAAGGGCCTTGGTTCGGCGCACTGCACGAAATAAACGTAAAATCCACCAAGCAACTACTTTATCGCGTGATAGGTGAACAGCACCTCACTTTTGAGGAATTCTCTACCCTTTTGGCTCGAATTGAGGCTGTACTCAACTCAAGACCCCTCTGCCCAATTTCATCCGACCCTACGGACTTTGAACCCCTCACGGCCGGACATTTCATTATTGGTCGTCCGCTCACCGCTCTACCTGAGCAGTCTTTTGACGACAGACCCATATCTGCTCTTAAACGGTTTCAACTCATTCAAGCGCTCTCTCAGCGCTTTTGGACTCTCTGGTCCAGATCCTACCTCCATACCCTGCAAACCCGCTCCAAATGGCTCTCCCCTTCTTCCCCTCCTCAAGTGGGTGAACTGGTCCTCATCAAAGAGGATGACTTGCCTCCGCTCCAATGGAAGCTGGGGAGAATTCTCCGCACGATACCTGGCAAGGATGGAGTGATCCGAGTTGTGGATCTGGACACAGCTCATGGAAATCTGCGACGACCTGTGTTCAAGATAGCCAGGCTGCCGTTGGATTCAGCTCAAGAGGAGTCGCAGCCCCGGCCCCCCCAGGATGTTCACGCCACAAGCGTGACGCATTCGGATGAGTAATTTCGCAAAATCTCGTAAAATTTGGGTTTAATAAAGAAGTATAGTGGACTGTAATAAACAATTGGGCTGAATGAATATAATTATATTATCTGAGCTGAATAATAATAACAAACTGAGTTTATTCTGTAAAGGGGCGTGGGGGGGGCCGTTTCTATACCGATAAATGGAATTTTCTAGGCGGCGGTTCTAATTACCTACCCGCCATAGGTATTCGAGACCACAAAATATTTTTTGCCGGGAAAGGGGGCAAAATATTTAACCGGGTGAAAATGGACTGTAAATCGACGGGGGCTGGTTCAAACAAAGTTACGGGCCGGCGGGGGGGAGACGGGGGGTGATAAAATTTTCCGCTCGACCAAATTTTTTCTTGTATTGAAAATGGACTGTAGTAAATCGAGGGGGCTGGGGGGGCCGGGGTTTCACGGCTCGAAGTGACCAAAATGTAATCGCGGGATTACAGAACTGCAGAGCTGATGATAAAGGGAAAATGGATGGGTTGACACGAGAGAAGAAAAAGATTGTGGGATATAGAATGTGGGTGCGCTGACCTGGTTCGAATGTTTCGATGGGCCGGCAAATCCGCCGCGTTTCTTCTCCTCTCGTTGGGCTGATTGAGTTGACGGTGATGAGCAGTGATGAGCTGGATGTCTTGGAGTAATGTACACAGCACTAGTATGAACACAACACTGTAAATACGCGAGATTGTTTGTATTGGCGGCGCGAACGTGTACACATGTGTCGTTCTGGACGATTCGGACGGAACAGAGCGAGCGCCGGCGCGCGAGTCGAGTTGGCGCCAGGCGCTGTGTTGCGAAATTACTCATCCGAATGCGTCACGCTTGTGGCGTGAACACCCTGTTCAATTTGTGTGTTTTTATTTCTGTGCAGTGTACGTATTTGTATGATTTTTTTAAATACTGTAATACCTTTTTTCGAAGCAATAAAACTTTTTGACTTTAATTAAAAGAATCAAGTGTATCCACCATCCCACCTCCTTCGACGACGCAGCAAACGCTTATCGCACGAGCAATGCGTGCAGCGATCGGCGGCTGCCAGTTCCCGCTTGACAACGACGGTGAACGCCGCGTCATCGTTCTAAGAACGACACTAATATTATGTACAACAATCTGACCTATCTAAATTATTATGATATACTAGATTGTGGTTCTAATGTAAAGTTCAGCAACTTTCATTCAGTTACCTTATTTGGCTAAATTAATTTCGCACCTTTTACTGTAAAGCTAGGATGCTTTTACTGAATTTGCTTAATTTTACACCTACTTGACTAAACACACGAAAATAATTAGATATAAATTGGCAGTGTATAGGTTATTATATTATCCATATGACTGGAAGAAAAAGAAGCGTCAACTGCGTTTGTTTCGTTTTAGTGCCTTGCTTGATCTTTTAGTGCTTAATTCGATTATAAAAGTCTAAAACCTTAATATTTTATACTTCTTAAACAATATTTTCAATGGTTATGATATTTGCTGAAAATGTTCTAAAAAAACAGATTGTTCACATTTTCACTGAAACGCTTTTTCCTGATTTGCTTAATTTTAATTTATTACTTATCAACTTAAATAGCTTTACGATATAAAAACCAAATAACCCGGTTATGTTTTACTTCGAGGTCAAACTGTATATTTCCTGGCCTATAAAGTAATTTTCAATTGTCAGTCTAAACACAAAATTTAAAGATCCTAACTTCGAAACAGACGAACTTTATAATAAAGAACTTTCATTTTTTTTACCGTCATCTAGACCTCGCCGAGCCCTTTTCTTAGAGTACCATGAACATGGGTCTAGCATCAGCCGTTTGGGAGATATGGGCCTGTACAGTTTTGACACTTTCGGCAGACAGATCTCGTCGAGACCTTTTCCTAGACACCCATCAACATGGGTCTAACTCCAGTCGTTTGGGCGATACAGGCCGTCAAAGTTTTGACATTAAAAAAAAACTTTTTTTGGCATCCCGTGGTCCAACCCCTAGGATGCACTACCTTCCGTTTAAAAGATATTTTGCTTGGATATAGATAGATAGATAGATAGACAGATAGATAGATTGTGGATATATAGATCGATAGATATCTCAAAAGGAAAAAATGGAACCCTAATAGGATCACTTGTGTGGCTGTCTGTCTGTCCGTCGGTTACAGCCGATTTGCTCTGGCACACATACTTTCAAAAATTTTCATGTCCACTATATTAAATTGCAAAATCGATGCCATTTTCATAATAAACGTCCCAACAAACCATAAAAACGACACCCATATTGATATTTACACATTTCAACATTTAAACCCCATCGCACCCCAACAGGGGATGATGGTATTTCACGTCCACTACGTTGTATTTTAAAATCGTAGTCGTTTTCGTGATCAGCGACCCGATAAACCATACAAACGATACCCATGTTGATTTTCAGAATTTGTTACCCCATTTCCCCCTTTTAGGGGTTGAATTTTGAAAAAACCTGAAACACGTATTTACTCATTAATTGATAAGAGTACTCCTGTGAAGTTTCGAATAAAATAGTCTAACTATTCTTGTTTCCCCATACAAACTTTGGACCCCCGTTTCACCCTCTTAGGGGGTGAATTTTGAAAAATCCTTTCTTAGTGCACCCCTAGACCTCTAAAGGAACCTACTTGCCAAATTTGGAATCTCTAGACCCAACGGTTTCGGCTGTGCGTTGATATGTCAGTCAGTCAGTCAGTCAGGTTCTTCTTTTATATATTTAGAAAGATAGATATTTAGAAGAAGATAGATAGATAGATAGATATGGTCCGTATGCACTCTAGATTATTATTTATTAAGATTGGTATTATCTCTAATTAAACGAAAAAAGTTACCGAGTCACCTGTAGGGTAAGAAATAATTTGTTACGTATTATGTGCATGGGTTTCTATTATAAAAAACAAATGAAAAAATAGGCATAATATTTTCGATCTCACGATTTTGTTCTCTTATACACGTGACAAAATATGTAAAAACAAATGATGATATAACAGAGTTAACAGCAACTGACCTGCTCCTCGAGACACGTGATGTCCTTGCCACAGTTGGTGAGCGTCTGCAGCAGTCGGAACCTGTGCGGCGCGTCGTCGGGCGCATGCGCCTGTAGCGTGTCGCGCAGGTAGCGGAAAAGCACGCTGCGCATCAGCACGAGCTGCTCCCCCTGCCCCTCCACCACGCAGCACAGGAACTGCAGCTGCGCGTGGCGTGCCTCAGTGCAGGGCTCGTCCAGCAGGTCGCGCGTCGCCGCCCACAGCCGCTCCACGCCGCCCTGGACCACATTGTTAGTTAATAAACGCTAGACTAGTTGATAGCAGAGAAAGAAAAGGTAAAGTACAAAATAAAAATCGCCTCGCTCTTTTAGGGTTCCGTACATATGACAAATTATTTCAAATTAGATATTTATTTAATTTAGCTAATGCTCTAATTCTGTCAGACATAAAAACTGCAAAATCAAGTTGGTTGAGTATTCGGGGACGTAACCCTAAAACTACATTATAAATCGGCGTTTTTAGTATTTGTTGTTTGAATACAGTATATGGTACATAATATACAGAAATTTCAAATTCCTAATTGCTTTGGCCTTTGAGATAGACCTCGTAACAAAAATGGTCTAAAAATGGCAACTTCGATAGCCCTCCATTTCTTTACATTTTAAGATGAAAAAAATAAAACTAATATATTTATATTGAATGAGTTCTAGGCACACTCCACAACACTCCACATGCTAGGGCAGGAAAAGAAACAAAAATTTCGGCTCCATTTTCATTTCTATAATATCATTTCTATCTCGTGTATGAGGCCCCGCCTAAAAAATAATTTAATTACATTTTAAATTCAAAATTCGGTTTTGGATCAACATTTTACACAACATATAAAAATTTCAGGTTTCTATCTCATTCCGTCTAAGAGCTAGAGACCCGTGACATACGGACAGACAGACAGACGGACAGCAGAGTGACATTAATAGGGCTCCGATTTGTCCTTTGGGTACGGAACTCTAAAAATGATAACATATAATATTTTGAGGAAAAGGGATAGAACAATAGATGTGTTAACTTTTATGAAAAAATTATGAATGCCTTTTAGCTACCGCACTGGTCAGACTGAACAAAACCTTTTAGCTACCGCACTGGTCAGACTGAACAAAACCTTTTAGCTACCGCACTGGTCAGACTGAACAAAACCTTTTAGCTACCGCACTGGTCAGACTGAACAAAACCTTTTAGCTACCGCACTGGTCAGACTGAACAAAACCTTTTAGCTACCGCACTGGTCAGACTGAACAAAACCTTTTAGCTACCGCACTGGTCAGACTGAACAAAACCTTTTAGCTACCGCACTGGTCAGACTGAACAAAACCTTTTAGCTACCGCACTGGTCAGACTGAACAAAACCTTTTAGCTACCGCACTGGTCAGACTGAACAAAACCTTTTAGCTACCGCACTGGTCAGACTGAACAAAACCTTTTAGCTACCGCACTGGTCAGACTGAACAAAACCTTTTAGCTACCGCACTGGTCAGACTGAACAAAACCTTTTAGCTACCGCACTGGTCAGACTGAACAAAACCTTTTAGCTACCGCACTGGTCAGACTGAACAAAACCTTTTAGCTACCGCACTGGTCAGACTGAACAAAACCTTTTAGCTACCGCACTGGTCAGACTGAACAAAACCTTTTAGCTACCGCACTGGTCAGACTGAACAAAACCTTTTAGCTACCGCACTGGTCAGATTGAACAAAACCTTTTAGCTACCGCACTGGTCAGACTGAACAAAACCTTTTAGCTACCGCACTGGTCAGACTGAACAAAACCTTTTAGCTACCGCACTGGTCAGACTGAACAAAACCTTTTAGCTACCGCACTGGTCAGACTGAACAAAACCTTTTAGCTACCGCACTGGTCAGACTGAACAAAACCTTTTAGCTACCGCACTGGTCAGACTGAACAAAACCTTTTAGCTACCGCACTGGTCAGACTGAACAAAACCTTTTAGCTACCGCACTGGTCAGACTGAACAAAATCTCCGCCCTTGTCAGCTTCTGTAGTTGCAGCGCAATTACACAATGATCATTTTTGTAAAAAAAAAACAAGAACGGAACTAAAATCTGGCAAGTTATTATTGAATAATTATAAGCAAATAATAATACATACATGTACCTACATCAAGCTCTTCAAGAAACTTACTAGGTAAAAGTGAAAACAAAACCTATTATATGGTTCCCTAAATCTGAAGACAGACAGACAAATGTATACAGATAGACAAATGTATACAAATAGACAAATGTATACAAATAGACAAATGTATACATACAGACAAAAGTATACAGAACAGTTAGTAGCAGTTAGCTTTCAATGATATTATAACTTCGACTTATATCATCTGAACTCACTGAAAACCAGGCAAGTGTCACACCGGGCGAGAACTACCTGCTGTCTCTGCTCTAGCAAGTGGCACACTCGGGCGAAAACTACCTGCTGTCTTTGCTCTAGCAAATGGCACACCTAGGCAAGAATTACCTACTGTCTCTGCTCTAGCAAGTGGCACACTCGGGCGAAAACTACCTGCTGTCTCTGCTCTAGCAAGTGGCACACTCGGGCGAAAACTACCTGCTGTCTATGCTCTAGCAAGTGGCACACTCGGGCGAAAACTACCTGCTGTCTCTGCTCTAGCAAGTGGCACACTCGGGCGAAAACTACCTGCTATCTCTGCTCTAGCAAATGGTACACCTAGGCAAGAATTACCTACTGTCTCTGCTCTAGCAAGTGGCACACTCGGGCGAAAACTACCTGCTGTCTCTGCTCTATCAAGTGGCACACTCGGGCGAAAACTACCTGCTGTCTCTGCTCTAGCAAATGGTACACCTAGGCAAGAATTACCTACTGTCTCTGCTCTAGCAAGTGGCACACTCGGGCAAAAACTGTTGGTGATAAGTAATATCCTCTGTAAACGCAATCCAATGTATATTAGTAGCATGCTTTGTAAACAGTTTACTCTGACAGCTGACGTCTGTCTCACTTTGCTCTCTCTCTCTTGCACCGACTGTACTGGTAATGTCTGATTGTTTTGTGAAGCTCGAAATCCTTAAATATAATCTGTTGTGATCCTATTGATTAGTTTCCTTTAATGCCCATAATCCATCAGGTTTTGGGCCCAGTCAACGCAGTAAATATAGATTTGCGTTTATTTTTGCTAAATACGGCATTAAGAAAAGTTAACCTCTTCGTGTGACCACGAGCCACGACATCGACATGGCAGCCGGCTCTTCATCATCATACGTCATGGACAAACTGAAAGGCATTGAAAATTACCATACGTGGAAGTTCATGATGAAAATGGTATTGATACATGAAGACCAGTGGGAATGCGTCGAAAAGGAGCCTAAAGGAGCTGACGACGCTAAAAAGGTACAAAAAGCGCTCGCCCGGATAGCGCTGTCGGTACATCCGTCGGCGTTTGCACACATTCGGAATGCCACGACAGCACATGGTGCGTGGACCAACCTTCAAAGGGCATACGAAGATAGGGGCCTTTGTCGAAGACTTGGTTTATTGCGGATCTTGTTTGGCACCAAACAAAGCGAATGTGCAAGTATGGAGAGCTACTTGAACAAAATCACAGACATATCACAGCAGCTGAGCGATATTGGAGCACCGCTCGATGATGACTTCGTGGCTGTCATAATGCTTAGTGGGCTACAAGGAGATTATGACCCATTGATAATGGCCATTGAGAACTCAAACGTGAAGTTGTCAAGTGAAGTAGTAAAAGGCAAATTACTACAAGAAAATATCCGTCGTGATGACAAAAATGAAGGCGTGACTGCACTGGCAGCCGTACGTAAGCAGCCAAAATGCTTTGGCTGTAAGAAAACAGGTCATTTCATCAAGGACTGTCCTAGGTCCAAACAAAAAACGTCTAACAAGACAAGAAAGGAGGATATGTCCAAGGCCTTGCTGACGGCTCTATCGGTTAACATAGAAAGTGATTTGTGGTACATCGATAGTGGTGCGACTAGTCATATGTGTCGAGATAGGGACTTATTCACAGACTTTGTGAGTGAAAAAGCTATGCCAGTGAAAGTAGCTAGTGGCGAGGTACTTTACACAGCAGGACGAGGAACTGTTTTAGTGAAGCTCAAAAATGGTATCTTTAGAGACATTAGTGATGTGCACTTTGTACCAAAGCTGACAACAAATTTATTATCTGTTAGTGCTATGACAAAGAAGGGTTACAAGGTTGTGTTCAGCTCTCAAAAGTGCCAAGTACATGACAATCAATCTGTCATTGCGAGTGCTACCTTGAGGGATGGTGTTTACAGGCTTGACACTGAAACAGCAATATCAACATGTAAAGTTGTTGAAGTTCCACTTTCACAGGATGATTTAGTAGCGAGTGTGGCCGTTGCTGAGTGCGAGGCAGCTACTAAGTCAACAGAGAAGGTTTGGCATCGTCGACTGGGGCATCTCAACAGGAGAAGCATGGAGCTACTTAACAAAGGTATGGCATCTGGCATTTCTTATGATAGTACCGATTTCGAACCTTGCATTGCATGTGTAGAAGGGAAGAAAAGTAGGCTACCTTTTCCTAAGAAATCGTATAGTAGAGCCACTGAAACATTGGAATTGGTACACACAGATCTATGTGGACCAATGCCATGTTCGTCATTTAGTGGAACAAGATACTTTCTGCTTTTTATTGATGACTATACAAGAAAAACATTTGTGTATTTTCTGAAACAGAAAAAACGAAGTTTTTGAGAAATTTAAACTGTTCAAGGCCTTAGTTGAGAACCAAACAAACAAACTGATTAAAATGCTAAGAAGTGATAATGGTGGTGAATATATTAATTCTGCATTCCAGAACTTCATGAAGGAGAGTGGTATTCGACATCAGACGACTGTGCCACACACACCGCAGCAGAATGGGGTGGCAGAACGTGCCAATAGGACCATCATGGAGACAGCACGGTGCATGCTACAAGATGCAGAGCTGTCACAGCAATATTGGGCAGAAGCTGTGAATACAGCTGTCTACATCAAGAATCGCTGCCCTACTAAGGCTGTCCTAAGCTGCACTCCGGAGGAGAAATGGAGTAACAAAAAGGTATCAGTCAGTCACTTACGTGTTTTTGGTTCTGTGGCCTATGCATTGAATCCTATAAGAACTAAACTGGATTCAAAGTGCAAACGTTATATATTTGTCGGTTACTGTGATGAAACCAAGGGTTATCGACTAATAGATCCTTCATGCCCGACAAATTGTATTAAAGCCAGAGATGTTACCTTTATGGAAGGTGAAATAGTGAATAAAGTGTCATATGATGATAATTATGAATCTGTAAAGCACACGCTTACGACTACAGAAATATCCACTGTAGAAAGTGATATATCTGATGACATTATTTTATCACCAAACAATCAGACATACAGCACGCTTGCAATGGATAATTCTGAGAGTTCTCCGGAGGCCAGTGATCCTGCCGATATAACATACATTCCAGATGATGAGGAGATTAACACATCTGAGTCTAGTGACACGTCGGAGGCGATGTCAGTTTTCCTGTTGAGGGCGACTCCTGATACAGACTCACCAGAAACTGTAGCAGAGGCTTTGGAAGGGCCAGACGCCAAACATTGGAAAGAAGCCATGCTTTGTGAGTACAGATCTTTTGCTACAAACAAATGTTGGACTCTAACTGACCGAAACAACTCACAAAAACCTGTCAAGTGTAAGTGGGTATTCAAAATCAAACGTGGACTGAATGGCGAGATTTTGAGATACAAGGCACGACTGGTTGCCAAAGGTTATACGCAACAGTTTGGTATAGATTATGAGGAAACTTTCTCACCCGTTGTTAGATACTCCACTATTCGTACTTTATTGGCTGTAGCAGCTGAGTATAATATGGATATTGAACACTTGGATGTAAAAACTGCTTTCCTCAATGGTGATCTCAAAGAAACTGTCTATATGGAACAGCCAGAAGGTTTTGTTGTTGAGGGTCAAGGAGATAAAGTTTATAAGCTGCATAAAGCTATATATGGGTTGAAGCAAGCTTCGAAGGCTTGGTACGAGAAAATTGACAAAGTATTGTGTAACAAACTAAAATTTGTTAGGTCATCATCAGAACCTTGTGTGTACTATAAGTCAAATGAAAATTCACTTATCATTATTGCACTGTACGTTGATGATATAATGTTATTTTCTACTTGTGGTTCTAATGAAAAATCAGAAATAAAAGAAAAATTAATGAAAGAATTTGACATAACAGATTTAGGGCCAGCTCATCAAATTTTAGGGATGAGGCTGTGTAAAGAGAAAGATAAACTTACTTTAGACCAATCTAGCTACATCAACAAGCTGTTGCAGAAGTACAAGATGGAGGAATGCAACCCTGCACAAACTCCCATGGAGACCGGGTTAAAACTTCCAAAAGATACTCGAAAGGATGTAACTTTAGATTATAGAGGTTTAGTGGGTTCACTTATGTACATTGCGGTATGTAGTCGACCCGACATTGCTCATGCCGTGAGCTATCTAAGTCAATTTAATGAATGTTTTTCAGAAATCCACTGGAAAGCAGCTAAGAGGGTTCTGCGTTACCTGCGAGGTACTGCTAATCTTTGTTTAACCTTCCAGAAGAGTGGTCTTGATGTGACTGCATATGCGGATGCGGACTGGGCCAACGACGATGTAGATCGCAGATCGTACACCGGCTATGTGTTTACGCTTGGTAAGTCAGTTGTTTTATGGGAAAGCCGTAAACAAAAGACTGTAGCTTTGTCAAGCACTGAGGCTGAATACATGTCCTTGTCAGACTCATGTAAAGAAGGCCTGTTTATTCGTAAATTTTTGAATGAAATTCTTGGTAAAGATATTAAATTTACTATTTTCAATGATAACCAGTCTGCACAAAAATTGTGTAAAAATACTCTCTATCATGCCAGAACTAAACATATAGATGTAAGGCATCATTTCATAAGGCAGTATGTAAATAATGGAACTGTTTTTATAAAATACATGTGTACAAATGATATGTTAGCAGACATATTGACAAAACCACTATGTAAAGAAAAATATAATAAGTTTACAGCTCAGCTAATGTTATTGTAACTATGTATTAACTCCTAGGTATATAAGGATGTTGGTTTATGAAGATTGTTGTAATATGTAATTGTATTGGTTTAAGGGCCAGTGTTGGTGATAAGTAATATCCTCTGTAAACGCAATCCAATGTATATTAGTAGCATGCTTTGTAAACAGTTTACTCTGACAGCTGACGTCTGTCTCACTTTGCTCTCTCTCTCTTGCACCGACTGTACTGGTAATGTCTGATTGTTTTGTGAAGCTCGAAATCCTTAAATATAATCTGTTGTGATCCTATTGATTAGTTTCCTTTAATGCCCATAATCCATCAAAAACTACCTGCTGTCTCTGCTCTAGCAAGTGGCACACTCGGGCGAAAACTACCTGCTGTCTCTGCTCTAGCAAATGGTACACCTAGGCAAGAATTACCTACTGTCTCTGCTCTAGCAAGTGGCACACTCGGGCGAAAACTACCTGCTGTCTCTGCTCTAGCAAATGGTACACCTAGGCAAGAATTACCTACTGTCTCTGCTCTCGCAAGTGGCACACTCGGGCGAAAACTACCTGCTGTCTCTGCTCTAGCAAATGGTACACCTAGGCCAGAATTACCTACTGTCTCTGCTCTAGCAAGTGGCACACTCGGGCGAAAACTACCTGCTGTCTCTGCTCTAGCAAATGGTACACCTAGGCAAGAATTACCTACTGTCTCTGCTCTAGCAAGTGGCACACTCGGGCGAAAACTACCTGCTGTCTCTGCTCTAGCAAGTGGCACACTCGGGCGAAAACTACCTGCTGTCTCTGCTCTAGCAAATGGTACACCTAAGCAAGAATTACCTACTGTCTCTGCTCTAACAAGTGGCACACTCGGGCGAAAACTACCTGCTGTCTCTGCTCTAGCAAATGGTACACCTAGGCAAGAATTACCTACTGTCTCTGCTCTAGCAAGTGGCACACTCGGGCGAAAACTACCTGCTGTCTCTGCTCTAGCAAGTGGCACACTCGGGCGAAAACTACCTGCTGTCTCTGCCCTAGCAAATGGTACACCTAGGCAAGAATTACCAACTGTCTCTGCTCTCGCAAGTGGCACACTCGGGAGAAAACTACCTGCTGTCTCTGCTCTAGCAAGTGGCACACTCGGGCGAAAACTACCTGCTGTCTCTGCTCTAGCAAATGGTACACCTAGGCAAGAATTACCTACTGTCTCTGCTCTAGCAAGTGGCACACTCGGGCGAAAACTACCTGCTGTCTCTGCTCTAGCAAGTGGCACACTCGGGCGAAAACTACCTGCTGTCTCTGCTCTAGCAAATGGTACACCTAGGCAAGAATTACCTACTGTCTCTGCTCTAGCAAGTGGCACACTCGGGCGAAAACTACCTGCTGTCTCTGCTCTCGCAAGTGGCACACCTAGGCAAGAATTATCTACTGTCTCTGCTCTAGCAAGTGGCACACTCGGGCGAAAACTACCTGCTGTCTCTGCTCTAGCAAGTGGCACACTCGGGCGAAAACTACCTGCTGTCTCTGCTCTCGCAAGTGGCACACCTAGGCAAGAATTACCTACTGTCTCTGCTCTAGCAAGTGGCACACTCGGGTGAAAACTACCTGCTGTCTCTGCTCTCGCAAGTGGCACACCTAGGCAAGAATTACCTACTGTCTCTGCTCTAGCAAGTGGCACACTCGGGCGAAAACTACCTGCTGTCTCTGCTCTAGCAAGTGGCACACTCGGGCGAAAACTACCTGCTGTCTCTGCTCTAGCAAATGGTACACCTAGGCAAGAATTACCTACTGTCTCTGCTCTAGCAAGTGGCACACTCGGGCGAAAACTACCTGCTGTCTCTGCTCTCGCAAGTGGCACACCTAGGCTAGAATTATCTACTGTCTCTGCTCTAGCAAGTGGCACACTCGGGCGAAAACTACCTGCTGTCTCTGCTCTAGCAAGTGGCACACTCGGGCGAAAACTACCTGCTGTCTCTGCTCTCGCAAGTGGCACACCTAGGCAAGAATTACCTACTGTCTCTGCTCTAGCAAGTGGCACACTCGGGCGAAAACTACCTGCTGTCTCTGCTCTAGCAAGTGGCACACTCGGGCGAAAACTACCTGCTGTCTCTGCTCTAGCAAATGGTACACCTAGGCAAGAATTATCTACTGTCTCTGCTCTAGCAAATGGCACACCTATGCAAGAATTACCTACTGTCTCTGCTCTAGCAAGTGGCACACTCGGGCGAAAACTACCTGCTGTCTTTGCTCTATCAAATGGTACACCTAGGCAAGAATTATCTACTGTCTCTGCTCTAGCAAATGGCACACCTATGCAAGAATTACCTACTGTCTCTGCTCTAGCAAGTGGCACACTCGGGCGAAAACTACCTGCTGTCTCTGCTCTAGCAAATGGCACACCTATGCAAGAATTACCTACTGTCTCTGCTCTAGCAAGTGGCACACTCGGGCGAAAACTACCTGCTGTCTCTGCTCTAGCAAATGGTACACCTAGGCAAGAATTACCTACTGTCTCTGTTCTAGCAAGTGGCACACTCGGGCGAAAACTACCTGCTGTCTTTGCTCTAGCAAATGGCACACCTAGGCAAGAATTATCTACTGTCTCTGCTCTAGCAAGTGGCACACTCGGGCGAAAACTACCTGCTGTCTCTGCTCTAGCAAATGGTACACCTAGGCAAGAATTACCTACTGTCTCTGTTCTAGCAAGTGGCACACTCGGGCGAAAACTACCTGCTGTCTTTGCTCTAGCAAATGGCACACCTAGGCAAGAATTATCTACTGTCTCTGCTCTCGCAAGTGGCACACCTAGGCAAGAATTATCTACTGTCTCTGCTCTAGCAAGTGGCACACTCGGGCGAAAACTACCTGCTGTCTTTGCTCTAGCAAATGGCACACCTAGGCAAGAATTATCTACTGTCTCTGCTCTAGCAAGTGGCACACGCGGGCGAAAACTACCTGCTGTCTTTGCTCTAGCAAATGGCACACCTAGGCAAGAATTATCTACTGTCTCTGTTCTAGCAAGTGGCACACTCGGGCGAAAACTACCTGCTGTCTCTGCTCTAGCAAATGGCACACCTATGCAAGAATTACCTACTGTCTCTGCTCTAGCAAGTGGCACACTCGGGCGAAAACTACCTGCTGTCTTTGCTCTAGCAAATGGCACACCTAGGCAAGAATTATCTACTGTCTCTGTTCTAGCAAGTGGCACACCCGGGCGAGAACTACCGGCTGCCTCTGCTCTAGCAAGTGGCACACCTATGCAAGAATTATCTACTGTCTCTGCTCTAGCAAGTGGCACACTCGGGCGAAAACTACCTGCTGTCTTTGCTCTAGCAAATGGCACTCCTAGGCAAGAATTACCTACTGTAGCTTCTCTAGCAAGTGGCACACCTAGGCAAGAATTACCTACTGTCTCTGCTCGAGCAAGTGGCACACTCGGGCGAAAACTACCTGCTGTCTTTGCTCTAGCAAATGGCACACCTAGGCAAGAATTACCTACTGTAGCATCTCTAGCAAGTGGCACACCTAGGCAAGAATTACCTACTGTCTCTGCTCTAGCAAGTGCCACACTCGGGCGAAAACTACCTGCTGTCTTTGCTCTAGCAATTGGCACACCTAGGCAAGAATTACCTACTGTAGCATCTCTAGCAAGTGGCACACCTAGGCAAGAATTACCTACTGTCTCTGCTCTAGCAAGTGCCACACTCGGGCGAAAACTACCTGCTGTCTCTGCTCTAGCAAATGGCACACCTAGGCAAGAATTACCTACTGTAGCATCTCTAGCAAGTGGCACACCTAGGCAAGAATTACCTACTGTCTCTGCTCTAGCAAGTGCCACACTCGGGCGAAAACTACCTGCTGTCTTTGCTCTAGCAAATGGCACACCTAGGCAAGAATTACCTACTGTAGCATCTCTAGCAAGTGGCACACCTAGGCAAGAACTACCTACTGTAGCATCTCTAGCAAGTGGCACACCCGGGCGAGAACTTCCGGCTGCCTCTGCTCTAGCAAGTGGTACAACCGGGTGAGAACTATCTGCTGCCTCTGCTCTTTGTATTTTTTTTGTATTCTGCAATAACAGTCATTGCCCCTTGGTCCTGACTACACCTAGTCTACAGTATGAATTTGGCTATATAAATAAAAGACAACTTATAGGGTAAAGTTAAAGTATACCGTTTGGTAAGCAGTTAAACTATATTTGTGTACCTTTTACTCATATTAATCAATTGAGTCATACAACACTATCTCATATTTTACATATTCATTATCCATCAGGATTATGTCTTAACTATGTATAGACAAACAACTTACCTATTCCATTTACACAATAAAATATCAGAAGGTAATGTACATAATTATATTTATTCATAAAATCCGCTAAGCAATTACGTGCGCAAGTATACCTATGGACAACTATCCCTCACTACTTTTGCTGGCACCATTAAAACCATGCAGATGCCTGTATTGTATTGCAGCCAAAACTACAACTTTTTGAATTTTGACTGTCTGTCTGTATGTGTGTTCCATTCGTTAGAGCACGTTGAACGCCAGACTATAAACAATGTTTAGCCCAGTGGGCCGCGGCGGACACCTTGTGACCGCCAGTTTTTTTTTTTTTTGATAGTCCTTCTTTGTGTATATCCCAGTCCTGGGGGCCGCGTCGGACACCATGTGTCCGCATGCCCTCGATCACTTCAGAAGCCTCTTGGCGGCCGACAGACAGCGTTCCGGTTGTTTTTACTAAGGAATGTGACCCGCGCGGCCCCACAGTACAACCTGGCCACTTGGCACAAAAAATGACTAAGGACTTATTATTTATTGGCTTTTTAACAAGTTGTTTTAAAAATGTTGTAGGTGCATAAAGTAAGTATTTTGAATCGGTCAACTGACAGGTAGAAATAAATTTGTAGACTCTTTAAAGCACTGAAAAGTCATTAGAATTATAACCGTTTTCAGCCAAGTACGTATCAAATAAGTAATGGGTTCAGTAGGTAACGTTATGTAAGAAGCTACATTTTCACAAAAATGTCGAAGGTTTACCTTCCGTTTCGGCTTATCTATCCAATATAAGTGAATATAAAACCCTACATATTTTATTTGAACATATACAACTTATGAGCTGTGCCAATGCTTGGCATTACAATTACAACAATAGTTTAATCAAGAGGCCTCTGTCGCCTGGTTTTTTTTAAGATTCATACAAAAGGTAAAAACTGATTGTAAAGTCAACAGCAAATTTTCTTCATGAGAATAATCTAGCGACATCTAACTACATCTTTATACAGCCTGTTCGGTGTAACCGAACACCTTTGTGGCGTACGTCGCCGCTCATTTTAGTACACAATTAAAACCCGCAGACACTGGGCGTGTATTTAGTACACAATTAAAACCCGCAGACACTGGGCGTGTATTTAGTACACAATTAAAACCCGCAGACACTGGGCGTGTATTTAGTACACAATTAAAACCCGCAGACACTGGGCGTGTATTTAGTACACAATTAAAACCCACACACACTGGGCGTGTATTTAGTACACAATTAAAACCCGCAGACACTGGGCGTGTATTTAGTACACAATTAAAACCCGCAGACACTGGGCGTGTATTTAGTACACAATTAAAACCCGCAGACACTGGGCGTGTATTTAGTACACAATTAAAACCCACACACACTGGGCGTGTATTTAGTACACAATTAAAACCCGCAGACACTGGGCGTGTATTTAGTACACAATTAAAACCCGCAGACACTGGGCGTGTATTTAGTACACAATTAAAACCCGCAGACACTGGGCGTGTATTTAGTACACAATTAAAACCCGCAGACACTGGGCGTGTATTTAGTACACAATTAAAACCCGCAGACACTGGGCGTGTATTTAGTACACAATTAAAACCCGCAGACACTGGGCGTGTATTTAGTACACAATTAAAACCCGCAGACACTGGGCGTGTATTTAGTACACAATTAAAACCCGCAGACACTGGGCGTGTATTTAGTACACAATTAAAACCCGCAGACACTGGGCGTGTATTTAGTACACAATTAAAACCCGCAGACACTGGGCGTGTATTTAGTACACAATTAAAACCCGCAGACACTGGGCGTGTATTTAGTACACAATTAAAACCCGCAGACACTGGGCGTGTATTTAGTACACAATTAAAACCCACACACACTGGGCGTGTATTTAGTACACAATTAAAACCCGCAGACACTGGGCGTGTATTTAGTACACAATTAAAACCCGCAGACACTGGGCGTGTATTTAGTACACAATTAAAACCCGCAGACACTGGGCGTGTATTTAGTACACAATTAAAACCCGCAGACACTGGGCGTGTATTTAGTACACAATTAAAACCCGCAGACACTGGGCGTGTATTTAGTACACAATTAAAACCCGCAGACACTGGGCGTGTATTTAGTACACAATTAAAACCCGCAGACACTGGGCGTGTATTTAGTACACAATTAAAACCCACACACACTGGGCGTGTATTTAGTACACAATTAAAACCCGCAGACACTGGGCGTGTATTTAGTACACAATTAAAACCCGCAGACACTGGGCGTGTATTTAGTACACAATTAAAACCCGCAGACACTGGGCGTGTATTTAGTACACAATTAAAACCCGCAGACACTGGGCGTGTATTTAGTACACAATTAAAACCCGCAGACACTGGGCGTGTATTTAGTACACAATTAAAACCCGCAGACACTGGGCGTGTATTTAGTACACAATTAAAACCCGCAGACACTGGGCGTGTATTTAGTACACAATTAAAACCCGCAGACACTGGGCGTGTATTTAGTACACAATTAAAATCCGCAGACACTGGGCGTGTATTTAGTACACAATTAAAACCCGCAGACACTGGGCGTGTATTTAGTACACAATTAAAACCCGCAGACACTGGGCGTGTATTTAGTACACAATTAAAACCCACACACACTGGGCGTGTATTTAGTACACAATTAAAACCCGCAGACACTGGGCGTGTATTTAGTACACAATTAAAACCCGCAGACACTGGGCGTGTATTTAGTACACAATTAAAACCCGCAGACACTGGGCGTGTATTTAGTACACAATTAAAACCCGCAGACACTGGGCGTGTATTTAGTACACAATTAAAACCCGCAGACACTGGGCGTGTATTTAGTACACAATTAAAACCCGCAGACACTGGGCGTGTATTTATTACACAATTAAAAGCCGCAGACACTGGGCGTGTATTTAGTACACAATTAAAACCCACACACACTGGGCGTGTATTTAGTACACAATTAAAACCCGCAGACACTGGGCGTGTATTTAGTACACAATTAAAACCCGCAGACACTGGGCGTGTATTTAGTACACAATTAAAACCCGCAGACACTGGGCGTGTATTTAGTACACAATTAAAACCCGCAGACACTGGGCGTGTATTTAGTACACAATTAAAACCCGCAGACACTGGGCGTGTATTTAGTACACAATTAAAACCCGCAGACACTGGGCGTGTATTTAGTACACAATTAAAACCCACACACACTGGGCGTGTATTTAGTACACAATTAAAACCCGCAGACACTGGGCGTGTATTTAGTACACAATTAAAACCCGCAGACACTGGGCGTGTATTTAGTACACAATTAAAACCCGCAGACACTGGGCGTGTATTTAGTACACATTATAATATATATAATCGGGTCTACCGCGATCAATTTTTACCTTTTTACGAAAAGGGGGACGCTGTGAATACTTCGGTCGTCACCTGCATCTCATCACTGCGCCTCGCCATACTTGCCAGTTTCCCGTAGACCACGAGACATGCAACTGTCTCGAAACGTCGGGCGTCCCCCTTTTCGTAAAAAGGTAAAAATTGATCGCGGTAGACCCGATTATATATATTATAATGTGTACAAAACGCGAGAGTTTAAAGTGTATTTAGTACACAATTAAAACCCGCAGACACTGGGCGTGTATTTAGTACACAATTAAAACCCGCAGACACTGGGCGTGTATTTAGTACACAATTAAAACCCGCAGACACTGGGCGTGTATTTAGTACACAATTAAAACCCGCAGACACTGGGCGTGTATTTAGTACACAATTAAAACCCGCAGACACTGGGCGTGTATTTAGTACACAATTAAAACCCGCAGACACTGGGCGTGTATTTAGTACACAATTAAAACCCGCAGACACTGGGCGTGTATTTAGTACACAATTAAAACCCGCAGACACTGGGCGTGTATTTAGTACACAATTAAAACCCGCAGACACTGGGCGTGTATTCGAACAAATAAAGTGAAATCGTGTTTCCATAACAACTGCATCCCTGAACATAACAACTGCATCCCTGAACAGAGCCCAAAAAGCAAAGATTAATTGAAACACCATCATAATAGCTGTAAGGATATTAATGAAACACCATCATAATAGCTGTCAGGATATCGTGAATATTGCCTCGTTTTTACGCAAAGTAGCAAGCTGTACAATTTTTATCGAAGGTGGTAGAGCTTGGAGACCCCCTCGAAGTAATTCGGGGGAAAGTAAGAGGACAGCTCACAGGCAAAAAAGAGGAGGCCCATCATGCCTGGGACCGATGGATGGCGGTATATCCATCCCTAATAGCCGGGCCTTATATGGAACAGACTGGTGACGGGTAGCGGCGTCACTGGTGCGAGGGTTCCGGCACCGCGCCCACCTATCCGCCTGCCCAGCGTGTGTGAGTATGGGCAATTCTTCCAGGATGACCGCCGGAATTGGCAAAGTCCTGGAAAGGCTTATGTCCAGCAGTGGACGAACTAGGCTGATGGATGGATCATTTTTATCTATACTGGAAATAAAAAAAGAGAGAAATACAGACGTCTTTCATGTGAAGAAGACTAGATTTATACACTTTTCTATAAATAAACAGTTACCTTTTCATGGAAAACAGTTTTTACCTGAAACCATTTCATAAATTCGGCGCTTTTTGAATATCTCGCCATCTTGCACCTCTTGATGAGAGATGGGTCAGAGTGCGGTGTGAGGGGAAAGGGAAACATACATAAAGATGTGTGCAAAGTTTCATTAGACATCAGGACGTCACAAACATCTAAAGCGTTTATATGGCAGCTGAGCAGGCTGGCCCACCTTAAAGAGATCAACAAAATGTCTTACTAATCATAAAACTCAATGGTACCTGTGTAAAAACTATAATGTAATTAAGTCATATGTATCTTTGTATAAAATTCATAAGTTATTTTTTTGGTGTCGTATAAGCTAACTAGATGGTGCCACAATGTTTCTACATCGCGATATAGCTTGTCCGATTTAGAATAGTAGATACTTTGAGTTGATTTTTGTCGTTTCTGCAAATAAATTATATAGAAGTCAATATGTTCTCTTTACTCAAAACTAACCCATAGGAATTTAAATATTGGTGCCGAAACCCGGGAATATGTGAGTGTACAGTGAAAACAAAAGTAAAATGTCAAAGACATGGCCAAAAAGAAGAAAAAAAAAAACTGTGAGTATCAAACTTGGAATATTTACAAAGGAGTTTGGACTTAGAAAACTTAGCGATCATAAACACTTTGACAAGTTCCGTCAAAATTCTGACTTAGAAAATTTGTCATCAAAATACACAATGAAAATTTTCGATTTCAAAAAGACTTTGAATATTTAAGCTACAATTTGAACATAGAAAATTTGCGATTAAAGAAAATTGAACAAGCTCATCTCAATTTGTAACTTAGCAATATCTTGATTTAAAAACACAGAGTGTATCATTGGTTTCTAATACGACAACATAACATTGCAAGATGGAAGCAATTATACTGAGACAAGATGATCGATTGGAAACCTTAATAAAAGCAGAGAAAAATTATAAAAAGACAGCTAAGGACAAATTGAAACAAGCGTACATGGAATCACGATTAGAAAATTTGGAAGATCTGTGGACCGAGTTTAAAAAAGATCATTTTGAGATTGTAGCGAAGATAAAAAAGGAGGAGAAAAGAAAGGTTGAATATTTTACCAATGACTTTTATGAGCAATTTGAAGAAATCTACACTTCTTATAAAACACTATTGAAAGAGCACCTGCAACACTTCACTCGCCCAATCAGTGCGCCGCCGCCTTCACAGACAAATTCAGTATCAGGAACGAGTTGTGATGTCCAGTTACCACAGATCCAACTGCCGAAATTTGGAGGAAGTTATGAAGAATGGCAAGGCTTTTATGATCTTTTCGTTACACTGATACATAATAACGCTCTCTTAAGTAATGTGCAGAAACTTCACTATCTGAAAAGCAGTTTATCGGGAGAGCCTGAAAATTTACTACGTAATTTAGCTACGACAGATGCCAACTACGAGGAAGCCTGGAAACAGTTAAAACGCCGCTATAATAATAAGAGATACAACGTTAATGAAATATTCAAACGGCTTTTTAATCAAAAGGCTATCACCATGGGATCTTCAAGCGCACTCAAATCGCTACTGGATACTACAACGTCGTGTTTAAAATCGTTGGAGAGTATTGGTGTGAGTACTATTTCTTGGGACGCTATCGTAAGTTATATTGTAGTGACTAAATTAGATCAAGAGTCTCGCAAGCAGTGGGAATATCAACTTAGCGTAAGTGTAACTGAGGATATGCCAACTTGGGCACAACTTGTAGACTTCATTGAAGCTAGATTTAGAGCACTAGAAATGGTAGATTGTTCTAATAACTATGTCAAACCTTCGTACCAAAATGCCAAGCAATCTAACCTCCCATCCAAACATTTATCTTTTCATTCCACTACGTCCACTGTACCAGATGAGAAAAAAGTTAATAATAGTGTTTCTTGTGGGTTATGTTCAGGACAACATCTGCTTTATCAGTGTAAACAGTTTGGGAAACAATCTCCTCAAGAACGAGTAAATGTAGTTGAAACAAAGAGATTGTGCTACAACTGTTTTGCACCAACTCATTCAGTAAGGCAGTGTCATCAAGCAACGTGTTGTCGACGATGTGGAAGACGTCACCACACGATGCTTCATTTTGAAAGAGAGCATATTCAGAAATCAACGCAGTCAGAACCAACATCTCTTGAAAGGGATGTTAAACAAGCAGTTAGGAGGGTATCTTCTGCTGCAGAACCAGAGACGAGATTAGTAGCAAATTTTTCAAAAGAGGAGCGCACTGATAATGGTGTTTTATTGGCTACGGCTACGGTCAAAGCTAAATCAAAAAATTGCTACAGTCAATCTCACGTGATAAAAGCCTTAATTGATCAAGGGTCGCAGGCTTCTTTTGTTACTGCAGCTACTGTTCAATTACTTGGGCTAAAGCGAGTTCCCGTGAATGCTTCAGTGTCAGGTTTGGGTAACGGTGAAACAAGAATAAAGTATACGGTTTCACTTGTGTTAGAATCTCGTCACAGACCAGACTTGTTAATTCATGTCGATGCATTTGTAATGAGTTCATTGACATTGTTTCTTCCAGCATCACCTATCAGGATATCCGATTGGCCAGAATTGAGAAACTTGCCACTCGCTGATTCGGATTTCCAATCACCTAGTAGAATAGATGTTCTTCTAGGAGCTGAAGTATACAGTGAGATAATTTTAGATGGTTTGATCAAAATCAAGGACGGTCCAATTGCGCAAAATTCCATGTTCGGTTGGATTGTTTCAGGAAGAGTGCAAACCAATCAAACTTCAGCAAGAGAGGTGCTTAGTTTGCATGTCCAAGTGAAAGAAGACGTGCTTCTTAAAAGGTTTAGGGAACTGGAAAATGAACCAGATGGCATAACAAAACGGTTGACTAAGGAAGAACAGAAATGTGAGGAGATTTTTGAATCAACTGTTCAGAGAGACCAAGAAGGTCGATATGTAGTGCGGTTACCGTTTAGAGATGAGGACACAGAGTGTCAGTATGGCCAATTACAAAAGATTTCTGTGAAAAGATTTCAGTTACTCGAAAATAAGCTACTTAAAACTCCAAGTTTAAGAGAAGACTATAAGAAAGTCATGGATGAGTATGAACATCTTAATCATGTCACTAATTTACTGATAACCAAGAATTACAAAACGAGAAAGCGGTATATCTCCCTCATCATGCTACTAAGCTAGCATTTGAGGTTTCGCAAGTAATGAATATTTCGAAGAAAAATATTCGAGCCTGGTCCGATTCAACCAACGACAACATAGTGTCGTTGGATTCAACAGTCGTTCTAGCATGGCTAAGAGGTTTCCCTTATCGCTGGACAATCTTTGTTACTAACAGAGTGTCAGAAATACTGACCATTCTGGAAGTCACACAATGGAATCATGTTCCGACAAATTTAAATCCAGCGTACTATGTTTCGAGGGGTATAAAGCCAACAGAATTGATTGATAATTTGCTGTGGTAAAACGGACCAGAAGGGCTTCATAAAAGGTCTATTGAAATTCAAATAGAATACTATTCGACCAATGAAGAAGTACTTCCAATCAAATCTTTGACCGTGTTTGCAGAGAAAGTAGAAGATTTTAACTTTGTCTGGACCAAATTCTCATCTTTGCAAAAAATGTCGAGGATAGTCTCATATTGTCGAAGGATCATACAAATGAAATTACCAAAGGGTCAACGTTTACATTTATCGGATGTGTTATCAGCACAAGAAATTGAAGCGACTTATGTTATGTGCATTAAACAAACGCAAGAATTTTATTTTAATGAAGAGATCAGGCAACTAAAATCCTTAAAAACCGTGCAAAAGAAGAGTTCGCTTCACACTCTCAATCCACTTTTTGACATAGATAGCGTTCTTTGAGTTGTTGGCCGCATTCATAATGCTTACGTCGACTTTGACAAAATGCATCCCATAATTTTGCCTAAGTGTCATCTAACTAATAAAGCTTATAATTTTAGATGCTCACCAAACAACTCTAAATGGTGGAAAGCAAGTGATGTTAAATTTCTTACGATCAAAATTTTGGAAAAGGTGGTCAAAAGAATATTTGGTAACATTGAACCAACGTTATAAATGGACTCATCATCGGATGGAACTAGATATAGAAGATATAGTTATAATAAGAGATGATAACTTACCACCTGGTTACTGGGTAGAGTTATTGCAAGGCATAGTGGTAAGGATGGTATAACGAGAGTTGTATCAGTTACGAGTAAAAATAATGTGTTGAAACGCCCTTGCTATAAATTATGCCTATTACCTAAGCCATAAGCTAGATTGTTAACTTTTTGTTTTATTTTAAATATAGATTTAACTGTGTTAATCAGTATTCTCACGGTGGGCGGTGTCAGATTGTTTGTTCTTTTATTTTTATCTTGTGAAAAGTAATTTTAAGGCATAACGCCTTGGTGGGCGGAATGTGTAAAAACTATAATGTAATTAAGTCATATGTATCTTTGTATAAAATTCATAAGTTATTTTTTTGGTGTCGTATAAGCTAACTAGATGGTGCCACAATGTTTCTACATCGCGATATAGCTTGTCCGATTTAGAATAGTAGATACTTTGAGTTGATTTTTGTCGTTTCTGCAAATAAATTATATAGAAGTCAATATGTTCTCTTTACTCAAAACTAACCCATAGGAATTTAAATAGTACCTTAATTTTTATAAAAACACGATATTCTCCTACGGGAGCGCAAAGCGGGTGCAGGCTTCGCAGCGCGGAGGAAGCCAACAGCTTGACCCGTGCGGCGCTCGCGCAAGGAAAGGAGAGATGGTTGAACAATGTTCTAGCAGGCCGTGATGGACACTGGTGTCTGCCATTTGATATCTCAGAAAATAATGAGTAAATCGCTGTTCCCGTAAGTTGCCCATTATTTTTGAGTTATTTCCTTACAATATTTGCAAAAAAACACCTCAACGATTTTTGGACCATTCTCAATTTAATGGCGGCCCCGGGGGAAAGTATGGTGTCCGCCATGGAGTTCAATGTGTTAACTCAAAAACCACTCAACGGATTCGAATGCTGTTTCCTTTATTATCATTGTATCATTCTCGGTCAATAAGGGGTATTGATAAAAAAAAACCGCCGAACCAAAAATGAGAGAAACATTGAAAAAATGTGGCCAAAGCCGTGGCAAAGGCTAGTATTAAACATTGTAGTGTACTGGACATAGAGAGTAGTTTATACATGTCAGTGCATAACATGGAGATAGATGAAAATCACCAGTCTGGCTTGTGTCAAATAGTTTATACATGTCAGTGCATAATGTGGAGGTCAAAAACAGAATAAACAAAACAAACAGAAAGTTTAAATTGTAAGTACGGAAGGACTCTTATATAAGTATATGTACCTCTGTATATGTTTAGGGGGAGGGGGGTACTATTCCTCCCCCCAAGGGGGGGGGGGGTACCGGAAATCAATAGTTTTTTTAATAATTTTTTTCGAAACTAAAAATTTCTAGGTTATTTCAGGTAAGATAAAATAACTCGAATATTAAGTATATGTAAAGTGGGAGAGGGGGTAATGAAACTCGTTTCTAAAAAAAAATCAAAACATAACCTCACTTCTTTTGTGCCTATAACTTTAAAGACCCAAAATTACTTCTGCAATTGCTTCGGCGTTGCGGAAAGTGCAGCCCCTTCGCCCTTGCGTAACAAAGCACAGTCACCCATGCTCACTTTCGCAGCTTTGGCTTGTTGGCGACCAGCCTCAGCCGCTACGGCTCGCACGGGTCCTATGCTTTGTTATGGCAGGCGAGGGTTGCCCTTCCTCCATGCCTACGGCTTTTTATATACACTCTAGGGGTAGTACCCACAAGACTGTATAGGGTTGGGGTGCTCTGATTCGGTTTTGGAACATATTCAACCTATTTTTTGCATATTTTTTTTTTATTTTTTTATTTAAAACATTTATTTCGAGCAACATGACTCATAGTTGTTAGTAAACTTAAAACTACTGAGTTAGTAATACATACAATTTTGTTAGTAAAAAGTCAGGTGCTCTGATTCGGTTTTGCAACAGGTTCGACCTATTTTTTCTATGAAATCACTAATCAGCACCAATACAACAAAAAGGCAACCTTTATTATTTTTGGTAAGCTAAATAAAAGACATGCATAAACTTTGAATGAAATTACAAAGAAAACAAATTGCCTGCATTGGTCTTATACTAATTCTTTGAGCCTATTTTTAGCGAAATACAATAAAAAAAAATTAAATTCGTCAATTTTAATGCGTGACTCACAGCAGTTTCGGAACACAAACAAAAAAAAAATTCAATTCATAAAATCAATTAAAATTGCACCTTAAGACAATTTTTGAGATTGTTTTACGAAACTAGTTTTTTTTTTTTGAGAAAACTATTGATTTCCGGTAACTGAAATTTCATGAGATTAATAACAATAACAAGAGCTATTCTGGAAAAAAAATAAAGGTATCTTTGTATGTATACTCTTATAAGAGACGAGACGTAAGTACTATTCTGTTAATAATTTTCATTTATATGCAATTCAAGATGTCGGATTGAGCATATGGAACCAACTTGCACACTTTATGAGTTATACATAAAGCGATCATCGATAAAAAAAATGCAATAAATAATATCAAACTGAACATCAATCTCTAAATGAGGCATCATAAAGGATGTTGATCAGAATATAAACAACAATATTTTGACCGATAGCTGGATATGTGAAATTATTGGTTGGGGTGTAGATATTATCTCAATTACTATTACTAAAACATTACTATAAATAACTTGTTCAACCAATAGAAGAACATGAGGTAGTGCAATAAGTTGTTGTATCAGACAATGCAAGATAGGGAAGGTAGATATGGTACCTACCTGCTGCAAGCGAGTGGTGAGAAGGCGGTCCCCGGTGTCACGCAGCAGCTTGAGTCGGCGCTGCAACGGCTGGTCACGACTCAGCGCTCGCTCGAGCTCCGCGGACACGCTCAGCTCGTTGCGCGGCGGCAATGGCGCTGAAACACGAGCAGCTGCCGTGTAGCCGCAGCCGGGCGGGAGCAGGTTGCCGCTCGGCAGCGCCCCGACCGCCGCTACTCACATACGTACCCGAGGAACCCTTCTTGAAGTAGTTCTTCAGCTTGTCTTGCAGCGACTTGGTGTCTTTGTCCCGCGAGCCCATCTCTAACCGACATACGCGCTTGATCGACTAAATAATAACGCCCCAGCCTACATGCGGTGATTACCTACAAGTGTAGAGTTAGAAGTACAAAACATATTTAATAAAAGATATTTTCGCTACCGCTCTTGCTTTGCTATCCATATCCACCATCTTCTGTCAGACTGACAGCCAGGGATACCTACACCGCGTTCCGCATGACACTTAGTGCCAACACTACCATCAAACTTCTCACGCCCATCAAGTCATTCCGAATGGACAATTGCGTCCATCACTGCTTAAACTTATGATCCATTCGGAACGCTTTTGAACGCGACATGGACATTGACACTTGAAAGTTACAGAATTTGTAGGAATTTGTTTTACGTTACGTGAATACAAAGGGTATACTACTTTACTAGGTCTAAGAAGTCATTTCCTCTAACTTCAATCTTTGAATCATGGTTTAATAATAAACTCTTATGCTCCGAATAAATTATTTTTAAAATTGCCGCCAGCTGGCTGTCACTTTTCATAGATCGCTCACAGTGCAAACGCTCTAAAGCATGGTCGATGATAGCACAACATGGCGTCGTTCATGATGTCATCTATGACGTCATAGCGGCCATTGTAGGGCTATCGTTATCGCGCTAACACTGACTCGGAATGGCTGTTGACGCGATAAAATCGATTATGTCGTCATTCGGAACGCGGTGCTAATTTAATCGAAGATCGATTAATCGTGGTTTAAAAATCGATTTTGCTTCGAAGCGATTCGATCTTTGAATCGATCCATACAACCGCAGAATCGTGAACACGATTTTTTTGCGGTTTCGCGGCAAATTTTGCTAAAAAATCACATACACATGAAAAGAGCAGAAATACATTTTTTTTCGGCAAGCATTTGATTTCAAAATTCGCGCGTTTTGTCGCGGCGATCTATGACTGTACTTGGATATTTTCAGGTCCAGCTGGCTTCAAAACACATACACCTCGTCGTCTCGTACGTGCGCCTCCCACGCGCGTGACTATCGATGTGTGTATGCTGCACAAGATTGCCAGATGTGATTACTCCAGCCAGTCAGTAGGGATGCAAACATCGCTCATAAAAACATCGATGCATCGATGTTTTGGCGATGTTTCTCTATGTTTTTTGTTTATAAATAAACGCCATTAAAACACCATTATTTATTTGTGAAAAATAGTGAATGTGCATTTTATGTTATCGTTGCAATAAAACTGACAATATGTTATTGAATTTATTTATTAGAAAACAACAAACTTTACTAACAATAAACTCCGGAAAAATTAACGCTTTGTATTTTTTACCAACATACATAAAAAGTAATAAACTCTAATTGTGTGAATTTTTTGTTCAAATTTTGAATCGATTTTTGTGAATCGATTTGTTTTGTGCCAATTTTTAAGACACGATTTGAAATCGATCTTATTTAAGAAGAATCGGCATCCCTACTGACAGCTCGCATCGCTTTTTGTTTTTGATTTTTTTTGTCATTTTTTTCCTTTATGGAAATGGCTAAGAGCTTAAGCCCATACTGCCTGGTCTTGTTTTAGTTTCTTTTCCTTTCTTGTATTTAATCGAGGCTAAACAGCCTTGTCTTTCATAGCTATTTTCTTCAATTTTGTATTGTATAATCTTCAGTATTGTATAATCGAGGCAAACTGCCTTGTTTAACGTATTTATAAGATTCATTCATTTTATAATCCAGTATTTTTAGGTCATATCCGTATTGTCAAATCAGTTATGTAGGGGTCAATTCCGCTATTGTTATTTTTCAAATAACTTCGATGGTATTCTTGATAAAATTATAAATGGGGTAAAAAGTTTCTGTATTCTTGAGAAGTTCCTGAATAGAGCGCGGGACATCCAGGGATTCTTTATAAATATTCAATAAATTATCAATTAATACTAGTCTTTATATATTAAATTGAGGGCAATCAAAAAATATGTGGTTTAAAGTTTGAATTTCATAATTACAATAAGTATGTACAATTTGGGAAAGGTATCATTTTCAATCTGTGTAAATGTTCATTAAATCTTGAGATGGTTTGGACCTCATAGTAGTCAACGTCTCGAATCACAAATATTAGTTCTGATGATGGGCGAAAATATTAAGTATGATTTACGTTTAACTATTTAAAGAAAAAAAAATATTCGATGGAATTACTGATTTTCAATGATAATTAATTTATAGTAAGCTTCTGGCCATTGCGGTAGGTTTAACATTCGAGAGGTTAAGAGAAAGTTTTCAATTTTAAATTCTAATAAGCTATAAAACATAAAGACATGGATAAATTTTACCTAAAGAGAAAATACCTAAACCATATGTCAGAAACACTACGAGAACTTTAAGATAAAAAGAAATTCAAAACTCAATTAGAAAAAAAACAAGAAAGCAATAACAAATAATTGCGACCGATCACGTAATTTTGAGTCGCAAATTAGTCACATGCATAATTTTGAAACATAATACATTCTATTCCATGATTTTGAAACACAGATTATGAAAGTACGAAAACACCTGTGATTAATTTCATGACGCAATTATGAAATTAGACTTTATCGTACAATACACTAGGTCGAGTTTTAAATGGAAGGGAAACGACGACACTCAGGAATGCTAGATTAAGGCGATTACCATCGCCAAATTAGCAGCTCGATATTTGTCACTACAAATATCAACGGAAACGACATTGAAATAACGTTCATATCAGCGCGCAATGCATAGTGGCTGTTACGACGCTCGCTGCGTCCTTGATAGAGCGAAATAGGGGAAAATTATACTTTTCACTTGGACGTGATTACGCGATTGAATAATCTTATGTTATGTTTATAGCTATAAAGTTTATCTATTTATCAAAGCATAAATGAATTCAATCGGCCAAGCAACTCAGGAGCAGTAGGGAATTTGAGGTCAAAAAACACCATTCAGTAAAAAAAAAAAATCATGTAGTAGTTTTGGTGGTATGAAAAAGAAAACTGTTGCATATGTTGTCTAAGAGTTGATTATTCATAATATATTTTTTCATTATTTTTGGTTTGGCCATAAACGAGGAGTAGGCTTTAGAAAGTACCCATTTGGCAATAGTAAGGCCCTTAATATAACATGGTCTGTTCCTCAGGTTCCTTTGGTTTCCATTCCAAAACATAAGCTTGCTACAATTTGAACCCTAACAACAGGATAGCATATAAAATTTTGTATGAGTGCGAATGAATGACACGAGAGCTCGTACGGCGACACTGATATTTTTAAATATTTGGAACGCACCAGCCCCTGGTGACGTCATCTTACGTGCTTGCCATTTTATATCATTATTTCATGATAAGTGTAGGGTCATGGTATCTTATTCTAGCGTTTCCCTACCACTACACTGGCTCGACAATGCTCACATATTTGGTAATAGCTTCACCGTGCACTCTCGCCCGCGGCCATCGTGACAGTGACGTTTTGCTACCCAATACAGGAACACACGAGACAGCGTATGTATGCTATAGCGCATACACTACAATAAGGAAAATAGTTTTAAGTTATTTTGTTTACAAAAAGATTTATACTATTCATAACATTGATGAGTATTTTTGTTGTTGAAATTAAACTTAAACAAATTTAATTTTTATTTTTTACTTATCTTTATGATCAGATTTGCAGAAGTTGTGTAAAACGTTTGGGTAAAAATAAGCATATAATACTGGCAATATCTAATGGCGTTTTTTCCATTTGTTGTCATCCTTGTTGCACGAGACTTCACGAGTCTTTGCTTATTGGCTCCGCAAAGATTCACTCTCGCGCCCCTAGCGGCAGGTTTCTGAAACTGTCTAAAGAAGACACGTTTTGACAGCTGGTAACGAAAACTTTGCTAAAGTTAATTTATGTGATAAATATTGCTATGTTTATTTATTTATTTATTTATTTATTTAGGGAAAAACAACAGAAGTAAACTACAGATATAACTAAAAGGAACTAACAAATTTTTTTTTATAAATATTTAAATCTACTCCCTTCAACATTTTCCTCAGAGAGATAAAAAGAAGAAATATAAAATTTGGTGACGCTACAGAAAAGACCTAAATCTAAATCTAAACCTAACTTAACTAAATGTACAATTTTTGATTATAATTAATTAAACACACAATGTTACAGAATAATGATACACTACATACATAAATAAGTCGGGAAATAACGAAATGAATATATAAACATACATACCAATACATACATATATACCATATACATACATAATATTATTTAATTAGATTATGGTTGATTGAAATAAGATTATTTATTTGTTGTTAAGAGTCGTCAAGAATTTGTCTTATTTGTCGTTTAAAAGTAAACCTTTTTGAATTAAATAGGTCAGCTGAGAGGAGTGATTTGTTGAATGACTCGCAGATTCGTCTGAGAGGTGCTCGACGACCGGCGTTTTTTCGCGTCAAAGGCAAAGAGAATAGGGCCTGGGATCGTGAAGACCGCGCAGGTGTTCTAAATCTGATCTGTTTCAGTAGAGAAGGACAGTCATAAAGGTTGTTACAGATATTGTAGAGAGTCATCGCATCCAGTAAGGTTCGTCTATCGCTTAGGCGTTGTAACTTGTAAAGTTGAAGGAGATCCGAGTAATGTCCTTGAGATCGCGTCAGTCTGAAGTGAAGTGCTTTCACAAATCTTTTCTGGATCATTTCTAGTTTATTTGAGTATACTGCATAAAATGGATTCCATACGACGGAGGCAAAGTCGAGCTGTGAACGTATAAGTGACTGATATAAAGTTATGTATGTCGATGCGTGTTTAAAATGTTTTGTTATTCTTAACACAAATCCTAGTAGTTGATAAGCTTTTTTACAGATTTTATCTATGTGTTGATCAAATGTGAGTTTTTCGTCAAATGTGACACCGAGGTCACGAACGCTGGTTACTTTAGCTACGTCTACGCCCCCTATGCTGTACACATATTCCACCCTATTATGGTTCTTAGTAAATGATATTTGCTGACATTTATCATAGGCGAGTTGCAGCTTGTAACGTGAACAAAAATCCTTGAACCTGATTAAATCTTCTTGTATTAGGGTGCAATCATGTTGGTTCTTGACAGCCTTAAATATCTTCAAATCGTCAGCAAACATGAGTATATTAGAGTTGTGAAAACACTGCTCTATTTCATTAATAAATAGCAGATACTGCAGAGGTCCCAAAATAGAGCCCTGAACAACACCAGAAGAGACAAGCCTTTTTCGTGAACAGTATCCATTTATAGTGATCACTTGAAACCTATTTTCAATGTATGAAGCAAACCATTTTAGTAAGTTTCCTTTTATTCCGTTATACGCTAGTCTCTCGAGAAGCAACCTGTGATCCACCTTATCAAATGCCTTGCGAAAATCCGTATAAATTGCATCTACTTGAGTGCCAGCTTCTAGAGCATCAAACAAAAAGTTAGAATAAAGCAAGAGATTAGTGACTATTGATCTTTTCTTCATAAAACCATGTTGCTGTTGGCTTATTTGTGACTGTAAGATGGGGTAAAGTGCATCATGGACCAGAGATTCAAATAATTTAGGGAGAGTTGATATGTTGGATATAGGTCTATAATTGGGGATCCTAGCTTTAGAACCAGATTTATGTATAGGAGTCACATTGGCCATCTTCCATCTATCTGGGAACGTACCTTCAGTTAAGCATTTGTTAAATATTATGTGAAGTGGGTAAGCTAATGCAACATGAAGATTTTTTAAAAAAAAGGCGCTTATTTTGTCGGGCCCTGGACCCTTTGTACTGTCCAAATTTTTTAGTCCTTGCTCTATTTTCTCTTGTGTAAGATGTATTGAAGCTGTTTGCTCGGCCACCGGGTTACTTTGGAGGCTATCTAAGTTTTGGCAATTTAAACAGTCAGTTGGTTCGAAGACAGAGGAAAAGAAGTCACTAAACATCTCTGCTATTGTAGTAGGATCGCTGGACGAGTTATCTCCAAGTATCATTGTACTGGGGTATCCGGAATCGCTTTTCTTTAAAGATGATACGTATTGCCAGAAGTGTTTTATATTATTAGGTATGGCTAACTCAGTATCCGTAATATACGTTCGAAAGCATTGTGACAAAAGTAATTTGCAGCGTGTACGAAGGAGAGAATACTCAGCGTAATCAGCAAGAGATTTATAAATTTTCCACCGGCGCCATAATTTTAACTTTCGGTTAAGTGAGCTTTTCAGTGCTGGGGAGAACCAAATTGGATATTTTGTCTGTTTATTTCTTTTCATTGGTACAGTTTGGTCAATTATGTTGTAAATAATATCATAAAATGTATCCACCGAAGTTGACGCGTTGGTGTTTTTGAGCTTATCATCCCAATTGAGGGTCTGGATTTTGTCACGGATTAACGAATAATCAGCTTTATTGAAGTTATATTTAGGGTTGTGTCCGGGGGGGATTGATTTTTGCGCAGATCTTTCCATGGTATACTCAAAAGATGGATGGTGGATACCTGACCGAGAGATGTCAATTTTGGACCGAACACATAAACATGAGATACTGCAAAGTAGCAGGTCGAGAATACGATTATTATCGTTGAGACAGCAGTTGTACTGACAAAGTTTCATTAAAGTTATTGTGTTTATGAGTATTCGTTGGATTGCATTAGTTGGTTGTGATGGCATAAGTGCTCTATCGTAATTGTTTGGAGTCCATTCTAGGTCTGGTATGTTAAAATCACCAGTAATACAATAGGTAAATTCAGGATGAGTAAGGTATATTCGCTGCATTTTACCTAGAAGTGTTTCGTAGATATGTGATTTGGATTTTGGAGGTATATAATTAATTGATAAAAGTAGAATAGAGTTTTGTTGTGTCGGTAGGGTAATTATTATGTCTTCGTAAACCGGGTCCTCCAAGTCAAATCGTCTAGTCGCAGGAATTGTTTTCTTAATAGCGATAAAGATACCGCCTCCATCTAATTTTACTGTTTTAGATAAATCTCTGTCTCTCCGAAAAATTCTGTATCTATCATCAGCCAACTCAGAGTCATATATCCCCGGTCTCAGCCAGGTTTCAGTGATAATAATTATGTCATAATCCGAATTTAATATTCCAAGTCGAAGGTCAGCCAGTTTGGAACGCAAACCACCACAATTTTGATAATAAATATTTAAATTATTTAAGCTGTTGTATTTTATTTAAATGAAGAGAAGTTTTAAATATATTTGTTGTGTTTGGGGTGTGCTTGTGATCCAAAAGGCTTTTAGTGCAGACAGATATGTTATAAAGGTAGGTTATATTAAATATATAATTATATAATAAATAGCAAAATTTATTTTTTTCTAGGTTAAACAAATCATGACTCTTTGTACAGATTAAGACGTAAATAAGTTGTATGAGGGAGACAGATTCTTGCATATACAACAGAACAAGTAAAGATATTGATATTGTAAGTTTACATAGCAGACTCAATAGCATAATATTGGTTAAATCCAGTCACAGTTTTGTAAGATCATTCGTGTTACGGATCGTTATAACCTTGGAGTCATCCCCCTTCCGCATGAGAATAGTAGAATTTTTGATCCACGTAAATTTATAATTCTTTTCCTTCTTGACTTTTCGAGCCTCGGCATACAAAATTTTGTTTTTCAGTGTGAGATGCTCGTTCATATAGATTCGCTGGTCTTCTCCTTGATTTTCCGCTTGGTTACTACTGCCGATCCTGGTGCCACCTGCTGCCGTTTTTTGCAGTTGAGTAACAGTGAACCCACGGCGCGCTCTTACTGCTGCGAGGATGTCATTACGAATGTGTCGTGTGGTAAGTTGCAGAATAATGTTTTTTGGTCGATCGGTCTTTGTGTTATGATTATGAGCAACCCTATGAACGTCTTTGATCTGAGTTGGGGGTATTGGTAGGCCTATGATTGTCCCGATGGTTTCTACGACGTGTATAAGGTTTTCTCCCCTAAGTTCTGGGACATTCTGGATCTCTATATTACAGTTTCGGGATCTCTGCTCCAAATCGTCGACATGATTTTGCAACACTTGGAGGTCGTTGCGGAGTGAGCTGTTTTCACAAGAAATCGTACCGTTGTTGATTTCTAAGGTTGCTACTTTGCTTTCCATTTCTGTGAATTTTGATTCCCATGATGCAACAGTTTCCGTTAATTTGGTCCATTTATTGTTAATATCCGTGCGGAGGTTTTCTATCATGGTCTTCAAGGTTTCGAAGTTTTTGTTCATGAGACCAATGATACTATTTCCGTCCAAGTTAACGATCGATGACGTCGTTTCATTCCCTGTGTTAGAGACGAGGGGGCTCTTCGTTTTCTCTTGAGTTTTTTTTGGTTTACATCTAAGACATTTCCATTTTCCTCTATTCATTGGAAGTATTTTCTTAAAGTCTGCTTCTAGAATCTCAACACAATGATAGTGGAATGTGTTGGAGCACCCGGTACATTTCATTGCTCCGTCTGCCTTAACAGGCGTTTTACATTCGAAGCAATTCATATTTGTAGAAATATCTGAGCTGTACTTGACCAGCCCTCTGTTGGTCAAGTTTCAAACTACGCGTAATGACTCTTTCGTATCTCTAGCTAGGGCTTAGCGTGCATCTGCGCGTGCGAGGAAGGAGTACTGCAAGCGATGAACTAGTTTGAGCACGAATAGCAGAGATGGCGCTAGCAGTATCTAGTTGAGGACTTTTTCTTCATTGAACGGGCAAGTGATTTAGTCTGCGCGTTATTAAGAGTTACCCACTTGTTGTGAAAATAATGAGCACGAAAAGAAAATCTAGATCTAAAATGTTTTTCAAGTTTAATGAGCGTGTTGTGACTTGTAGGTCTTATTGACTATTGTTACTATTTATTACTCACGTAACTTCTGATAGTCCTTTACAGTGTCCAGTTTATTATCGCAAGTTTGTATAAGCTTTGAATGCGAGGTAAGTATTTCACAAAACAACCACTAATACACTGTTTAAGATTCTGCAAACGCTTCACAATACTAATCGACACTATATTAATGCATTTGTCACACAATAGTTTAGTAAATTAGGCTATAACTTTAAAAAATTTGGGTAAAATACACGATCAAGCGCGTATGAGTGTTGTTGCTCTGAGCGTCAGTCAGAAAAAAAAAAAAAATGTTATCTGTAATAGATGCAATGAGGGCATCCTCAGGCTATAGTAGACCAATGCGTTCAGGTGAAGAACTTCTTCAAAGTGGAATGGTGGTGTCTGTGGGGAAGAAGAGTAAAGAAAATGACCTCGTTCACGTACAAGTGCTTGTTCTTAGGACTTCAGGCATAAATACAAAGCATCCTGCTGTTGTTGAATTGTGGATTGATATTTCCAAGGAATATGGCGAGAGGTTGATTCGTGATAACGAACAAGAACTGACTAAGGAATGCGATTGTCCTGCTGGAACTTCCGAGAAGTGCAAGCACATATTGGCTGTGATGCTTTATCTTTCTAGGTGCGTACTTCTGTGCAAGTTATTTACTATTTGCCCATACATATACAAAACCATCACATAACTTTCACTATACAATTGGGAACTCTACCTACTTACTGTCACTTTATATAACAGTTGTTATGTAGGTACACTAATGAGTTTTGTAAAGTTTTATAATGTAGCATTACAATTTAATGTTTTTTCAGAGTTGAAGAGTCAGAACTAGATGATTTGAGTTGTACAGATATTGAACAACAATGGGGTTCTCTGAAAACTGCAACTCTTCAAGAATATGATGCAAAACCACTATCAGAACTTTGTCATGTTAAAAGACCGAGAGATGTTTATGTCAACACAATGCCACAGATAACAACAGAAATGGAAAATCGCTGGAGAGATAAGCTAAGACAGTGTGCACCAAACAGTGAATATAATTTGTTTACAAGTTGTTTGCGCAGAGGTCAAGGAACAATAGATTGTGAAAAAGATCCAAATGCAAACGGAAATGTAGAAAATACCTCACTTCTGAAGGGACTAGTGACTTTTCGTTCGTGGCACGTGCTTGGTGTGTTAAAAGTGATGACTGAGGAAAAACTACAAAAGTGTGAACCAGCTCTGATTGACTTTTATAATACGCATGTTGTTGTTTCCTTAGAAGAAAGTGTCAGAATGTTCCATGCTAAACAAGGTACCTAGCGAGTGACTTGCAATTATCCCTCCCAATAAAGCATGTGTCACCAAAGGAACTGTATAGGGAAATTCTTGCTTTAGAACTTAGAAAAGCTCCAGGTTTCGATCTTATCACTGCAGAAATACTTAGACATTTGCCAAGAAAGGCAATAGTTCACCTTACCGCCATATTCAATAGTATACTCAGATTATCCTATTTCCCATGTCTTTGGAAAATATCTGAAATAATAACCCAACTAACACACAAGCTGCTTTATTCGCTTCTGTAAATCCTCTTGGACGCAAAAGAGGGTTATAAAAGCGGTGAAATTTACTTGAAGACATATAATTGCGTTAGCTAATGCTCTCAGCGATTTTTGATGCTTTGAGCTTCAGTAAAGAGTTAGTAAATGCTTTTTTAGCGGTTTACAACTCCAATAAGCAGTAATGGAGTGCTTAGGAAATATAAAGGAGTTACAGAAATCATTTCTACGTCTTGAAGGGATAAATAGGTGTAATCATAACGCCAATGTATGGCAGCCGTATATCAGATGTTACTAACTCCGAAATAAGAACTAAGCACGTACATTTGAGTTTATATACTCTCGTAGAATTACAGAATGCTTAAATGGAGTCTATTAGAGTTTATAATTTCCTAATTGAGTAAGAATTTTCCCAGTGACACAAGAGCGATTTATAACTCTCATATTCGGAACCACGCCGTATATCAACGATAACAATTACCTAATGGTGTTTTAACCAGCTTCAAGAGTAGAAAGAGGGAGTGTTACTTCCCGGTTTCATAACCTCAAAACCACGGACAGCGCGCGTCGCCTATTTTTGACAAAAAGTCGTACTAATTAATAAAACAAACAAAAATGGATGAGCGGCAATGGAAAGCATTGAAAAGGACCGGAGGTTATCGCAGGAAAGTGAAAAAAGTATACCAAAACATAAAAAAGTTTAATGTAAAACATATTGGTAAGGGTTCCGTACCAGAACAAATTGAAAATAATTTTATGCCAATGTTGGATGCCAATGTTATGAGTGCTGGCGAAAGGTATGTAGTAACTTGAAATTTGCAGTAACTTGGTTATGTCACAGATAATATAATACCTACTAGTTTATGTAAAAAATATCCAATTTATAACTTATAAGATTATACCTAACGCAAATATAAATCTTTATTTAAAATAAAATAAAAAATTTAGAGCGTAGATTAATATAAGTCAAGGAATCCACATGAGAGTGATGGTATAATTTATTGTACCTAATGTACCCTATATATTTTGCTTTTTTTTTCTAGACACTTTAATGCTTCTGAAATAGAATGCCAAAGAGATGCCTCCGCTAGTGGTTCTGACTCTGATGAAAGGTCAGTGCATACTATAATTATATAGGGTGTCAACTTTATTATGTACTTACTTTTTCAAGGAAGTCAATCCAGGTCACAGGAAGACACTACGAAGAAACATAGGTACTTTTGAGAGCTCTTTGGCAGCATGCTGCCCCTGCATGTTTTTTCAACATTGTCATGGCCAGTCCTGTCTATATTTTTATTTTAAAACTTCTGCTACAAGCTGTTTAGATCTTAGAGACACTAAGATTTTTGGGCAAGATTGGTTGGTTTAGGTAATAAAAATCAACTAGGTACTACACCGCGGTTTTGTTACAGACGTTAACCTTTAAAAATCAATGTATAGATATCACAGCAGGGAGACGTGATTTTAATTAATGTTGTGTAATTCCACAGATCAGATATGGCGGAAGTTGACACACATGTTGGTGATGATAATGAACCAAATTATGAACGTTTTAAAGAAAATGAAAAGAAATGTGATCTTCGCAAGAAAATACGGAGCTGGGCTTTAAAACACAATATTAGTCATTCTGCTTTAAAGGATCTACTTGAAATTTTAAATGAAACAACACCCAACACTATGCCCAATGACCCCCGTACATTGCTAAAGACACCGAGGACAATAACAACAACTTTAATGGGCTCAGGAGAATACTGGCACAACGGACTCAAAAAATCTATAGTAAGAAATTTAGAAAAAGCAGCGGAAACACCTAAAAGTATTTCGATTTCAGTTAACATAGATGGGTTACCAGTTTTTAATAGTTCCAAGCAACAATTTTGGCCTATACTTTGTAGCATTTCTGAAAAACCACAAATACAGCCTATCATTTGTGGCATTTACTTGGGCTTAGAAAAACCCAAGGACTTAGAAGCATACTTATTGCCATTTGTTGAGGAAATGACTGAAATTCTTCAAAATGGCATTGAGATTAAAAATACAAAGGTTGAAGTAAAGTTAAGACGCTTTGTTTATGATTCTCCGGCTAGAGCAATGATAAAAGGTAGATATATATTGTACTTTTTATAGCAAAACTGTTCTGTCAAAAATACCTTACCGAAATACCTACCAACTCATTAATTAACGTTAATGTTAGTATTTATTTTATTTACAGGTGTTTGTAATTACAACGGCAAACATGGATGCCTGAAGTGTACTGTCGTTGGTGAATATTCTCATGTTTCCCACACCGTCATCTTCCCTGGTATCGATTGCCCTTTAAGAACAGATGAAGACTTCCGGGTAAAAAAATATGGAGGCCATCACAAAGTAGACTCATCTTTGTTAAAACTTCCAATCGACATGATCGAAGCTTTTCCTGTCGCAGATTCGTTGCACTTACTTGACTTGGGTGTAATGAAAAGACTTCTCATCGGATGGCGCGATGGCAATTTTGGAAAAAAGGACACCAAGTGGCGTGCAAATGACATCCAAACTGTCAATGTTTTTTTAAGCTCATCCAAAACCCCAACTGAGATACATAGAGCAGTTCGAGGATTGGACTGTCTTAGCCATTGGAAAGGCTCAGAGTACAGAACCTTCTTTTTATATTTAAGTGTAGCAATTTTACACAAAGTTTTGAAACAAGACGCATTTCACCATTTTCTCGCGTTATTCTGTGCCATTACAATATGTTCAAGTGAGGAACATTTTCGGTATTTGTCTTTGGCGGAAGAACTATTAAAATATTTTGTTACACATTACAAAAGAATTTACGGTATTGACTACATAACAAGTAATGTTCACAACTTGATTCACGTTGTAGAGGAGGTTCGTCATTTTGGCAAGTTAGAAACGTTTAATGCGTACAAATTTGAAAATAAATTATATTTAATAAAAAACTTGCTAAGACAGGGTAATAAACCCCTTGCTCAAGTCGCCAAAAGACTCGGTGAGTACGAGCATATTGAGAACGAACAAAGTGCTGATCCACCAAAAACAAATAACCCATATGTAAAGAGAAATCTAAAGACTAACCATTTAATTCTGTATTTCAAGGATTTTGTCCTATCTACTAAAGCAGCAGACAGGTACTTTTTAACAACGAAAAAAGAAATTATGGAAGTTAACAGTATTACAGTTGAAAATAACCAAATTATTATTAAATGTTTCAAATTTAATGACTTACAAAATGTTTTTGATCTACCAATATACTCTTCATATCTGAATATATTCAAGAGCAACTCTGATTTTGGTTTGAGGACAGAATGCCATTGTTTCCCCTGCGATGTGAAATGTAAATTAGTTGTAACAAAATTCGATTCAGAATTATATTTCATTCCCTTATTACACACTTTTTAAATATTCCTCAAATGTGTGTAGTATAACAATCAAATATAATTCTAATTCATGTTTAGTTTGGAGGTAATTGTAATTGGTTTTGCATTAAAAATAAAAGTGATCAGTTACAAATCAACTTGTTTTATTTGTATTCAAATACAATAAAAAATAATACGATAGTTATTTTCACCTGACTGGCTCGAAAAGCGCGCCTTTGTTGCTTAAAAACAGTAAGCAAAATCGACTATCACTGATTTTAAGCAGTAAAGGCGCGCTTTTCGAGCTACTGAGGTGAAAAATACATATTCTTACTTTTTAACGTATTGCACGCTATTCAACTTCAGTCTCAATTATTAAAATATTAACACGGGCACTTGTTATCAACTTTTATAGTCCTGATTTCCTTCTTGAAATATGAAGCAACATAACAAATTTTTTTTAATTAACTTTAATTACCAAGTCTTCACTTTTTAATGTAAGTTACCTTAAAAATCAAATAAAACAATATTGGCATTGGTCATTTAACTTATTAATAACAAATTCAACAAATTATAGGATCAGTAACACAGAATGAATGTGTCGTTATACAACAACATTGACATTAGTCAACTTATCAAATAAAAAAAAATTACCTTTAACCTTAGACCATACCCAAGCCTTTAACTATCACGGCGATACGGCACACCACTCATCACGTTTGGGGCGTAATAATCGTCGGTAAAAAGCGGATATAACCAAGTGACTTTTATTTCACAAATCACACTCGGGAATACCTCTGTCACCCAGTCGGGGTTTTATGTCGTGACGATATGTTGTTAATTCACACAAAAGGATCTACTGACTTGAACAGCGATTTAGCCCTTTAAAAGAACTATACAATTAAGATTACATCCTGTAGTTTTATTTTTATTTTTTAACATACACTTTTTTAATGTTTGAGAACGCAAAAGTGATTAGTACTTGTCTATACAAATATTTTGGTCACATATAAACGGGTGCTGTTTTCAGTTATGAAAAGCTTTAATGGCGTTAATCTGGCCAGGTAGCATAGTGTTTAAACGCGCGCGACGCGGCTTAGTTGAATCACAGGTGCGAGGAGCATGACATACTGTTTAATCGCAAAAACATCGTGTCACACTCCTCGCACTTGTGATTCAACTAAGTGCCGTCGCGCGCGATTAAACACTATGCTACGAGGGCAGGTGTAAACTTAGTTGTGTAGTTGCTATAAATAATCAATAATATAAATAGAGATCAAAAGGAAAATAAATTAATAAAACAATAAAAACATCGGTCAAGTGCGAGTTGCACACGCTGAGGTTATAAAAATAAAGTATACAATATAATGCACCTGAGACAAATGTACAGCATGAAAAGACCGACACAAATGCATAATCTATGTTTCAATCCACACATTTAAAAATCGTCATTAAAAATTTACAGCTATAAGATTAACAGAGGGATAGCTCCTCCTCATCCTCATCATCATTCTGAACAGGAACCATTCCTGTGTCCTGGCTCCAAATAACATTTTCTTGTGTGATGGTATTTCGACTGTGAGCTTGCCTAAAAAAAAAATAAGGATGTGAGAAATTGTCCCTGGGCCATAGGATACCATACCTCCAAGCAATGGGAGGATGGAGTAGCTCCAACTGGAGAGCATACCATCCGCCTAATCCCTGCAGGCATACCACTCTATTATTCATTCATAGGCAGAGGTGACTTCTAATCCTACACAATCTTTGACTAAAGTATAAGTCTTGTGCTTTAGTTAAAGTACACAATGTACTCTATATAATCTGTTGTAATCTCCATTTCAAATGATTAAACAGGGTTATTGATAAGTAAGTAACTTATTTAACCTTTAATGCCTAATCCAAAATATCAAAATGTTAACTGTTACTAAGATCTAGTAAATAAAATTTAAACTTTAAAATTCATTTAAAAAACTATAACCCTGTATTCAACCAGTATTCATTAAAATTTTTTGCTACTTCGAGAACATAGCAATAGTTTGTTAATGACAGCATTGGAAAAAATATCCAAGTAGCAAGAGCATTTAGCTGGGGTTGTTTGTCAACTTGTCCCACAGCGAGCTCGGGATGAGTTGAAGATTTCCATCCATCAGCCTAGTTCGTCCACTGCTGGACATAAGCCTTTCCAGGACTTTGCCACTCCCGGCGGTCATACTGGAAGAATTGCCCATACTCACACACGCTGGGCAGGCGGGTTGGTGAGCGCGGTCCCGGAACCCTCGCACCAGTGACGCTGCTGCCCGTCACCAGTCACCAGTTGAAGATTTACAAAATAAATTTTTTTTTTGTTCTCAACTCGTCCCACTACATTTTTAACAATAAAATAAGCGTTATGTCAGTGATCAGTGTTTTTTTTTAATTGTGCCTATGTAAATGCTTGTTTAAATTTATAAGCAAGTAAAAAGCATTTTTTTGTAACAGTAGAATAGGATGGCACTATTATGAAATTTGAAATTTGTCATCTTTTAGCTGTAAGTCCATACAAAAGTGAAAACTAAAAATACGAGTATGTCTAATGGTTTACATTTCAATTGGGCATTATAGGGTTAAATAAGTTACTTTATACATCTTCGGTTGTTTATAGGACTGTGTTAAATACCCTGTAGATTTAGCTTCTCAAGGTCCTAGTTTAATTCACCTGGTAGCTAGTTATAACCAAGGTTATCATCCGTCCAGCTTTTTCTAATTACGTTAATTTTTTTTATAAAATATGAGTATTAAATCAGTCTTCAGTTTTTATTGAACTAAATTCAACTACCCCGCTATCCCTCTAAAATGTGCACTGCGTCTGGAATGATTTCATTTTTTGAATTAGATATCCAGACTTTTTGAAACATCCAGCTTTTATCAGGATTTTTATAGTTAAAAAATTATATTATCCCCGGCGCAGCACACATTTTACAGAGATAGCGGGCTAGTTGTATGTGAACAACTAGACAGTGACTTTTCTAAACAGTGATGTTGATTTGGTGTAACAGTATTTATTTTATTTGACAGGACTAAATTTTATTTCAGCATTCTGTGTTTTTCTTTCTGTATCGAAAAAACAAAGACAGGAAACTAAAATTAAGGCTAGTCCTGTCAAATAAGTTAAGTCGTCTTCTACCGAATCAACACTAATGTATTTTTTATGTATAGAGTTAAAATAGGTACACATGTAGGTACATGTACCATCGAAGAAATTGCCGCAGACCCACTTTTCGCTCTTATCACTATTGCAATACGGACGAAAAGTGGGTCTGCAGATTTTTCCTCGATAGTACCTATATGTATTAACTTACCATCTGTAAAGCTAAATTGTTGAAATATCCAATTTGTGGGTTGGGATCTTCATTTTCAGTATCTGCGTTATTGCACATTATATTAAGTTCAGCTTCTGCTGCCTCATAGCTCATCAAATTTGATCTTTTTACGGAGCATGGTAAGGTACTCCATCCACTTCCTGGTTTGGAATGGCCACTATGTACCAAATTCTCAGGCCTTTTTTTTGGCCAGTGCAGTATACCATTGGATTCCCATCCTGCAGGACATATTGTAGTTGTGGTTTGCCTCGCTCCACAGTCCTTACAACTTTGTATGACATGCTGAAACAAAAAAAAATAGTACCATATAGACATTCTGGCCCATTTTATTTAGGCTTCTATTTAGTTATCTTGTTTAACAGCTTTGTATTCGGTACCAAGATTCGCAACATAGAAGAGTGCGTTATAGGTAGTAAAAACACCACAAACAATTTCTGCTGGTTTTAGTTACACACTAGAAAAAACAGTTTTGTATGTGTGCAAAGCATAGATATCATATTAATATTATTAGGTAGGGTTCCTAATTGCTGGGGTAAAGGTAAAAATTAACTATTACCCATTCCACAACCACCCGAGTGAAAACAAACAGGTCCAAACAATTCTTGAAGTCATTTAGAAATGCAACGTTCACTTTGGACACCCTAAAATTATAAGACCAGTAAACTCTTCACTTTGACAAATTTGTCGTCATATTGCATGTAATTTTTTGTTTTCTGGGTAATAGAGTTCTTCTGAATGACTTTTAAAGCCTTTTAATTATGGTAATAATGATACATAAACAAAAAAATATCCTTTACCACATAAATAAACTGACTTTACAAAGTGGCCGTTCCAAAACAATAAGTAAATAGATTTCGTCTCAGTCCTATCTCTTTCACTTTTACAAAGTAAACTTTACATTTCCTTATCTAAAGCTACCTTATAAAGTCTTGAGTTCTTAAATCGGTCAGAGTGTGGATAAGGGGGGCATGATACCGCTTGCTTGCAATGTCACATAAGTCGCAAGATTAAGTATTAAATACTGGAATAGTGCTACCTTATCGACACTCTAATCAACATACAAAGCAAATTTACCTTGAAAATATCTGCTGATGTTTGATCGGGTTAAGAACAATACTGTCCAAAGAACCAGTTGCCGCTGCTTGAAATCTTAATACAAAATTTTGAACCTGAAATTTTCAAAAGTTTCTTTTACTTCTCAAAATCTCCTTCATAAGTACACGAAAGGGTAGGTATTTTTAAAGAATCTACTGAAAACCAATGAGTTCACTGAAAACCAAGAAAACCGGCATAAAGCACTGTCCACTGTTTACCTACTACTTAAATGGATTTAAACATTATTTGTGGATAAACACGGTGAAAGGATCATACCTTTTTTATGTAAGTTCCTAGCGTTTTCAGAGAAATGAACAATATAAATATAGGTGCATAAATAAAACAATTTTTCCCTCTACATACAAAAACAAATAAAACATTACAAGAAAAGAAAAGGACACGGTATGTTCCGATTTGCGTGACGCACGACGTACCTACCAATCTAACTGTGTAGTCTCGGAGTCCCCTGACCCCCGTTCATTAATTAACACTTTCGTCAGGTTCCAACACTGACAGCAGGATAGCGTTTACAATTTTGAACGCGTGCGACAGAGGTGGCAATAGAACCCGTGTCGCGACCTCTAGTTTATGAACGTGCCCCAGAGTGATTGCCGATTTAATGTTTCAACATGGTATGCACTGTGCTTAGTGCTTAGACCATACATACTCTGAGGGTTAGTGCGTTTCATAGAATAGGTCTTACGCCGCAATGTTATATGCTTTTCCATCTTTGATCAAACGTCGTCTATAATCACTCAGTGACTTTATAAAGTACTTACATATAAATAAATTACATGCAGAAGAAAAATACCACTTACGTACCTTATCTAAAATAATATATAACACGAAAAATTGGTACTCAATATTGTTTACTAGCGTGCTCGAATATTCTTATAATTTCCCACATCACGAATCGCCTTTTGATTGGCGGAACAGTGCCTAGTTCGCTAGTTCCTAGTTATTCGAGGCCTCCAATGTTTTTGAATGTTCTATTGGATCATTTCCTGTTTGGCTACTACCATCTTTCATCAGCACTGATCTTGGATTTACTGCACTGGGACTAATATTATGTTGAGATTCGTCCCAATTTTGCGCAAGCTGTTCATATTCAAACGCATTACGATGGTCATCATTATGCGTTTCGAGATTACTATTTTCTTTATTATCTGAAAAAATTATCTATTGTTGAATTGAATCATATCATCCAGCGGACCTATTATGTATAGTACCTACCTGGCAGAAAATAATGCACTTCGACTATTTTCGGCTACGTAGAGCGTCGTCTCTATCACCGGACTGTTTAGTGCTTCGTACGACAGATACGACAATTTGACAAGATGTGCATTATTTACTGCCGGGACCTGTTATATCTTTAAATCAGTTAGAAACTGGGTGCCTATCATCAAAAACATAGATAAAACTGGACTTTCAAAATTGCTTTCAATGAGTATGAACTATTTACGAACTGTGACGTCACCTGAAGTGCAAACAAATCCTTTAGACAATTGGAATTCGATAGTATATCTATGTTTTTGATGAAAGGCACCCAGATGGCAACCGATTCAAAGATATGTAATGAGCCCGAGTGCTACATTAGATTTTTATGAAAATCAACTGCGTTAAAAATCAATAAAGCATAGTAAAATTATTTTTTCAATATTTCAAAAAATTACGAAATTATTGGCAATCAAAGTAAGCTTAACGGCATGTCGCGTGACGTCATCTGACACGATTTCATACTAAAAGTGATAAATATTGCTATCGCTAATTTCGGTAATAATAAATATTTTTCAAACATTTTAAAAAGCTCGCGTCCATTGGCCCACAGTATCCTACATAATATTAACGAGTTGATACGATTTATCGTCACGTTAAGCCTCCCCAAGGTGTTGTCGGAGGTGTCGAGGTGTAACTAGTGTACTGTAAAATAACTGTAAAATACAACTCACAGTCCACACCCGGAACACCAACATTTCACTGACTATTACTCCTGCCCACCGTGATGGGTGGTGACTGGTTAGCTCTATCGCCGTTCTGCGGGAACTAATTAGTAAGGGTGTTAGAGTTGTTTAGGCCACCGTAAAGGCTATGGCATGGCTTAACGACCATTATCATTCAATACAAGCCGGGACTAACTGCTTTACGTGCTATCCGAGGCATGGAGGGGCCCAGAAGATAATGCCACTACTGGTCATTTCTCCAAGCACAAATCAATCAGAAATAAATTCTCAAATAATGTCGCAGATGGCATTCTAACTTATATCCCTGCCCTGCTAATCGCGGGCCGAGTTGGTTGTTTCTTTAACATATGTTTAATTAAGATTACGAAAAGAATAATAGATGGCGCTGAAAAGTATGAAATCAAAATGTCACTTTATTGTTTTACCTTGCAAATTACTGAACTTAACCTTCTTTTTTTGTTCCGGGGAGTCCTCCAAACTATTTGATCTATAAAATTATTCTGAGTAGAGTCATCGTCACTATTTGATACGTACGAATGTCTTCTTTTTTCTGTAAACGATAAAAATAATAGTAAATGACAAGTTGTGACGTATATGGCGACTCCGTCCGATAAATTAGCAACTCGAGTCATGATAGTTGAAATTTCGAACAAAGCCATGTTAAAATAAAGTTCACAGCTCGCACTGCAACGTGGCTGTTACGTCAGTCACCGCGGCTAACAAGTGCGGAAATAGTGTGTTATGTTTTATACAAAATAAAATTAAATCCCAAGTAGTGAGAAAACCATATCATTTTCATTTTATATTAATTTGTCTGGAAGTTTATAATTGTTTATACTGTTTTGATAAAAAACTGCAGCAGTCATATGAAACAAGTGGACAAAAATTCAAGATAGGGTTAACTTGGAATTTTCTGGCTTCATTTTTGTATATTAAAATAAAATTCAGGAAAAACTACATCACTAGTTGTATCATGTAGATTACTATGTACTTTTCTTCTTTTAAAAAATGATTTAGTTACCGTGTAAAATTGTTACAAAGTTACACCGTTCAAGGTCGTTGGCATTGGGAGAAGCCTTTATACAAAATTTAGTTCATGTTTCTTTTTCCAAATAAATTTTCGTATTGCTAATAAGTCTTAACTAGTTTCAATACATAGTTATCATAGTTATTACTAGGATTGAAACTTACCCGCCATAAAAAAACTTGTCAAACTTTGGATTTTTATAATTTGCGTTTTTTCTGTAAAAAAAAACATGCGTTAAGTTAATAATACTAGGAAACTGTTTTTTTTTTTTTGGATTGAGGTGTGCTCCTAATAATGCATGTCAAAATTATTCTGTTTTGTTTCTATGCATGAATCGCGTCGCTGAACTTTGACTAAACTGATTTCTTTGCTTTATCCGTCAACAAACTGATGCATTAACGCTCAAAACGGAACGCGGCCAAAACGGAACAGGGCTGCCAGATAGGAAAAGCTTGTGATTACCTCTCCTTGACATCTCTAGCTACTTTTTGATATTGCAAAAACTTATGCTATGCTATGTAGTCTGCGGTAATGGGGCACATTTTAATTTGTAGAAAAAAAATAAAATTATTTGTTTGTTTCCATTACTTTCTACCGTACCCTAAAAATTGATGATCAACTGCTGTCAAGGCCATATTTTGGCAACATACACCGCTGTTGCATTGCTTTAAAACTTAGCCTTCTACGGCCCTTCTACGGCCCTTCTACGGCTCATATGCGTCCTAATGACGTACAAAATGCTCAGAGGAATTACAAATTACCAAGAAATATTTCGCCATTGTTATTTTTATTTTATTGAGTTGATCCATCGAAATATGATTTAGTTACAGATATTTATGACAAAGAACGAAAGATTTTATAAAAAGAATGAGAGAATAGGTACATTGTTGCTGATAATTTAGAAAATAACAAAAAAATATAACCTAACCTATGCACATTTCTCGAATTTTTAATCTCATTTCACATTATTAGGGAGGCGCATTAAAAACGAAATGAAAACATATGTACAGAACACCAGTAAAATTATCTTCGCAAAAGAATTTCACTCACAACACACATAAGAAGGTAAAAATAACTTACCGTTTATTTGCTGTTTATTTTTGTCTCGTATCTTTCACAGATTTATTTGTATCTTGCACCATTTGACGTTTTCAAATGAAAGAGTTCACACATTAAACAATTTAAGGAAAAAAAAGAGATGGAATATGACTCAAATCGCAAATAGAAATTCAAGGTAGTTAGTGGATCTCCTATGACGTATAAATCGCTCTTGTATCGCTCTTTAGACGCCTCGGAGGGTATAAATCGCTATTGTAACCCTCTTGTATGGATGAAATCGCAAATAGAAATTCAAGGTAGTTAGTGGACTCCCAATGACGTATAAATCGCTCTTGTATCGCTTTTTAGACTCCTCAGTGGGTATAAATCGCTATTGTAACCCTCTTGTATGAACGAAATCGCAAATAGAAATTAAAGGTAGTTAGTGGACCCGGAATGGTGTATAAATCGCTCTTGTATCGCTTTTTAAGCCCCTCGGTGTGTATAAATCGCTTTTGTAACCCTCTTGTATTGACGAATGCCGCTTAATTTGTGCCCAAATGGACATATAGCGGAGGTATAGCGGGAATATATCTGGATATAAAGCCAGTTCGTATTTCGTCAATACTTAACGGCTTACGCTCTATCGCTCTTGTATTTCTCAGTTTTGTTAGTTGGGAATGGTACCTAAGTCTGGCAAACCACCCAGTGAAGTAAGCTCTTATAGACCAATAAGCCTACTCCCAGTACTGTCAAAACTGCTGGAAAAAATACTGGATAGAAGATTGCAGATTATAATTAATGAAAGAAACCTCCTACCAGATCATCAGTTTGGATTTAGAGCAAAACACTCAACCATTGAGCAAATTCATAGAGTGTGCCACAAGATAAGGCAATCCCTTGAAAAGAAGGAATACTGCTCTTCTGTGTTTCTCGACGTACAACAAGCCTTCGACAAAGTATGGCACGAAGGACTTCTCTACAAGATAAAACAAACATTACCTCACACTTACTATGTACTACTCAGGTCCTATCTTGAAAACCGCAGATTTAGAGTGAAGCTTGATGACAGTCATTCCAATTTATATGACATCAAGGCTGGTGTACCACAGGGATCAATTCTCGGACCAAAACTGTACAGTCTGTATACTGCAGATGCACCTGAGTCTGATGATGTACTCACGGCAACATATGCAGATGACACAGCAGCACTGAGCAGCAGCACCAATCCAGAGCAAGCATCAGCCCAGCTACAGACTCACCTTAATAAAATTAACAGTTGGTTTAGACAATGGAGGATAAAAGCAAGTGCTACAAAATCAATGCACATAACATTTACTCTTCGCAGAGGCAACTGCCCAGAAGTAAAACTGGGTGACGAGACTCTCCCACACACAAACACTGTTAAATATCTAGGAATGCATCTTGATAGAGCACAGAATTGGAGACACCATATCCAACAGAAAAGAAATGAGCTGAACCACAGGATACGAAACTTAGAATGCCTCCTCAGCCCGAGGTCGAGACTTTCCCTCGAAAACAAACTCCTCATTTATAAAGCAGTTCTAAAGCCTGTGTGGACCTATGGGATCGAGTTGTGGGGCACTGCAAGTAAATCAAATATTGAGATCATGCAAAGATGCCAAAATGCCATCCTCAAGAAAATTGTAAACGCTCCCTGGTTCACAAAGTCCATGGAAATTCATGAATACCTTGAAGTACCAACAGTGATTGAAGAAATACAGGAACGCAATGTGAAATACAAAGCCCGCCTTCTGTCTCACGTAAACAACCTAGCAACAGATTTGCTTACTAGTAATGCTGATGTGGGACGCCTGAAGAGGCACACAATCCTGGGATTGCATAACAGGAAGTAGACCGATAAAGGTTGTTTGATAGCTGTATCAACCAACCCACAAGCTCTTCACCCACAAAATACCTGCTTATGGTCAAAAGACCGATCGCAAGTAGACCAAAAATAGGAAAAAAAAAAAAAAAAAAAAAAAAAAAGTACCAATGATTGGCATTATGCTAGGAAACTGAGACAAACAGCTTTCAAAGCTAGAGCACAATATACATACCTTCTCAATGCTAATGCTGATTGGGATAAAAGGTATCGAGAGGTATTCCATAGTAATTTTATTGGAAATGAAGATACATTTAGAGGTCTTCGTTGCGAACCTCTAGCCCGAGCAAAATATGAAGAAATGTTGAATTGTAGCATCTTGGAGTCAGGTCTATTGGTTCGTCCTGAATTACCCTGGCTTTCTGCAAGCCTAGATGGTACTGTAGTGGACAGTAATGGTGATTTTATAAAAAATATTGAAATAAAAACATTAAAACAAGGGACTCGTTTGACAGCAATGGAACTTGTTGAAATGGATGCAATCCCTACGTTGGATAGACAAGGAAATATCAAAAAGAAGACTCAGCATTATACTCAAATGCAACTTGGAATGTTGCTGTCTGGCATGAAGGAATGTGATTACCTTATATTTTCCGAAGTAGGCAATGATTTCGTGTTGAAGAAGGTTTTGTTTGATGAAGATCACATGCTACAAATTTGCCCAGCACTTTTAATAATTTATTTCGATAAATTTTTCACAAGAATGTTAGCTGAGTATAGTGATCTGACTTTTAATAAGAAATAAATGATCAATAAAACAAATTTGTAATGTATTTTGTATGTATTCTTTTATTTTAATAATTCAAATTCAAATAGTTTATTTTTGAAACCGGCTTACCCATCCTCAAAGCAATCTCCCATTTAGTCTTTATGGACGGGTTTTTAGGAAATAAATGGAGACTGATTCCAGGCTTTCCATAAGTAGCACATTGAGGAACACAACAGAAATTTGTATTGCGCTTCTTTTTCTTTTGTGGGGGCTCATTTGTTGCGTAGTTGTGATCAGTTTGGTTCATTTTTCGCGATTTGTTTTGTTGCTAAACTTAATAAGCAAAATAACCTCAAACGTTAGTCTTACGTAGGCAGTTTTCATTTATCCCCGGTAGAGGCGCGCGCGTAATTTTTGCGGTGCCAATACTGTGTCACGAGAGTGAATTTAATAAAGTAGAGCCACTGAGTGATGGCACTTATGACAGCTGCATTTAGTGATGAGGTACATTTCAAATTTCGGTTAAAAATAAAAATCAAGTATGAGTTTACTCAACATTAGACACGTCATTCAACATTCAACATAATGATACAAAAGGAAAATGTGCCAAAACCAGTGGCGTAGCTATCGGAGGGCTATGCGGTGTAGTGCCCCGGGGCCCCCAAGAGATGTTTAAATATCTAAATCGAAAAAAGCATTTTACTATCATTTATTTTCGTTTAGTTTAACTTCGTCATTGTTTTGTTTTTAATTAAATATTATTGCGTAACTTGGCAAACTCAAACACGACCTATAAAACATGAGAAACTTAAAAAAAAAATTTGTTTCTATACGAATTCTAGTGCACAATAAAGCAACATTCAAATCGAAATATAATAACCGAAACAAGTAGTACATCACTATCAACAATGAAGTATTACATTTTTTAATTCACACTTGCTTATAAATAATTACGATACTTTGTAGGCATTTAAACGTCATAGGCGCCATCACTCGATGGCTCTACTGTAGTTTGTTTTCATTCTACACAGAGATTCCCAAAGTTTGAAGCGCGTTTCCCAGTTGCAGATGAGCTGATTATTTAATGATAAATTGATAATCTTATGAAGCAAGAATGGGCGGTTGTGCGATCCGTAGTTGTAAAAATCGCTCTGAAAAAGGCGGAATAATTAGACTTTTTACTTTTCCCAAAAATGAATTGAAGGCTCAAGAGTGGCTTCGCTATTGTGGCCCAAAAGCCAGCATCAGAAATTGTAAGTCCTACTTACCCCATTTATCCAATATAATTGTATATATACTTACATCGTTTCCTATAAAACGTCTACAAGGATTTTTACAATATTTACAGTACATAGAAGGTTTTTCGGGGCGCGAAAAATCAATCTGTTATGTATCTAGATCTCATGTGAAATGTTCTATTTTGCGAGTTTCCACGAGCAAATCGCCTGTAATTGTACAAGATTGAAAGGATGATGCAACTCTTCCCTTGGCGTTTGGTCCAAAATTTTCAAACCTTTTGTCCACGAATGAAACCTATGCCAATCCATAGATCTTATCAGCAGTAGCAACTTTTAGCACGACACCAAAAAAATCTAAGAAGGGAAAACAGATATGGTGATAAGAATGTAAAAAAATATAGTGTTTTTTTCTTATTTATGATATTTCATGCCTGCGTTTCTATCTATTATGCGTTTAATCGCTCCTTTCGAGTTGCGACTATTTTTTTTAACCGAGGCGTAAGATTGGCATACGGTATCACATTTTTTTTACGCATTATTAAACAATGGTTTCTTTCCAACATTATTTTTCGACATGTAAATTTTTTTTTTTTGGTCGACTTCACTTTCTAGATATCCTTCGAAAAAATTACATGAATAATTAAAAATTTTTGGGGATTATTTCTAAGCAAAGGACCAGATAAAATAATAATGAAAAATTCCTCATGAATTTAATTCCATGCTCTCTCACGTTCATGTATTTTTTTTGCTGCATTTTTTTTCGTAGTAATTATTTTGGTTTATGCGTGGTATTTATTCTAAGAAAAGTAAGTTATAGTGACAAATTTTATGTAATATTTATATGAAGCTGTAAGATCACGTTAAATTTCGTTACGTGCAGAAGTTAGTGTGGTGTTTTCCATACGCTTTATTTATTACTTTGAATGGCGAATTTTCACTAGTATTTTCTTTCACAGCGAGAGTGTGTTCAATTCATTTTGCGACTTCTGACTACATAAAGCCATTAAGGGACATTTTATTGAATACTTCGCCCAGAAAAGTAAGAAAATTAAAACCGGATGCCATTCCTACTTAACATATTGACGATGATAGAGACAAATGTAACACAACTACGAGTATGTTGATAGAGGTTGTTCACGCCACAAGCGTGACGCATTCGGATGAGTAATTTCGCAACACAGCGCCTGGCGCCAACTCGACTCGCGCGCCGGCGCTCGCTCTGTTCCGTCCGAATCGTCCAGAACGACACATGTGTACACGTTCGCGCCGCCAATACAAACAATCTCGCGTATTTACAGTGTTGTGTTCATACTAGTGCTGTGTACATTACTCCAAGACATCCAGCTCATCACTGCTCATCACCGTCAACTCAATCAGCCCAACGAGAGGAGAAGAAACGCGGCGGATTTGCCGGCCCATCGAAACATTCGAACCAGGTCAGCGCACCCACATTCTATATCCCACAATCTTTTTCTTCTCTCGTGTCAACCCATCCATTTTCCCTTTATCATCAGCTCTGCAGTTCTGTAATCCCGCGATTATATTTTGGCCCTTCGAACCGTTACTGAACCAGCCCCCGTCGATTACAGTCCATTTTCAATCCAAGAAAATTTTTGGTTTATATCACCCCCCGCCTATCCCCCGCCGGCCCGTAACTTTGTTTGAACCAGCCCCCGTCGATTTACAGTCCATTTTCACCCGGTTACATATTTTGCCCCCTTTCCCGGCAAAAAATATTTTGTGGTCTCGAATACCTATGGCGGGTAGGTAATTAGAACCGCCGCCTAGAAAATTCCATTTATCGGTATAGAAACGGCCCCCCCCACGCCCCTTTACAGAATAAACTCAGTTTGTTATTATTATTCAGCTCAGATAATATAATTATATTCATTCAGCCCAATTGTTTATTACAGTCCACTATACTTCTTTATTAAACCCAAATTTTACGAGATTTTGCGAGATATTTTTTTTTTCGGAACGAGTATAAATTTGCTTTATTTCGTGCACTTATATACGTCACATATATACGTAAGTTACGTGTGTTGAGTACATAAGTACACACGTTATGCGGTCACGTATTATTACGTTGATTAAAGCTTGATTAGCATCATTGGATTGTCCGCACATTTAGATACGATTTCTGCCAGGTGAACGCATTCTTTGTTTGTTTACGCGTTCGAGGCTTGTAGGTAGGTATTTTATTCTATAAATAGAATGTTCGACGACTTATGTTGTTGTTGTAAAGGTACTTTCGTCTAAACAAGAACCAAAGCGTATTGTCGGCACGTGATTTCAAGGCAAATAACATAAAAGTGAACAGGTTCATCAGCCCTTTTCGATATTTTTGTGTTGCGGTAATCTCACGTCGCAGTAATATATTGCCGGACCGTTTATTTGTGTTATTGTCTGCTTTTTTTACCCGGGTATATATATATAGCACAAATATAGTAAACAATTTGTTTTTTTTTTCTCTTCTCATCTCTGATCTTGTTGTTTGTGGTACACATATAGGGTGTTCCACGTTGGTTTATCAGCTCATATACAGGTTGTTAAAAAAAAAAAAATTTTTTTTTTTTCTCTGTCGTGTTTACTTAAGAGTTCCGTGTTCCATTTGAACATAGTCATTGTTACTTCATCCGCGCAAGTATCTCAGCTCTATTCATCGATCTCATCAATTGTTTTAGTTGTACGTCCGCTCTTATAGTTTAGCTCAAACTCGTTGAGTATTTTATCTTAGTAATCAACCACCTACTTTAACAAGATTAAAATGCCTTCGAAATCACAAGCCGCGATGTTTCGTGAGGCCGTAAAGGCGATAGCTCTGTTAAAGGAGATCGGTGCGGCGGTCGAGGCAGGCGACAGAAAAACTTATTCTGTGGCGGACTTCACCGCTCGTTACGCAAACATACAAAGCGTTAAAACTAAGTTAGAGAGCGTATATTATGAGATCCTTGACGATGAGGATTTGTCCGACGAAACTGAGGCAACCTACACAAAAAATTTTCAGTCGGCACTTAGCAATTATGATGCTATACTAGTGGCATTCGAAAATTTAAAAGTAAAATCAGCTCTTCCGGACAAGACGCAACCCATCAGCTCAGGTACACCCGTTGGTGTTCTACCAAAAATACCCATACCGGAGTTTCATTCGAACGTTGAAGAATGGCCCTCATTTATTGCCGTTTTTAGGAGCCTCGTCAGTGAGATGGCTACAGTCTCGGATGCTGTCAAACTGCATTACTTGTTAGGCGCCCTAAAGGGTGAGGCACATGATATGGTGAAACACCTCTACCCTACCAACGAGAATTATCCCATAGCCATGGAAATTCTAACCAAGCGTTACGACAATCGTCGTGTACTCATTGACCGGTTTGTGGACATCATCATGAACCTTCCGCACATCCACATGCGCTCGGATATCCGCACATCGTTTTTGATACCGCTTATCTCAGCGCAAAGCGCTCTCCGCAACCTCGATCTGCCCATGAAAGATTCCGACTATGTTTTCGTGTCCATGGTGGTGCGAAAACTACAAGGCGAGCTCCGCACTCTTTTTGAGCGGAAGTACGGATCTCGTGCAACTCTGCCCACGCTCAAGAACCTCATTGAGTTTCTGGAAGAGCACGCACGCTGCAAGGAGAATGAGTCATCGTTCCTTGCGTCACAGGAGGGTCCTTCTTCATCACGGCTCGGCCCGTCAGAAAGGCTCGCTCAGCTCAATAAGCTGCTTCAACCCACTCGAGGTACTCCACGTCAGCCCTACCAGGCTCATCAAGAGTTCCGCCCCATAGCTCCTCGGCAGGACAATCGCTCCCCCCGTCCTATTCGTCAACCATTTATGGCATTTGAGACAGCGCCAGTTTACTCGGCCCGATCATCCCCATCACCCACTCGCCGACAGAATTATTCGGCTCAACCTTCTTCCCCTACTGGTGGTATGCCATGCCCATACTGCAGGAGTAGGGGACACAAACTCATTGCCTGCCCAGAGTTCAACAACCAGCCAGTTCAAGGTCGGTGGGACTTTGTGAACTCACGCAACCGGTGCCGACGCTGTTTGGGTCCTCATTATGAGAACGAGTGCAGGTCTACACGTGCATGCAAGGAGTGTGGGCGGTCTGACCACCATACTTCACTGCATCGCCATGGGGCCATGTCTCCGACACGCTCATCTGCTCATTTGCTGCCTCCGTCTCTACGTGAGCAGCCCAGACAGCGCTCAGCGCATGAGCCTCAGTACCGTTCGGCACATGCTTCACAGGCATATACGTCCCATCCCAACTCGCCCACTCAATCGCGATCGCCAAGTAGGTCTCGGGTAGGTAGTCAACAGTGACTACCTACAATAACAGAGCACTATGAAGGCGAGGACGACCAGCACTCAGCACACTCAGCACACTCATCACACATTCACTCATCACATACACACTCAGCTCATTGTCACTCAATGACTTCAACTCCAACAGAAAATTACTGTAACTCCGCACAACGTGTAGTGAACGTCACCAACACGCCAATTTTGTTGCCAACCGTCTCACTTAAAATAGCAGACGTAAATGGTCAATTTCACTCAGCACGAGCCTTGTTAGACTGTGGAAGTATGCTGACTCTTTGTTCTCAGCGCATGGCCACAATTTTAAATTTACCATTAAAACATACATCTCTAAAAATCGCAGGAGTTGGAAATCAGCACACACAAGACTCAAAGGCATCAATTACAATTGTATGCCGACCTACTCACCGTGACACACCTATGATCACGGCCACAGCCCATATATTGAAGAACGTAACTGGGTACCTACCATTGGAAAAGGTTCCAGATCTCGCTCAGTTAACAGGTCACCCACCGATTCCTCTTGCTGATCGAGAATATCACACACCAGCTCCGGTTGATCTAATACTAGGATCTGACGTTCTTGGTCAAGTGTTAGACGGAACCAAGGTTTCGCTCGGCCCTGGCAAGCCTATAGCCTTCGGCACGATATTTGATTTTACATTGATTGGACCTTTCGAAAGTTTACATACTTCACCCACGAATCAGGTCAACTCAGTTCACATTGTCGGCTCTCACACGGACTCAGAGCATTCCACTCATGACATTCACAAAAGTCTTGAGAGGTTTTGGGAATCCGAGGAACCCCAAACCTACAAGCATACCAGCCCATTAGAGGATCAGTGTGAGGATATTTTCCGCACCACAACTACTCGTGAACCATCAGGTCAATATGTGGTTACACTGCCCTTTCTGCACAACGCGCCGACATTAGGTTCCACTCACGCTATTGCACTGCGCAGGTTTCTCAACTTAGAGAAGAAGTTGCAAGCGAACCCGCCCTTCCGCTCGAAATACGTAGAATTCATGTCAGATTACATAAAATTGGGCCATATGTCGCCGTGTCACCCCAATACCTTTGCTCATAAATCCCATTTCTATATCCCACATCATGGCATATTCAAGCCAGGATCAGAAAAGTTACGATGTGTGTTTGACGGAAGTTGTAAGAGCTCAAACGGCGTCAATCTAAATGATTGTCTTCATACAGGTCCAGCTCTTCAGCAAGATATTGTTGACATTATCATGTCCTTCAGGATCCACTCACAAGTTTTCAGCACAGACATCCGAATGATGTTCCGAAATATACTCATTCACCCAGAGCAAAGACGTTTTCAACTCATTCTCTGGCGGTCTTCACCCGACCAGCCCTTGCTCACGTATGCCCTTAATACCGTCACATATGGATTAAGGTCCAGCCCATACCATGCCATCCGCACTTTACTCCAATTGGCTGATGACGAAGGTCATCGCTACCCCCACGCTGCTCAGGTCCTCCGCAAATCAATATTTGTGGACGACATTCTCTCAGGTGCAGATTCTGTAGAATCTGCTCAGTCGCTCCAAAGCGAACTGATCGAGTTACTCGCCCTAGGTGGCTTTCAGCTCAGTAAATGGACCTCCAACTCGCCCCAGCTCCTTGAACGATTCCCAGATGACCAGTGCGACATGCCCAAGGACTTTGACTTCAGTCCCGACTCTAATTCCATTAAGGTTCTGGGAATACAGTGGATTCCTCAAACTGATGAGTTCACTTACCGCATTTCTCTGCCCACTCATGCTCAAGTCACAAAGCGCTCCATTCTCAGTACAGTAGCGTCTCTCTATGACCCCAATGGCTGGGTCACTCCAGTCATCTTCCGCGCAAAGATTCTTCTCCAGAAGCTTTGGCTTCTGAAAATAGGATGGGATGAGCCTATCTCTGAAGAAGTCCACACAGAGTGGCAACACATCTCAGAGGATCTTCCTCAGCTCTCAAACCTCCGTTTACCTCGGCACATTTGTAAGTACAAGTCCACGTCTACTTACTCACTTCACGGGTTCGCGGACGCATCAGAGGCTGGCTTTGGTGCCGCTATCTACCTTCATGAGCGCAATATCACTGGACATGTCAATGTACACCTAATCATTGGCAAGTCCAAGGTCGCACCCATAAAGACTCGTCTCTCAATCCCGAAATTGGAGTTGTCAGCCGCGACTCTTTTATCTCAGCTCATGACTCGAGTGTCAGCCCAATTGTCAGCTCATATAGACATTCAAACACACACATGCTGGTCAGATAGCACAATAGTGTTGGCATGGCTCAATACCCCACCTCACCGATTACAGACTTTCGAGGCCAATCGAGTGGCTAAGATCACAGCTATTTCAACTAGCCATACGTGGAGGCATGTGCCCACGAATCTCAACCCTGCTGACTGTGCAAGCAGAGGCATGTCTGCCCAATCTCTCTCACTTCATGACCTTTGGTGGTCACCCAGTTGGCTCAAAGAACCTACCTGCACTTGGCCCAAGATGCCACCCGCTCTAGGCCATCATGCTCTCCCAGGCCTTAAGCCCAAAAAGGTACCAGCACACATAGCAGTCCCAGATATCGATCTGGACTTGCTCACTCGCTACAGCTCACTTGACAAGCTCGTCGGAGTGACGGCTTGTATTAAAAGGTTCATATTCAATTGTCGGCACAGCCCAGATGCACGGCGCTCTGGTCCGTTGACAGCTAGTGAACGCAGGGACGCTCTGTTGCACTGGGTCCGCTCTGTTCAGCACAATGAGTTTGCTGAAGACATTAATCGTATCCAGACTGATAAAGTTTGTCCCGTTCGGCTCCAGCGTCTCTCGCCCTTCATAAAGGACGGCCTCTTGAGAGTCGGTGGTCGTCTCTCTCACGCGTCAATTAGGTATGACGCTCAACACCCACTCATTCTACCCAGCTCCAGTCCGCTCGTAGATCTCATTATAGATCACTATCACACAATACACTGCCACCCTGGAGCTGACACATTACACGCCATATTACGCCAGCAGTACTGGATTCTGTCCGCTCGTCGTATTATTAGACACCGCGTGTTTAAATGTATTAGATGTTTCCGGTGCCGCGCTCAGCCTAAGGCTCCGCTCATGGCTGATCTCCCAGCAGACAGAGTTACTCCTCAGCCAGTTTTTAGTCACGTCACGACGGACTTTGCTGGCCACTTCTTCGTTAAATCCAGCACGTTGCGGAACGCGAAACTCATTAAAGCGTACTTTTGTATTTTCGTTTGCCTCGCAACAAAGGCGGTTCATTTGGAACCAGTCTCTGCACTCTCAACGGAAGCGTTCTTTGCGGCATTGCAACGTTTTATCTCACGTCGCGGTACTCCGGTTCTCATTCGTTCAGACTGCGGCACAAACTATGTAGGTGCTAGGAATCAACTCATTGAAGTTCAGAACTTCCTCAGGTCAAACAATGATGCAATCACTCACAAACTCGCGAATCAGCACATAACTTGGTTATTGAACCCGCCTAAAGGGCCTTGGTTCGGCGCACTGCACGAAATAAACGTAAAATCCACCAAGCAACTACTTTATCGCGTGATAGGTGAACAGCACCTCACTTTTGAGGAATTCTCTACCCTTTTGGCTCGAATTGAGGCTGTACTCAACTCAAGACCCCTCTGCCCAATTTCATCCGACCCTACGGACTTTGAACCTCTCACGGCCGGACATTTCATTATTGGTCGTCCGCTCACCGCTCTACCTGAACAGTCTTTTGACGACAGGCCCATATCTGCTCTTAGACGCTTTCAACTCATTCAAGCGCTCTCTCAGCGCTTTTGGACTCTATGGTCCAGATCCTACCTCCATACCCTGCAAACCCGCTCCAAATGGCTCTCCCCTTCTTCCCCTCCTCAAGTGGGTGAACTGGTCCTCATCAAAGAGGATGACCTGCCTCCGCTCCAATGGAAGTTGGGGAGAATTCTCCGCACGATACCTGGCAAGGATGGAGTGATCCGAGTTGTGGATCTGGACACAGCCCATGGAAATTTGCGACGACCTGTGTTCAAGCTAGCCAGGCTGCCGTTGGATTCAGCTCAAGAGGAGTCGCAGCCCCGGCCCCCCCAGGATGTTCACGCCACAAGCGTGACGCATTCGGATGAGTAATTTCGCAACACAGCGCCTGGCGCCAACTCGACTCGCGCGCCGGCGCTCGCTCTGTTCCGTCCGAATCGTCCAGAACGACACATGTGTACACGTTCGCGCCGCCAATACAAACAATCTCGCGTATTTACAGTGTTGTGTTCATACTAGTGCTGTGTACATTACTCCAAGACATCCAGCTCATCACTGCTCATCACCGTCAACTCAATCAGCCCAACGAGAGGAGAAGAAACGCGGCGGATTTGCCGGCCCATCGAAACATTCGAACCAGGTCAGCGCACCCACATTCTATATCCCACAATCTTTTTCTTCTCTCGTGTCAACCCATCCATTTTCCCTTTATCATCAGCTCTGCAGTTCTGTAATCCCGCGATTACAGAGGTATCTGAAACGAGAAAAGATATAAACGTTAAATGTTGTTCGAAAATGTAGTTTGGAATATATCTCAAGAATTTGGATGAATTTTTAACTTTGGGATGGATTATTTCCCAAGTGACCTTGCAAATTTAATTTGTTTTTATTTTTTATTTGTAATTTATTTAACCATGTGTTCCAATTGTATGAATCCTGCCTGGATTCATATTGATATGGTTAATAAGAAAATGCGTCGAAGGAAGTTCAAGGTTACGCCCTGCAAGCGCTTGACCGGGTGGTAGTCAGACTTGTTCCCACTTTAGCCACCACACTCATCCCTCTGCAGCTGAAAAGTTAAAATCCACATGCATTCCTAGTAATTTATTTCTAAGGACGTAAAAATTTCCACGATTCCCGACTTTTAAAGTTTGAGAACCGTCGATAGCGTGATGACGTACCCAAGTTCCCCCATTTTGGAACACAAAACCTCCACACATCAGCAAGGAACATACCTTGTTTTATTATACCGGTATGTTATTACCTCAGAATAAGGAATACAAATAGAAGCCTGACTAAAATAAGAACTGGGCATTAGCCATTGTACTCATCTAACGTAAATTACTCCTGTGTGCGAGTGAATGAAACGACGGACCGCACTTACTTTATATTTTTTCCTGGTGTGTCACTAGATTGAACCAAACAAATGTCAGATGGATGTAATTTGGATGTATTTTAAAAATTATAATACCATCAAATTAAATATGTCTCATCATTGTATCGTTGTGTTGTAATATCGTACGTTGCGTGCATCACATCTTAATTTGGTGGCATCGAAATGTCTATTGCATTTTGCGAAAGTTTACAGCTTCACCGAGAGAAATTAAATATTTTGGTGCTCTTCCTCTCAAAATTCGTGAAAGTGTGATTTATTATTGTTTGTGTTGATTGTTTTTTTAACATTGTAATAAAATGTCTTGTGCGATTGAAGGCTGTAAATCGCATACAGGAAGAAAAGAAAACAACAATGAAGCAATATCATTTCATCGGTGAGTTTTGATAGTTTTTATGTTAATAAGTTGCAGGATCATACCTAAAACTCAGTAACAATAATAGTAGTTCTTGTAAATCATACTCGTGTTCAATTCTACACCGATATTTGCCTGTTTTATATAGATTTTCTGCCGACTACGAGAGGTTATGTTTTTTCGTATAGTGATGTACTAAAGTCCGTGTGGCCGTGTGGCAAACTATCGAACATTGGTTCCCGCGGCAGCCGTGCATAAAGGTTAATAGATTAATGAGAGGTTTTCTTTTTGAGTATTAAAAAAAAAACACAGTTTCCCAGAACTCTGTAGATGGTGTTGAACTGACTACGTTGCTAGGTGCCAAAGCCAAAACGATTGAAAAAAAAACATTGCGTCACGTCACGTCACGTCACGTCACATACGCTCGTTGGTTGATGACATGTGTGCTGAGCATATTATGTGCGAATGATTTGTTATGGTCCGTCCAGGTTTAAAATGTACCATGGCTTGTACTCATTGTGCTTTACGACTTTCATCTTTAGGAAAAAGATGTATGCCTCCATTTTTATACAAATCCACAAGGCACAGACTTCTCTTCTTTTTCTCTTGGGAGATTTTCTTTCTGGCTTAGAAAACTCATAAAAAGACTGCTAATTATTTTTTTCTTTTTCCTTGTTGTTATTATTTATTTATTTTCAAAATGTCATTGTGATGTGATGTGACAATGACATTAATTACTTTTTTATGTACGTTTCGTTTTACGATCTCAAAATTACATCCAAGTGCAATAATCAAAAAATTATGTGACGTTCCGTTCCTTGCAGTAACTTACCAAGTTCAGCGCCATCTATCCAGCGACTTGGGAAGAGTAAAAAAAAAAAGAAAAGAAAATCCCTCATTGCAGCGCGAGTTAAAAGAAAAATAATGCCGAATAAATATCGCTATATTTTTTTGTTACAGATTTCCAAAAAGGGAAGAATTAAAAAGTGAATGGCTTAGACGAATAATTTCACCAAATTGGGCAATTAAAAAAGCGGTCATATTTGTTCGAAACACTTTACGTCGGATTCTTTTAGACCAAACGAAAATTTAAAATGGAGACTTTTAAAAGCAGATGCCTTACCAACGTTATACGAGTATTTACCAGATACAGACACATTGGTAACCTTTAAATAATTATGTATAATTGCATTATCTATCTTGTTTGTAGGTACGTGCTTGTACTATACTATAGTATATTAACTCGATAATTTTTAAATTTTAGGCAACAGAACCAGTACCTATGGATGTCTGTGGTTTAGAAAAGTGCATACTTCTATGTTCGCAAATCGTTCTGAAAGGCCTGTTCGTTCACGTTACTGCCGTGATCGACTTGACGAAGAAATTCCGCAGATCAAGACATTTTCGTACTTAGTGGTTGACAATAAAAGTACTTTGATAGGGTAGTTCTATCGTGAAATGAATTTTGGGAATGCTTATTGACTTGAACTGCGCATAATTTGATTTCTTATTACAGGTTATTAGGTATTTTAATCGTTCATTATTTGTTATTAGTTTTTATTCAAGATAAGTTGATGTTTATTTCATAGAAATAAAAAAAAATGAAATTACCTCTGTAGTAATTGCGCTGTCATCGCTCATCATTGACATAATATTATTATTACGAATCCTATAAGTCTATGATTATTATGATTTCTATTGTTGCGATTAATTCCTTCTTCCTTGATTGAACAAAGACGCGACATCAACGAACATCTATTTGATTGAGTTAAGAGGCGACTTAAAAAGTATCCACTTAAATAGTTTACGGTTATATCTCTGATACAAGCTACAGCATTTTTTGTACTAGAAACAAGCACAATTTTGGACTTAACTTATGTACCTACCTGCCTACTATATAGTAATTTGTACTTAATAAAAAATATGCTAAACGAAAGATATCCTTTTATTAATTCCTTATTTACACAATAAATTACACAATATGTGTCCCACTGGGGTAGACAGAGACCACTTTGCTATTAATTCTCTTGGCCTCCTTCCAAAGCAAGAGGATGTCACCAGAAAGGTCGGTGCCTCCTGCATTCTCTTTTTTTTCACACTTTGATACGATATGATGTGTGGTAAGGAGATTGGTCGCGGTTCATTTCGATTTGGTTTATTTATCGTAGTCAAAAATCGACATTGTTACATCACTAGCAAAGCAAGGAACTAGTGACAACCTACCTAATTAAGAAAAAACTAATACAAATCCATCTCTCTCTAACGCACTAAAATGTCGTAAGAAAATCAAGGATAGGTGTCTTTCTCCGCGTATTATTTTAGCCAGGTTTCTATTTGTATTCCTTATTCTGAGGTTATTACCTATTGTTGCCGAATCCGCCGTAGTCGCTAAAACCGCCATAGTCGCTCTTATCGAGGGTATATAAGGACCTGAATTCTTTGGGCGTGACAGTGAGTTCTTTTATCGTCGTGCGGATAAGTTATTCTCGAAACGCTGCAAGAAGTCTGAAAAGTGAAGTCCAGTACCAAAGTTAAAGTATTATTAGGGGTGGGTTTTTCTTTGCTTCGAGAATAATTTTGGTTTTTGGAACTTATCTTCAAAATACGGGACGTGTCAATTTATTTAACTACGTTTCGTAAGATCTCGGGATCATTTCGCGATCGCGTTAGATTTTAGATGGCGGTATGCCCTTTTATCGTAAAATGAGATTCGGTTATGGTCAATAGATTTTGGCTTTTCCGACTTGCAAGATTGACACAAACGCGATTGATTTCGTATAGGGTGAAGGAGAGAACGAGTTAGCTTTCGCGAATAAGTAAAGGGTTCGATAATCGTATTTTCAAGTTCCAAAATTAAAGTTTGTACTTACCTACCTAAATAAGATACCTAATAGTGCATAGGTCGATTCAGGGGTTGATGGGGATGGTCTCTTCTTGGCATAGGGCTAGTTGCTGGGAAATCTTGAAGATTCAGGCAGGGAAGTTACAGAGCGGAAGTCGCACTGGGCTAGACTCAGGTCACCTACTGGTGTGAACGACAGAGTTTAGTTTTAACCTCCTCTGGAGGAGCAAGTGTCTGGGATGGCCTTGCTCCAGTTTTACATGCTGGATCACATCCCCCATGGAGGGCGACGTTTATGGCAAAGCGTCTGTGCCGTGAAGAGGTTGCGATATGTTCTAACCTTTGTCATCTGACTGAGCTAATCATGGTCTCATATCTATATAATTATAGATTCACATGATCATATAGGCTATCCCAGTCAGTGGGGTGACGTCCTTTTTAACCGACTTCAAAAAAAGGAGGCGGTTCTCAATTCGACTGTATTTTTTTTTTTTTTGGCGTTGTTACTCCATAGCTCCGTCATTTCTGAACCGATTTGAATGATTCTTTTTTTGTTTGGAAGAGTTTAATTCCAGGTAGGTCCCATTTTGGGTTTGGTCATGATCTGATGAAGGTCTTCAGAGATAGGCAGTGGAACTCCTCAGAAAATGACAGCATACCTCCCGAAATTGAGGTAATCGCTTTGTACCTGGGTGCTGATTACAAGGTATTACTTGAAAATCGACATTCTTCCACCTGACCTTCGATCCTGGCTTTATTCACTTTAGAACTCCTCAACGGATCAGAGCACATAACTCGAGATTGCGGCAATCAGTTTGTGTTAGGGTGCTCAAAATTCAAAATTCAAAATTCAAAAAGTTTATTTTGCAAAGTAGGTATATATAATACACGTTTCACAAGTCAAATTTTAATCTTATAAAAATATATGTAATAAAATAATAAATGTACATGAACTACTTAGATTAAATGTTTTTTTAATTTATGTAGCAATATATATACGATTAAAATTATAGGTAAAATATTATTATACAAGGTGAAATCCAATCAACCGCCCGAACCCATACCGGAGACCCGGCCAGGGACCAGGAACAGGTTCAATGATCACCAACCGAGCCCCCAGCACGAATCCAGGCAGCCGACCAAATCCCATCCTATATACTACATAGTAATAGGTTACATATATAAATACATGCCTACCTCCGCCCATTCGATTAGTCTTGCTAAGAAGAACGGGCAAGAAACTTGGCAAGATCATGTCTTTTTTTTTTAACATAAACTTATACTATACATCAAATTACTTATATCTACTTTAACCAAGGGATAAGAAAATAGAAGACAGCAGGAATTCAGGTTAATGAAAAAAGAAAAACATATATGTCTTTGCCTACCTGTCTCATATAGTCTATTTCCTTTTACAGTCTGTAATTAATTAATGTTAACTCTTAAGAGGAATCAAAAGTTAGGAAATTATATTAATTAATTAAATTATTACCTACTATCATCAAAATCAGTATCACTATAACACCATGCTTCACCATCATCCAAATATTCATTTATTTTATAATATGCCTTTTTCAGTAGGCCCTGCTTAATATACTGTTTAAACTTATTCTCTGACAAAGTAAAGACCTCCTTTGGAAGTTTATTGTAAAATCTTATACCATGTCCTACGAAAGAGGTACTCACTTTGGCGAGTCTGATTTTTGGAAAAGCCAGTTTATACTTATTTCTGGTTTCCTTACAATGTTGCTCACCAAGCCTTGAGAGAGACTCAACATTTTTTCTGACATATCTAAGGACTTGGTAAATATATTCACAAGGAACAGTTAATATATTAATTTCTTTGAACTTTTCTCTTAATGAATCCCGGTGCTTCATATTATAAATAGCCCGAATTGCTCTCTTCTGCAAAACAAAGACTGCGTCTGTATCCGCGGCTCTACCCCATAACAGCATGCCGTATGACAAAATGCTGTAAAAGTAACTAAAATAGACTAGTCTAGCAGTATCTACATCAGTAATTTGCCTTATGCGTCTAACAGCGTATGCGACCGAACTAAGTCTACCACATAGGGCTTCTATGTGGGGACCCCACTGAAGACGAGAGTATACCGTAATGCCCAAAAACTTAGTTTCGTTAACTAACTCCAGCTTGGACCCCTGCAAAAGCAAATTACAATCCACTTGAATTACATTTGGTAACGTGAATTTTATACATTTCGTCTTTTTTGCGTTTAAAACTAAATTATTTACAGTAAACCAATCAAGCACCAGTGATAAAGTTGTATTCGCGTCATCAAGGATATCTTTACGTCTATTAACTTTAAAAATAAGTGACGTGTCGTCTGCGAATAGTAATATCTTATTAAATAGGGAAGGTCATTTATGTAAATTAAAAACAGCAAGGGCCCCAATATGGAACCTTGCGGGACACCCATTTTAACTAATGCTCCACATGATTTTACCCCATTAATGTCTACCTTTTGAATACGATCACTAAGATACGACTTCATTAACGCCAAAGATTTGCCCCTCACTCCGTAGTGATCTAATTTACATAAGAGTGTTTCATGATTAACGCAATCGAAGGCTTTCGAGAGGTCACAAAATACACCAAATGCATCCTGCTTTTCTTCCCAAGCATCAAAAATGTGCTTAACTAAAGCAACTCCTGCATATGTGGTTGACCTCCCTCTAGTGAATCCATATTGTTCACAGTGAAGCAACTTATTTAAATTAAAATGAAATAACAATTGATTAAAAACTATTTTTTCAAAAACCTTACTCAAAACCGGTAAAACTGACACAGGTCTATAGTTTGATGGGTCACCGTTGTCGCCTGATTTAAAAAGGGGGATCAATTTACTAAACTTCATTAAGTCAGGAAAGACACCATCATCTACACATTTATTAAAAATTAATGCCAAATAAGAAGCTATTAAATCAATAACAGAACTTATAACTTTCACAGATAGGCCCCATAAGTCCTCGGTTTTTTTCAAGTTAAGCGATTTAAATGCTTTAATTACAGTTAATGAATTAATATGTTTAAAAGCAAATACAGAAAGACACTGCGGTATGTTATCTATTAAAAGATCCTGCGCAAGCCCAGGGCTTGAATTTAAATCTTTAGTTGTTAAGGAAGGAATTTCAGTAAAGAATTGTTCAAAGGCATTCGCAACCTCTTTATCTCCCGTAACGACTTCATTGTTAATACTTAACTTAAGCTCGTTATCACGTTTCTTACTTTTCCCAGTTTCAGTATTTATGATGTTCCATACTGTTTTTACTTTGTTATCGGACCTTTTAAGTTTTTTATTCAAGTAGATACTTTTTGCTTTTAAACACACCAATTTAAAGATGCGTGAGTAATTTTTCGTGAATTCAGTAAATTTAACATTATTATTGTAGAACTTTATGTCGTATAATTCGTATAAATGATTTCTGCTTTTGTAAATACCTGGAGTCGCCCAGTCACTGAAGGTGATTTTACTTTTGTTAGAAAGTTTTTGCATCTTAAACGTATTTACGAACTCTTTGGAGACTATGTTGAAAAGGTCTGTAAAGAGAGCGTTTGGATCGTCTTGGAGAAGATTAAAATGTGCTAATTTAACTTCTAGGTTTGCTTTGAAACAATCTACTTTGTGAGTTGTAATAGGCCTGCAAAAAGCTTTTTTGGGCAATTGATTTACGCTTTGTTTAATGGTTATAGTTTGGCCACTGTGATCGGACTGCAAGCGGTTGATTACTTTATTGTCTGAATATTCGCAATCACAGAATATATTGTCGAGGCATGACGCAGTATCCAGAGTAATTCGAGTAGGTTCTAAGAACACATTAGACAAATTAAATGATTTGAATAAATGTATTAATTTTGAGCGCATAATCGATTTTTCTAGTAAATCTACGTTAAAATCTCCACATATAATAACTTTTTTCTTGGAATCAAATAATAATTTTAAAACCTCTTCCATTGCTTTTTCAAAAATGTTATAATCTTGTCCTGAGGGTCGGTAAACACAGAGGATAATATATGTACTCATTTCTATGCAAGCTAATTCAATTTGATGTTCTACAGAAAGTTTTACAATGTCTTTTCTTTCCTTTGCTTTTATATTATTTTTAACAAGAATCATGGATCCACCTTTTTGTATTTTTAATCTATTGTAGCAGCTAAGAACACTAAAATTATTCACATTAAACTGCATATTATGTTCATGTAGATGGTGTTCGGTTACACACAAAATATCTGTTTTTGATTCCTCTAAGAACAACTCGATTGAAAGTATTTTGCCGAGAAAGCCGCCTTGTATATTTTGATGTACCACCTTTAATACAGGCAGCCCTCACGTTGTCTTCAATTCTAAAAAGTATTTTTTACAATTTTGTTAGTACTTGTACTAACCGTGTCAATAGGGACAAAATTATGTAAATAATTAACATTACAAATACCATCAATTATAACAGGTATTGGAAAATTTCCTGTTACACACTTTGTAACAGATTCACTACATTCTAAAATGCATGCTAACTTAGTAGCTAATTGTTTTTTATAATAATTTGCAAGGTACAAAGTACCTTCTGTCAAAAAAAAAATTACGAATGTGTATATTCGTTTTAAAGTATTGCACTTTGTCACTGTGATACGCTGAGTAGTTGTGCATTCACATATTCAAATTATATAAATTAGTTTTTTGTGACCCTGTAAGTAATTCTTAATAAGGGAATTCACAAATAATGATTTTTTTAACCCTAAGCTGTAACATTAGCTCGAGATATTTAATAAGGTCACTTTGTGTGATACCTGTACTATTTCCTATCAACAGAACAATTGTTGTATTTAATTTATATTCCATTTTAAGCAATAGTTCTACAATTTGTATGAAAGATGCACCTGGCATGCAAATGTTGGTGACTTTCTGCACAAGTTTATTTCCTAATAAGGGCCCTAAGTTTTTTCCAATAGTGTCTGTAAACACAACAGTATTTTGTCCTTGCGACGCCGAGGATCCAGTCGCTGACGCAGCAACCGACAAGGGCTCAGAGGGCTGAGGGGAAGAGCTCGGCGTGGGCAGCGCGTTAGACGTAGGTGCAGGATCTGACGCGGTTTCCACTGCAGGAGTGGATGATGGAAATTGCAGGGCATTGCTTGAAAATTGCCAGTGTACCCACCTGACCTTCGATCTTGGCTTCATCACCGTAGAACTCTTCAACGGATGACAGCACATAACTCGAGATTGCGGTAATCATGTTGTGTTAGGGTGCTGATAGCAGGAAGCTACTCAAACATGGCTACTTATACTCACTTGAACTTCGTGTCATATTAACACCACGTTTGCAAGAACTACCTATACCTCACAATTTAACCCAGCAACACTAAAAAATGTGAAACAAAATAAACTTAACAAAAAAATAGTAACCGACTTCAATAGTAACAGCAGTCATTCACTAAAAAGTTAATAATAATTCTATAAAGACCGATTGTACCGAAGCAACACTTTTGCCGACTTCTTTCTTCCTGAAACATTATGTTATCTAGAAGTCGGCGTATTTCTTACGATATAGCAACATAAAAACCAATATAAGAACGCCGAAACTAAGGCACCTTTGTGACGGGGACATATCACCTTAAACGTGGAGACTAGATGCCTTTGATATAAGGACAAATTACCCTAAACGTGAGGAGTAAAGAGCATCCTGCACCGAAGGGCCCTTTGTGACGGGGACATATCACCTTAAACGTGGGGACTAGGCACCTTTGTGATAGAGACACTTTACGTTAAATGTAGGGCTAACGGGACTTAATACGAGGTGACAATATGCAGTATACAAGTTCAGATTGCCTTCGTTTAAATTTGCTCTTACGTAGGCTTCAACTTATTTAGACGGCTCCCATTTGTTAAGGCGATTACCATCGCCAAATTAGAAGCTCGATATTTGTCAGTACGAATATCAACGGAAACGACATTGAAATAACGTTCATATCAGCGCGCAATGCATAGTACCTGTTACGACGCTTGCTGCGTCCTTGAAAGGGCGAAATAGCAGAAAATTATACTTTTCACTTGGACGTGATTGTTCGATTGAATAATCCTATGTTATGTTTATAGCTATCAAATTTATCTATTTATCAAAGCATAAATTAATTCAATCGGCCAAGCCACTTAGGAGCAGTAGGAAATTCAAGCCAAAAACACCATTTAGTTAATACATTTTTTCATGTAGAAGTTTTGGTGGAATGAAATAGGAAAATGTTGCATATGTTGTCTAAGAGCTGATTATTCATAATACATTTTTTCCTTATTTTTGGTTTGGTATGGAGTAGGCTTTAGAAAGTACCCATTTGGCAATAGTAAGGCCCTTAAAGGTTTTTTGTCGCCACGTTTAGAATTTTTTCTGAGTGTAGGCATGTATTTATATATGTAACCTATTACTATGTAGTATATAGGATGGAATTAGGTCGGCTGCCTGGATTCGTGCTAGGGGCTCGGTTCGGTTGGTGATCATTGAACCTTGTTCCTGGTCCCTGGCCGGGTCTCCGGTATGGATTCGGGCGGTTGATTGGATTTCACCTTGTATAATCTAATATTTTACCTATAATTTTAATCGTATATATATTGCTACATAAATTAAATAAACATTTAATCTAGTTCATGTACATTTATTATTTTATAGCTTTAGCCCGCGGCTTCGCCCGCGTTGATTTAGTTTTTGTGTAGTACTTTTTATAGAACGTATTTAAAACTGGTTTGGAGTGTCTTTGGTGCAATTATTTGATCTCCAGGTAAAGTCTCTTTGGCGGAGCTTATTACCTATTAGTTTTTTTAATTCATACTTAAAGTACCTCTGTATATACTACATTAGAAGTTCTGCCCTCAGCTGTTAACACGACCAGGCTGCTAGGTGAGCTCACTCTCGAGCAGATCCAAAAATGTCAAATTTGAATACGGCAGCGTAATCGGCGACCTTGAATGCCCCTTGATACCGAGTTTCATGCAGATCGGAATATTTTTTTGGACCTGTCAAAAAACTGTCAAAACCTGTCAAATTTTTTTTTTTTCGGTGATGTAGCCCCAGCTCGACCAATCACTATAGTCCCTACAATTAGCCATTCGGGAGATATGGCCGATCAAAATTTTGGATTCTTTTTCCTTTTTTTTGCCGTCGTCTAGATCTCGCCGAGCCCTTTTCTTGGGGTACCATGAACATGGTTCTAGCATCAGCCGTTTGGGAGATACGGGCCTGTAAAGTTTTGACACTTTCAGCAGGTAGATCTCGTTAAGACCTTTTCATAGACACCCATCAACATGGGTCTAACTCCAGCCGAGATACAGGCCGTCAAAGTTTTGACATTAAAAAAAACTTTTTTTGGCCCCCGTGGTCCGACCCCTAGGGATGTACCACCTTCCGTTCCAAAGATATTTTGCTGGGATATAGATAGATAGATAGAAAGAAAGATAGATAGATAGACAAATAGATAGATAGATAGATTTTTTGGCTCCTGTGGTCCGACCCTTAGGGATGTACCACCTTCCGTTCCAAATATATTTTGCTGGGATATAGATAGATAGAAAGATAGATAGATTGTGGATATATATGTAGATAGATAGATACCTCAAAAGGAAAAAAATGGAACCCTAATAGAATCACTTGTGTGGCTGTCTGTCTGTTACAGCCGATTTGCTCTGGCACACATACTTTCAAAAATTTTCATGTCCACTATATTATTCAAAATCGATGCCATTTTCGTAATTAACGTCCCAAAAAAACAAAAAACGACACCCATATTGATATTTACACATTTCAACGCCATCGCACCCCAACAGGGGATGATGATATTTCACGTCCACTACGTCGGATTTAGAAATCGTTATTGTTTTCGTGATCAGCGACCCGATAAACCATACAAATGATACCCATGTTGGTTTTCAGACTTTGTCACCACATTTCTCCCTTTTAGGGGTTGAACTCTGGAAAAGCCTTTTTCACGTCCACCACGTTGGATTTTAAAATCGTTGTTGTTTTCGTAATCAGCGACCCAATAAACCATACAAACGATACCCATGTTGATTTTCAGACTTTGTCACCCCATTTCCCCCTTTTAGGGGTTGAATTCTGAAAAAACCTGAAACACGTGTTTACTCATTTATGAATAAGAGTACTCCTGTGAAGTCTTGAATAAAATAGTCTAACTAATCTTGTTTCCCCATACAAACTTTGGACCCCCGTTTCACCCCCTTAGAGGTGGAATTTCGAAAAATTCTTTCTTATTCCTCGTCTACATTACAAAGGAAAGCTCTGTGCAAAATTTCAGTTTTCTAGGTCCACGGGTTTGGGCTATGCGTTGATGAGTCAGTGAATGAGTGAGTCAGTCAGGACTTCTCTTTTTATACAGGTTGATAATGAAACCCCTAGCTTTATTGAAATCTATGAATCCAAATCACTAATAGAACACAGAATCGTAAAAAAAAAAGTTTTTTTTTCCCCCATATTTTTATCGGGAAAAGTTTCCAAATTGCGAATAAAATGGCTAGCCTACGCGACGAGCCGCCGGGCCCCAACCATCAATGAAAAACATTCCCGTACACCTGTGTACCACCTACCCCCGCCCCGGCCCGCGATCGCCAGTCGCCGGCGCACCGACGTCACGAGTGCATGCGCAAATACAATAAAAGTGCAAATTTTCTCTCCCGCCGCGCAACTATTTTCGAGTCGTCACGATGCCGATGTACTCTTCTCGCGAATATTACGAAATGGTGCGAGTGTACATCCTCAGTGGAGAAAATCTTTACCGAGCGAGAACATTGTACGAAGAGGAGAGCATTCCTCGGCTTCGTGCTCAAGGACTTGTCAACGCCACGGTTCCACATCGTCAAACGATTTTAGCGGTAAACCAGCGGCTACTGGATTATGGTCAGTTTACCGTGCCAAGCCATGCACAAGGGGCTGGCGCGCCACGTCTGGCTATTGAGGTAGAAGATGCTGTGTTCGACTTCTTTGAGCGGCACCCCCGAGCCAGTACGCGAGACGCAGCTCAGCGGTTTGAAATTAGCCAACCAACAGTGTGGAAATTGTTGCACTATGCTGGACTTCATGCATATCATTTTCAGACAGTGCAGCACCTGCATGAGGCTGACGCGCAAAATCGTCGCACGTTTTGTGAGTGGTTCCTTCAGAACCAAAACAAAAACATTTTATGGACTGACGAGTCAATGTTTACACGTGTGGGTCTGTACAATTGCCACAATGAACACTGGTGGTCGTACAGAAACCCACACATGATTCGCGAACATCACCATCAAGTGCGGTTCAGTGTTAATGTGTGGGCCGGTATTATTGGTGACAAAGTGCTTGGGCCGTATTTTATTGAAGAACGTTTAACCGGAGGCACATACCTAGACATGCTAAGAGGTGTGATTGCAGACTATTTGGAGGATGTGCCGCTCGCGTACTTGCATGACTTTTATTTCCAGCAAGACGGAGCACCACCTCATTACGCCCAACAGGTACGGGAGTACCTCAATGAAGAGTACGGAGACCGATGGATAGGTCGCGCCGGGCCTGTGGCATGGCCTGCCAGGTCACCAGACCTCACGCCCTGTGATTTTTTTTTGTGGGGAGAAATCAAACGCCGCGTATACTCGGAGGAGTCTCAAAGCCGCGAAGAACTGAAAGACCGTATTATCAGTGCATTTAACGCTGTAAAAAGTGACTTTGTAGTGCTGAGAAAACTGAGAAGGAATGCAGTAAAACGTGCTAGACTCTGTTTAGAGAGAAACGGACTGCATTTCGAACAATTGCTGAAGTACAGCTAATGTTAGTTTAGGTATACAACTTCGTTGATTTCAATTACTTGTACATAAGTTGATTTCAATTTTTTAAGTACGCCTGAATACAGAAGTGACTAAGTACCTAACGATTTCGTAACTTAGCTACTTACCTACTTGCTGTTTGTAAATTATAAATCCTATTCAAAGCATTCTTACGAGTAATTCTTTAGCGCAATCTAAACAACTTCTGTATTTTGACGGTCCTAAGCCCGTAAAAGTATGAAGGGAAAATTGCAACTTATGATCGCTGATTTCTCCTTTCAGAGCGGCATGCAAAACAAAAGCGGTGTCCTTTGGTGGCTCGGATAAAGAATACTTACTTGTCGGCTCGCGACAAAGGGTAATTTGCCGACAACGTTTGGAAGCCGGCCGGTCGGCCATGTGGCGAGGCGAGGCGGTGACGCGCGTCACGTGTTTAGCTTGACAGTGATATGACAACGCTATTCGGTTTTTGTAGGAAAACTTTGACAGTCGATATCTTTTGTTTTTAGTATGAAACAAGACAAAAGTAACAAAACATGTATTTTCTAATTCGAACATAGAATAGGTTTCTTGAATATAGCTAGAGGGATCATTATCAACCTGTATATATGATAGATTACATATATTTTTATAAGATTAAAATTTGACTTGTGAAACGTGTATTGTATATACCTACTTTGCAAAATAAACATTTTGAATTTTTGAATTTTTTTTTTAATTTGAACTATAATCGAGTTCTATTATACCTAAAAGAGGTTTCTTTAGAAATACTTATTGAAATTATTTAACTATGAGTTTTATGGAAAAGAAAGACCAAAGACTAATCTACTCACTCGGTGTGAATAGCTGTGATTTATAAATAATTGAGTTAAACTCTTTCCCCATTATTTACAAGTACCTATATCAAATGGATTAGTTTAAAATAACTACGGTTATTTTATTAAATATACTTATATAAAGGTAATTTATCTTGGTTTGTCCACTGGTATATTTTGGTATAGAAGGGATTATTATAAAAGAAATCCTTGGTATTTTATGTTTGAAGGTACGGTAATAAAGGTACTTGGTATAGAGTCTGGTAATGGTATAAAAAAGATTTCCACATGATGAATGTAGTGTAGAGTGATTAGGTGGATTGCGACACACGACTACGGAAAAACTAATTATTTTATTACTATTGTAATATTGATTTATATAAAAACGGCTCACCTCAATACGTGTTATGATCGGGAAAGCCGACCAGTTTCAGCAGATTTAGACTGCCTTCATCTGGGCGAGTAAAGACGACTTTAAAGAGTAAAGACGGTGGCGTTATGTTGACGATGTTTTTGCCATTGTCAATCGTAATGAAGTGGAACACATCACAGCACACTTAAATTCCATCCATCCTAAGGTAGCGTTTACTAGTGAGAGTGAAGTCAATGGTGTTTTACCGTTTCTTGACGTGTTGGTGGTACGAAGTCCCGGAGGTAGGTTGGAACACACGGTGTACAGGAAACAAACACACACAGACCGATACCTGCGAGCCGACTCACACCATCACCCGAAACATCTCTCGTCCGTCCCTCGTACGCTTATTAACAGAGCACTGAGTCTGTGCGATCTGCAATATGTGGACGCTGAACAATTTAAAGACTATCGACCCATCGCTGTACTCCCTTTTCTGTCGAAGGTTTTGGAACGTGTGGTTAATCGGCAACTCTCGAACTTTCTTCATTCACATAACCTCCTCAACCCTCTCCAATCGGGATTTCGTTCATCCCACAGTACGTGTACTGCCCTTATCAAAATTACTGATGACTTTCGCGAAGCTATGGACGATAGGCAACTTACTCTCCTCACTCTACTTGACTTCAGCAGTTCTTTTAATTGTGTTGACTATCTTTACGGGCGTCAGCAACGTATACGATCTAATGATTGTTTCTCGGACTGGTGCGACGTTACTGCTGGTGTGCCTCAGGGCGGTGTATTATCCCCTCTTCTGTTTTCTGTGTTTATTAACACAATTGTTTCTACCATAAACTTTAGCTCCTATCACATGTACGCGGATGACCTTCAGCTCTACTTAACTTTTAAACAAGACCTTTTACATATAGCTATACAGAAGATGACATCCGATTTAGATCACATCAGCCAATGGTCGGAACAGTTCGGTCTTGTAGTTAATCCGTCCAAGACGCAGGTTATGATTGTTGGCAGCAGAGCCCTTGTTAATAAAACTGATCTGAGTTCTCTCCCACCAGTTTACTTTAATGGTATCCCATTGAAGTACTGCACCTCTGTTAAAAACCTCGGGCTCTACATTCAAAACGATTTGTCCTGGGACTTGCATGTGACTGAAGTCAGCAAAAAGATTTTCGCGTCCATGCACTCTCTAAAGCGCATGCAGAAGTTTCTGCCTTATTCCGTTAAGGTCACGCTAGTCAACTCACTCCTACTCCCCATCATAGACTACGCAGATGTTTGCTACCCTGACCTTACGGAAGTATTGCTTGACAAACTGGATCATATCCTTAATGTATGCATACGCTATATCTTTGGCCTCCGCAAATACGACCATATTTCTCAGTACCGATCTGAATTAAACTGGCTCAGTATCCGAAATCGACGCAATGCACATGTTTTAACGCTTCTATACAATATCCTTAATGACCCCCTTTCTCCCCCTTATCTCAAAGACAGATTTACTTACCTTCTCTCGCTTGATCGCCTTCAGCTGCCTAGTAAAGCTCTTCTCCTTCGAACTCCCGAACACAAGTCAGATATGTACTCTTATTCGTTCACTGTATCAGCAATCCGTCTCTGGAACAATCTGCCCTTGTGTGTCCGAGAATCACCCTCAACTAATGTTTTTAAAAATAAAGTCTTCCTTCACTATTTAAAGATGCAAAATTGTTAAAATTGTTATCAGCTCTTATTTTTGTCGTTCCCGAGTCATTTTTAGAATTACGTCCAATATTTATTTATTTTATTATGTAATATATAAGTATTTTTAATATCTTATTTACGTATTTTATTATATTCTTATTTTACTATGTTTATTTAGTATAAATCTCCCATTTCCCCTATTTAATTCCCAACGATTTGAGTGCTTTCTCCTAAATATATATTCTTGGCACTACCCTAAATTATCCTCAACACCTAAGGTCAACTGGAAGATAATGCTAATTAGCATTAAGTTCGCCTTTGTACTGATTTATTTTAATGTGCAATAAAGAATTTTATTATTATTATTAACTCAGTCATTGTTGGCGCCTACAGTTGAATGGACATTACCGATGTGTGATTTTTTGCTACTGTTTGTGCATCAGGCACTTCTGTTCGTGTTTTTATCCTACCTACATAAAATTGTCACATTCGTCATCTGGTTTTCAACAAAAGCATACGCTATAATTATTGTCAAAATTAATTAAATTACTTATTTACTGTTTAACTGAGTTTCCTTAACTCCATTATGTCCCGCTGAGACATAAATTTGGCGACCGTGCAGGACTGTATACGCAAATTACGCAGTCGGAATTAAAGATCTGGCTAAGGAGCGCAATTTTCTGAAACTGCATTGAAGAAGACTTGATTGGCATCAATCATCAAGAACACCAGCCACATCAGCAGTCAACAAGTTCAAACAGTGAAGATTAAGCAGCGTTTGGAGTTGAAGAGTAATTCAGAGGTCATCGGGCATTTCGGGCAGTGACGTAACAAAAGCATCACACCGTGGCTTAAATCATCTCAAAAGATAAGTGCCCTGGTTTCTCTCAACCCGCTTTAATTCCCAAAATTAATCCTAAATTACCTAAAGCATTAAAATTAATCCTAAATTACCATAAGTGTACCTACATTACAATACCTACTTATTTAACTACAAAATCCATTATAAACCTGACCTACCTAAATAGCCAAATACAAGGTTAATCCTAAATAGTTTACAATCACTTACCTAAATACCTATTTCATAAGAACAAATCCTTCCAAAACATTCCATTATCTATCTACAAAACAAATTAATCCGCAGACTAACATCTAAATTACTTACTTGTGCATATTCTTATAATTTCTACAGTCAATTACTGTACTGTACTGTATGTAGTTGAACCTACACACAGAACATCACGAATTAAACGTTTTTAGTTATTTGTCACATCTATAGTGTAAAAAGGTTTCAACTTTGTTTACATTACTTCGATCAAAGAACAAGTATGTTAACACAAGAGTAAAGTGGCCAAATTATTATCGAATTTCATTTCATAATATTTGAAATATTATTTCACGTTTGCTATTTAGTAATAAACAAAAACTATACTGCACTATTATCTATACAAGCTTGACCCGGTTTTGCCGAACATTCCAGGTTTCCGCATCTGGGTGCCCTATCAAACACTGAGTAAGCAAGTTACTGCGCGTTCTGTCAGCTGATCAGCTGTGTCCTTGGGTGGTAAGCGGTTCCAGTTTCCCGTTCAGCAGGTGTTACCGGGCGAGGAGCGTGAGATACAAATTATTTATTTTAGTTAGCAACGACAAGTTGAGAGCGATACGCAAGTGTTTGTTGTGACCGGTTAGCTATTGTGTAAAATTTATTTTCTACTTGTGAACAAGTTACATATTTGTTTGTTGCAATGGCACCAGTCGAACCTAGTGATTCATATTTGTTTGTTGCAATGGCACCAGTCGAACCTAGTGATCCATATAAAGAATTAATCATAAAGCGTAGTTCCATTAAGGGGCAAATTACTAAATTCAAAAATTATTTGGAAGATTTTGCGAATCGCACTCAGCTGGAGACCATTGATATTGCTAAATTGACTGTTAAACTTGGCAAGTTTGAATGCTTGTCTACAAAATTCGATGAGCTGCAGAGTCAGATTGAGGTGCTAAACTCTGAAAATCTTGATGACGAGTTAGACGAGCGCGAATATATTGAACAAAATATAATTGATTGTATTGCTGATGCCAAAACAATCCTAAATTCACAAAACGACATTTCTATGCGAAATGAACAGGAAAGACGCCTCTCCAGTTTGCATGAGGTGCAAGGTAGTTTTGATAGTCAAGATGTAGGTGTAAAATTACCTCAAATTCATATCGATAAATTTAATGGCTCATATTTTCGTTGGCTGGAATTCCGCGATACATTTACGAACATAATACATAAGAATCAAAAACTTTCATCAATCCAAAAGTTCCATTACTTGTCATGCTATTTAGAAGGTGACGCGGCAAGGGTAATAAGTAATATCGGAGTATCATCCGCTAATTACGATGATGCTTGGAAGTTGCTGTGTGAGCGGTATAATAATAAAAGGTTACTCATAGTTCATCATCTCAAGTCTTTGTACAATATTCAAGTTATAACTCGCGAATCTGAAGGTTCGCTACGTTTCATTGTAGACCACATCACTAAAAATTTGCGTGCGTTGGCAACTCTTGGCCAACCGACAGACAAGTGGGACACTTTGATTATATATACATTATCCCAAAAACTTGACAATAACACGCTTACAAGGTGGGAAGAACATCGTAACACTCTTGATGATGACTTTCCAACATTAAAACAATTCACCAAATTCTTAACTGATCGTGCTAATGTAGTTGAGTCGATAAATCGTCACAAATCCGATACTAACTACTCTAAAGACTTACGTCTACCTGTATCGGGTCACAATCAAAATCATAATACACACAAGCAATTTTCAAACACCAAATCTTTTGCAAGTACAAGTCAAGATTCAAGGTCAAGTGCTTATCTTTGCATCGTTTGCAATCAAAATCATAAGATTTACGATTGTCCTACATTTAAATCAAAAACCGTCCATGAGAGACTGGCTGACGTATCAAAATACAAGTTATGCATTAATTGTCTAAGACAAGGTCACCCAGTGAGTGAGTGCCGCATGGGCCCTTGTCGCGAGTGTAAAGGGAGGCATAATACGTTAGTGCATAAGCCTCACACTAATAACACAAGTACCGTCAACACTGCAACAATTCAATCCGAAACAGGCGCGTACTTTTGTGATCAAAATCAGCATACCACTCAAGAAGTGATTTTATCCACAGCAATAATTGAAGTCTCTAATCCCACAACCCATCAAAAGGAAAAGGTTAGAGCTCTTTTAGACTGTGGCAGCGAATTTTCATTTATTTGTAAAGAATTACAACAAAAACTATCGCTAAATTCAACCCGCATCGACTTAAATGTTATTGGCATTGGCAATAACTCTACCAATAAAGTAAATGAAAGTTGCGTTGTCCAGTTAAATTCTATGAATACCAACTACAATGTTACTCTTTCTTGCTTTGTATTAGAAGAGCTAACAGGTAACTTACCAAAACAACAGATTAATTTACAAAATTTACAATTACCTAAAAACATCAAACTGGCTGATCCTACATTTGACCAACCTGCTCCAATTCAATTATTGATTGGTGCCGATATTTTTTGGGACATTTTGGGATGCGAACAAAAATCCCTGGGTCCTAATAACCCCAAAATACGCAGTTCCAAACTTGGCTGGTTGATGGGTGGCCCTATTTATTCTAAAACAAAAAACACTAACAAAATTCATTGCAATCATGCTACACTATCCAAAGATTCATCTAAAGAATCGGAAATCGACAATTTACTCGCTAAATTCTGGGAGTTGGAAGAAATTCCCCAAAAATCTGTTCTAAGCAACGTTGAACAGGCCTGTGAAAGACATTATATATCAAATGTTTCTCGCCTAAATAACGGTAGATTTTGCGTTAAACTACCCTTGGTCGACTCACCAGACTGCCTAGGAGAGTCCTATTACTTAGCAAAAAGACGTCTTTTGAATTTAGAAAAGCGTTTTCGAAAGGATCCAAATTTAAAATCACAATATGTGCAATTTATAAAGGAATATTCTGAATTAGGCCATCTTTCAGAATCTCCTGTGGCCAAACCAAATCCGTCATATTTCTTGTGTCACCACGCTGTCTTTAAAGGTAATAGTGAGTCAACCAAGGTACGAGTCGTGTTCGATGGTTCTGCGCCAACCACTTCCGGTTTCTCTGTCAATGATGTCCTAATGGTAGGCCCAAATGTCCAGGACTCTCTTTTCTCCATCTTGATCAGGGCACGACAATACAGATATCTTCTAACAGGTGACATACAGCATTTTTATCGCGAAGTACTCGTCTCTGAAGAAGACCGAAATCTGCAATTGATCTTATGGAGGGAAGATGAGTCATTGCCTATCAAAACGCTGCGACTAAATACTCTCACTTACGGCACCGCAAGTGCGAGTTATTTAAGCACGCGATGTCTTTGGCAGGTTGGAGAGGAGTGTACAGATGAACACATAAAAACAATAATACAAAAAGATTTTTTCGTTGATGACATGATTACAGGTTCAAACGATGAAGGTCAATTACGCAACATTCTAAATTCAGTTTCTAAAGTTCTAAATGAAGCTTGTTTTAAATTACGAAAATTTAAATCTAACTTACCTACAATATTTGAAAGTTCAGATATCAATACACAAGAAAACTTAGCACTTAGCGAATCGTCGAGCACGCTCGGACTGGGGTGGAGTCCGTCTAATGATACGTTACACTTTCCCGTCAAAATAATATCCCAAAATGAATCTATCACTAAAAGATTTATTATGTCGAGCTCATTCAAAATTTTTGATCCATTGGGATTATTAAGTCCATGCATTATAGTGCCTAAAATGCTTCTACAAAAATTATGGCAACAAAAGGTTCATTGGGACCAGCCAGTACCTAAATATATCGAAAACTCATGGCATGAGTTTGCCAACAATTTACATGTATTTGCAAATCTCCAAATAAATAGACCAGTTTTGTGTGTTTCACCCATTTCAATCGAGATGCACTCTTTCAGTGATGCGTCGCTCTCAGCCTACGGTGCATGTATATACATAAAATCTATTACGGGCAATGGCGACGTCACTGTGAGATTGCTGTGCGCTAAATCTAAAGTCACTTGCCTTAAACCTACTAGCGTTCCACGGTTGGAGCTCTGCGCTGCTTTGGTTGCTTCGCGGTTGTCCAACTCAGTTACTGACTCGATTCGGTACAAATTTGATCGTATTGTGCATTGGTGCGATTCAACTGTAGTCCTGGCGTGGCTAAGAGGAAGCCCTACTAAACTAAAAACATTTGTTGCTAATAGGGTGGGTGAAATTCAAGACACAACACAGCCTTCATCCTGGCGATATGTGCCTACCACTGCCAACCCAGCCGATTTGATATCGAGGGGCGTTAACGCTAATCAGTTACGTGACTCGGAGTTGTGGTGGAATGGGCCTAGTTTTTTGTCTCAGGATGAATCTAAATGGCCAACACTAAATATAAAAAATATTAATGAGAATATACCCGAAACAAAAATTACTGCTACTGTGGTCATTTCAAAATGTGACCCTATTATCAAGTTTGAAGATTATTCTAAATTAACAAAATTACAACGAATTATGGCTTACGTTAGGCGATTCATTCAAAATATTAAGCATCCTAAAAGTAAACTTTTGGGCATTTTATCAATTGACGAACTAAATGAATCAATGAATTCTCTGTTTTACTTAGCCCAAATGCAAAGTTTTACTCAAGAACATGCGATTTTATCAAAAAATCTACCACTCAGCCCAAAATCACGGATTTTACCTACAGACCCGTTTTTGGATAGCAATAAATTAATAAGAGTTGGAGGACGGCTAAATTCCTCTGAATATACTTACCAAAAGAAGCATCCTGTTCTTCTTGACTCGTCTCATCATTTATCAAAATTAATTTTTGATCACGAGCACCTGCGCAACATGCATGCTGGACCTCAATTACTTTTAGCCACTGTTAGAGAGACAGTTTGGCCTATCAATGGCAGGCGTCTTGCGCGGCGCACAGTTTACAATTGCGTGCGGTGTCGACGGGTACAAGGAAGAACATTATGTCCTAAAATGGGTAACCTTCCTTCGCAGCGAATCACTCCTGATTATCCATTCATATCAGTGGGAATAGATATGGCAGGCCCTTTTTCAACTCTAAATCGCAAGGGACGTGGAGCTAAAGTAATCAAAAGTTATCTTTGCCTGTTTGTCTGCCTTCGATATAAATGCATACATCTAGAAGCTGTAAGCGATTTATCAAAAGATGCATTTATTATGACATTACGAAGGTTTATCGCGCGTCGAGGAAGGCCAGCGGAAATATTCTGCGATAACGGGAGCAATTTTGTAGGGGCTGCAAAGGAGTTGGGGTCTTTCTTGAAGTCTAATACTGAGTCTCTATCTGACTTTGCAACTCTACAAGGTATTAAATTCATTTTTTCGCCAGCTCACGGTCCTCACTTCGGTAGCATCTGGGAATCTGGCGTAAAGTCCGCTAAATACCACATTAAACGCGTTATGGGTAACACCCATCTCACTTTCGAAGAAATATCTACTCTCTTCGCACAAGTGGAGGCAATTCTAAATAGTCGTCCCTTGTGCCCTCTCTCATCCTGTCCTAACGATTTCCTTTTCCTCTCCCCAGGGCACTTCATCATCGGAAGACAACTAAATGCATTGCCGTCCCCGAATCTAAATGACTACAAAGAAACTTCACTAAATCGATTTTCACGCTTGGAGCAAATACGCCAGCACTTTTGGCTACGATGGCAAAGAGAATACATTGCAGAACTGCAACTTAGAACAAAATGGCGGATGAACAAAGGCAAGCTCAAGGTTGGAGATTTGGTTCTGCTACATGAAGACCACGTTCCACCACTAAGTTGGCGTCTTGGAAGAGTTATACGTCTGTTCCCTGGCTCAGATGGAGTATCACGTGTGGCAGATGTTAATACTACGCGAGGCTGCTTTCGACGTCCACTGGTTCGTCTATGTCCGCTACCTACTTCTGAAGATTTGAAGAGTTGAAAGATGACTTTCAACGGGGGGGAAGATGTTGGCGCCTACAGTTGAATGGACATTACCGATGTGTGATTTTTTGCTACTGTTTGTGCATCAGGCACTTCTGTTCGTGTTTTTATCCTACCTACATAAAATTGTCACATTCGTCATCTGGTTTTCAACAAAAGCATACGCTATAATTATTGTCAAAATTAATTAAATTACTTATTTACTGTTTAACTGAGTTTCCTTAACTCCATTATGTCCCGCTGAGACAGTCATGTCAGAAACGTACTTAAGAATAATGGCTACAATTGGAGGCAGTGTAACCGGATAGCGAACCAGTCCACCTATCAGCGCCCACATGTGGTTGAAAGAGCTCCGGTGTATCTTCCATTTGTGAAGGGTGTGACGGATAAAATAGGACATCTGCTTTGCCAGAAATACAGCATTAAAACATTTTTCCGTCAACCCAGTAGATTAAGGCAGTTACTGCGTTCGCCGAAGGATAAAGAGCCACTAAATACCCCCGGTGTTTATTCCATCCCATGTGACTGTGGCAAGAGTTACATTGGTGAGACGAGACGGAACGTGTCAACCAGACTGACGGAACACATTAGATGCATGAGAAAACTCGATTGCAACGGATCCGCCGTTGCAGACTATGTCGTAAATTCGGATACTACACATTTTATGAGATTCGATAAAGCGAAAGTGTTAGTTCGTGAAAAGTTATTTGTGCGACGTAAAATTCGCGAATCCATAGAAATAAGCCGACGTCCGAATTTCAATAGAGACAGTGGTTGGGCTTTGCCCGCGGTGTGGAAACCTGTACTAAAACCAGTTACCGGATCACTCCCAGACTTTACTGTAAGTGACGTAGATACTATAAGTTCCGCGTGTTTATCGTTGTTTGGTGTCACTCCGGTAATTAATAACGCAAGCCCGGAAGTAACTAATTGTGCGGACGCCCTACCGGTCCGACCACCAATACCATCTGCATCGATGTCATCCAGAGCCCTGCGAGCCGCAGCCCGCAGTGTGAGGCGTAACGTCGTCGCGTAAACGTCTTTACTCGCCCAGATGAAGGCAGTCTAAATCTGCTGAAACTGGTCGGCTTTCCCGATCATAACACGTATTGAGGTGAGCCGTTTTTATATAAATCATGAATTATCCTCAAGTCTCATTTAATTCTATTATTGTAATATTATTAAAAATATGTTTATGCATACAGCAGACTTTTAACTATAAGTTTTCTTAGCTAAAAGTTGTATTTTTACTAATTGTAATTATATTTCTCATCAAGAAGTGCAAGATGGCAAGATATTCAAAATAAGTAAATTGAATTTGTGAATTGTTTCAGGTAAAAACAGTTTTCCATAAAACGGTAACTGTTTATACATAGCAAAGTGTGTAAACTTAGTCATCTTAACATGAACGACGCCTGTATTTCTCTCTTTTTTATTTTCAGTATAGACAAAAATATACAAACTTGTTAAACTTTGCGTAAAAACGAGGCAATATTGACGGTATCCTGACAGCTATTATGATGGTGTTTTATCAAATTTTGCTTTTTGGGCTATATAGAGACGTAGTTAGATGTCACTAGAATATACTCATGAAAAAAGATATGAAGAAAATAAGCTGTAGACTTCACATTCAGTTTATACCTATTGTATGAATTTTAAGAAAAATCCAGGGGTAAAGGGAGATCTTAAGGAAAACCTTGCATTAAACTATTTGTTATCTTAGTAAATAATAATTCAAGGAAAAAAATAAACAAAGCTATCGCCACATTGAACTAAAAAGCCATAAAAACGTCAAAAGTATGTTTTTACAGCTCTATAGAGGGCCGTTAATATTGGTATTTATTAATTTTACCCAGAAAAAATTGTCTAGACAAACGGACATACAGACAAACAGAGGGATAACAAATTAATCCTAAAAGAGTTTCGTTTTTTTTTCATTTTGCGTAACGGGACCTGAACATGTACCAAAAGGATTATCTACGATCTAATAACTTTGCCATGCACTGTAAATATTTAAAAATAAATTTCTATATTTTAAATACTTGGCGATTTATCCCAAGTAAGTGTACCTATATAATTTGCAAAAAACTTCACTTATTGGACCTGAAATGGTGAGCCAATACTAGACAAAACCCCAAACTCTCGCAAACGGCTGAGGTTGGGATTACAGGGATTCGACTCCGTTGAACGTTGGTTCAAGCCTCAGCTGAGGTTCAAGCACATCTCGACCATTGACAGTTTGGACATTTGATTCTGACAGCTATCAGAGTAAACATTTCCCGTAAAGGATCCCGGCGAGGCCGAAGAGCCTACAATTGTCTTTCCAGCGAGGCTGAAAAACGAGCATGTGAGGACGGAGAACGGAGTCCGAACATGCGAGTTTTTCGGCCGAGCACAACACCTCGGCTACCAGAGTTATATCTGATGACAATCTAGGGAGGCCGAAGGGGGTTGAAAGTGCCGTGAGTTGCTTCGAGAAAAGGATGGTACGGCCGTTCTGCGTTTTTTTTTTTTTTGCGAGACTTGGCGGGGTCACTGACGTGCCCCTAGTTTTAACAAGACTATTTCAACAAAAAGGGACTAAGGGCAGTACGGACCCACAGGCAAAAGGGACTAAGGGCAGTACGGACCTACAGCCAAAAGGGACTAAGGGCAGTACGGACCCACAGGTAAAAGGGACTAAGGACAGTACGGACTCACAGGCAAATGGGACTAAGAGCTGTACGGACCCACAGGCAAAAGGGACTAAGGGTTGTACGGACCCACATGCAAAAGGGACTAAGGGTTGTACGGACCCACATGCAAAAGGGACTAAGGGCTGTACGGACTCACAGGCAAAAAGGACTAAGGACAGTACGGACCCACAGGCAAAAGGGACTAAGGACAGTACGGGCCCACAGGCAAAAGGTGTAAGTAAATACAGATGAAAACAAAACTGCATGACAGATATTTATGTATTGTTTTATTTATTACAGATGATTTTATCACGAACTGATTTGAATACATTTTTCAGACATTTTTAGATTTACAAGTTCAATAAATTCATTTAATTTGTGACTTGTAATACAATCAGTCGGCCGCTGCTGCAGCGTCGTTACCTCCGACGGACAAGTCAGCGACGATACTCACTGTACTGAGCTGCGCGAGTCTGTCATTACTATCTAATTGTGTTCTCATGTGAAACAACTGCACAACCATTACCATTATTATCATACTCCTTGGCAACTTCAACTACAATTAATATAATTCACGTATAAAAATAAATTATTTATTATGTACAATCCATTCCGTAACAAAATCATATCTAAAACATTTTCTGCGGCATCATTAAGTACTAACATATCTAAATATTTACAAAGCATTAAAGTATCGAGTCTTAACATTAATACGAGACAGTCACCGTCCGGGCGAGAGAGTATTCGAGTAGGTGACAACTGCCTCGTGAGACAGTAGGTCACTGAAGCCACGCCTCGTGAGACAGTAGGTCACTGAAGCCACGCCTCGTGAGTAGTAGGTCATTGGAGCTACGCATTGCGTGGCAGTAGGTCGCTGGAGCCTCGCCTCGCGAGCAGTAAGGTCACTGAAGCCACGCATTGCGAGGCAGTAGTTCACTGAAGCCACGCATTGCGAGGCAGTAGTTCACTGAAGCCACGCATTGCGAGGCAGTAAGTCACTGGAGCTACACTCGCGAGGCCGCAAGTCACACGAGTTGTCACGCATGAACGGTGTTGAAATGAGGTAGCCATTGGTTAGAGTTGCCGGGGCGGCTCGCTACCGGCGACGGCGCACCTTGCGGTACCCCTTGCCAAACCAGCCTGGCGCGTCCGGCGCCAGCTCCAGCTCGGGCTCCGGCTCATCGTCCGGCTCGTCCCCGCAGCACGCGCACAGGTACCGGCGCCGCCCCATGCGCCGCCACACGCGTCCACAGAGCGGGTCTCGCGCCTCGTACCACAAACAGCGCCGAGCTCCACGCACCGCCCAGCACCAGGTGCACGAGGGCGGCGGAAGGGGGGGCGGCGGCGGCGGCGGCGGCGGCGGGCGTGGTGTGGGGGCCGGCTCCGAGCGACACAGGATCGTGTGCAGCCCCGGGTACAGCTGGTGACGACACAGCAGCACGGCGCGACGGAAGATGCGGCGCGCGCGAGTCGCGGGGGAGGCGCGCCCCTCCGACTCGTCAGAGCTCCACGCCTCCTCCTTGGTCTGCGGCTCGAGGGGCAGCGCGGGGAGCGGCTCCCACTGCAGCAGGCGGCGCAGCGCTCTCAGGCCCCCTGCACCCTCCGCCTTCACACCCTCTACCCCGTTTATATCACCAAAAGGCTTCATTTCCTCCTTTTTGTCCACTTCTACCTTCACTTTACCGTTCGCGATACCGTTCACTTCACCGTTCTTAGTCATATCATCGGTCCGTCTCCACATGCGGAACTTTCGGAGATCACTGAGCGGCTTCTTGTCGACAGAGGACGAGAGGGGCGGCGGGGCAGGGTGCGGCTCACCGATGGGCGCGTGCTCGGCGCGTAGCAGTAGCGTCGCGTCGCCACCCGCCAGCGACACCTGCAACCAGACACGAGGTGTGAGCTCGCACGTGTACGTTGTACAGCTACCCTCCCACACATGCGGTACGTACCTGGAAGGCGCGCAGCGGCGGCGGCAGGTCGCGCGCGAGTCGCAGTCGCCGCGCCAGCTGCGTCAGCGGACGCTCCTCCTCCGAGTCGGAGGCGGAGGGCGAGGAGAGCGACTCGTCGTCGCTGGAGCGCGCGGCGTGGGCGAGCGGAGCGGGCGGCAGGGCCGGGCGCCGCACCGTGTGGCGCTCGGGCGGCGCGAGCGGCGTGGCGTGCGCGGGCAACGGGTCATGGCGGGGCGAGTAGCGCGGCACCCGCAGCCGCAGCCGGCGCGCCACGGCCGCCATCACCTGGTCGCAGCGCGCGTTGATTTTGAGCGCAGCGACGGCGTCCTTGGGCGTCCATTGGAGGTTAACGATGTAGAGTCGGGGCCGAGCGGCGGGCGGGCGCGACATGCACCACAGGCGCGGGTAGCGACGCAGCACCTTCAAGCTGGACCCGAGACACAGGATGACGTCGGCGGCTGCCGCGTGACGCAGCGCGCCAGCCCAGTTGAGCGGCCAGGCAGCGCGGCCTCGCTCCCCGAAGTGCACGATGGAATCATGCAGCTCGGCGCCGCACGCGTGGCACAGGCGGCGCGTGCCGTGCGCGTGGCGGGCCGTGCGCTCCGTGGTGTCGAAGGCGCGCAGGTAGACTCTGTGCGGCCGACAGACGGCGCACAGCTCGCAGTACATGTTGCCGTGGAGCTCGGCGAGCGCGCGACGCGGCAGGCCGGCGCGCAGGTGCAGTCCATCACAGTTCTGCGAGACGACAAACTTGAGCGCGCCGCGCGCCCATAGTGCCGTCAGCGCCATGTGCGTCAGTGTCGGCTGCGCGCGCGACACCTCCACGCGCCTGCAACACACTCCGCGTCACTCTCTATATGTCACATACATACAAAGACACACACACTATCTCATTATGTTGTTAGTTCACTACCCGGGCGCCGGTCAGCACCTCGGCCGGGATGTCGGCCGAGGTGCTGACCGGCGCCCGGGTAGTGAACTAACAACACGACGCTAGACGCAGATGTACTCACGGCACGTCCTCGCCGCGGCGCAGACGCGTCCACACGCCGCGCGGGCCGCGGTAGTCCGGGATGTCGGCCGAGGTGCTGACCGGCGCCCGGGTAGTGAACTAACAACACGACGCTAGACGCAGATGTACTCACGGCACGTCCTCGCCGCGGCGTAGACGCGTCCACACGCCGCGCGGGCCGCGTTAGTCCGGGATGTCGGCCGAGGTGCTGACCGGCGCCCGGGTAGTGAACTAACAACACGACGCTAGACGCAGATGTACTCACGGCACGTCCTCGCCGCGGCGCAGACGCGTCCACACGCCGCGCGGGCCGCGTTAGTCCGGGATGTCAGCCGAGGTGCTGACCGGCGCCCGGGTAGTGAACTAACAACACGACGCTAGACGCAGATGTACTCACGGCACGTCCTCGCCGCGGCGCAGACGCGTCCACACGCCGCGCGGGCCGCGGTAGTCCGGGATGTCGGCCGAGGTGCTGACCGGCGCCCGGGTAGTGAACTAACAACATGACGCTAGACGCAGATGTACTCACGGCACGTCCTCGCCGCGGCGCAGACGCGTCCACACGCCGCGCGGGCCGCGGTAGTCCGGGATGTCGGCCGCAGTGCTGATGCCGGCGCCCGTATAAACCTACAACAGTCACAGTAGCTATCTTATACTAGTCAGAATGTCATTTGGCATTATGATGAACTATTAGGGCTCTAAGAGTGTTTTAGGAAGAGAAACTCAGAGCCGTTAATGAGTTGTGATGTCAATCGCCAAGACTTAGGTAAGGTAAATAAACTCTGTACAAATAAAACCAGTTCCATACAGTTTAAATGAGTTAGTAGACTTGAACTTTAACCAAAATTACGCTAGTAGTGTGCCCCGAACAGTTAACTTACGCTAGTAGTGTGCCCCGAACAGTTAACTTACGCTAGTAGTGTGCCCCGAACAGTTAACTTACGCTAGTAGTGTGCCCCGAACAGTTAACTTACGATAGTAGTGTGCCCCGAACAGATAACTTACGCTAGTAGAGTGCCCCGAACAGTTAACTTACGCTAGTAGTGTGCCCCGAACAGATAACTTACGCTAGTAGTGTGCCCCGAACAGTTAACTTACGCTAGTAGTGTGCCCCGAACAGCTAACTTACGATAGTAGTGTGCCCCGAACAGTTAACTTACGCTAGTAGTGTGCCCCGAACAGTTAACTTACGCTAGTAGTGTGCCCCGAACAGTTAACTTACGCTAGTAGTGTGCCCCGAACAGATAACTTACGCTAGTAGTGTGCCCCGAACAGTTAACTGACGCTAGTAGTGTGCCCCGAACAGTTAACTTACGCTAGTAGTGTGCCCCGAACAGATAACTTACGCTAGTAGTGTGCCCCGAACAGATAACTTACGCTAGTAGTGTGCCCCGAACAGTTAACTGACGCTAGTAGTGTGCCCCGAACAGTTAACTTACGCTAGTAGTGTGCCCCGAACAGTTAACTTACGCTAGTAGTGTGCCCCGAACAGTTAACTTACGCTAGTAGTGTGCCCCGAACAGTTAACTTACGCTAGTAGTGTGCCCCGAACAGATAACTTACGCTAGTAGTGTGCCCCGAACAGATAACTTACGCTAGTAGTGTGCCTCGAACAGTTAACTTACGCTAGTAGTGTGCCCCGAACAGATAACTTACGCTAGTAGTGTACGGGCAACCTTCCGTACATTCTGCTACGTTGCGACCTAGTTATGTCCAGCGTGTACGTGATGTTATTACTTCACTTTATACATTTTATTTATCTATCAACTGAGTACCTACTTAGCTACCGTAGAGATCACAGCTAGAGAAAACTACTTTTCTCTTTATTAAACCATATTCAAACTACAAGTCTGTTTCCACTTTCTACACCACTTCACTTCATCTAACGACAGCAACAATCGTACGGCCAGAACTGATCACTCTGACCATACATCAATTTGGTCCTTCGAGCACCAGGACTTCTTCGGGACTCTTCGGGGAAATACGTCGAGGTACGAAAGAAGACTGGAACTAGCAGGCTGTGGAATCTGTGATCTACTATATTGTAGGGCTCCATCCGTCGGCCGAAAAAATTAACTGTGTAACTAAAAGAGGTACGGTACCTACCTAAAGTGACTCTGTAACTGTGATTATAAACTGAGAAGAACTGTGAATTAGACTGTGGGTTAATTAAATGTGGGTTAGAGGAACTGTGTCAGTGAAAAACTTTACGAAGTAACTTGAACTGTGAGATTGAACTTTATAGAATTTGACGTCAAAAATCTAACTGGGGAGTGAACTTTAGCTACGTGTTCGAACACATCTACTTAACTAACTAATCAGAGTCATTAACTAACTGTGAGGAAAGATGGAGGATTTACGTATTCAGGGAGAAGTGTATGAGAATATTAAGAGACTGTGCGAGAACTTTGGGAAGGACGGGAAGGCGAGAAAAACTGTGGACTATTTAACAACGCGGATTGTGTCGCTGGAAAACCAATGGGAAGATTTTGAGGTCAGGCACGTGGAACTTCTACAAAAAACTGACCCGGCCCATGAATATTTTACGAAACAGGTGTTTGAGCAGACTAGAAATATGTACCAGAAAACAAGGAAAGCTATTCTGGGTTTACTTGAATCAACTTCGAAGGCTGGAAAAACTATGGAGGAGGAAACAAGTGTTGAAAATCCGACAACACACAAGACAACTGAGATACTGAGGCAACAAAGATCTAATTTTAAGGCTTTCGAGAGAACTATGACGAAAATAAACATGGAGAACACAGTGGAGAGATGGGAAATGGAGGTGTACGGTTTCATAACCGCACATTGTTTTGCTTGCGTTGCAGCCTACTTTATTTACTTAGCCATAATAATTAATTTTATATTTTACCGTTTTTAAAGCAGTACGAAACTAACTGTCGATACCGACACACATAGAGAAAGAGACGCCAAACTGAACTCTGTTTACTTTCATATCAATACAGTACCTTAACTGAGGTTTCTAAGTTCTTTTTCTCTTCGTGCTCCACAACTATACAACTTCTTTCAAATGTACGGTGCCTAAACTACGGGCCACTACATTTTATGGTCCTTCGAGTGTTGACGTAAGTGTTGTTTAAAGTCCTCATCTACTCAGAGAAGCGATTCGGTTTGACTGGCCTTCCACAAGCGGACCTCCCCAGTCAGATTGAGAAGGCGCACACATTGTAGATAGGATAATAAGCACACTGAGTCGCACGAACTGCAGCACCATTGATCTACGGACTGCGGAAAAGGAAGACTACGGAAACTTCGTGGTTTTAACAAGCAACATTAACTTAACTAACTAACTTCAGTGTACCTTCACTGCATAATATATTTTTCTTCGGTGAACTGAGAAGAAAATCATCTTAAGATGGAAGCTCTACCGCTTCAATCAACTTGCTTCGAAAATATTAAAAGTTTATGCAACAACTACAAAAAGGACAGCGTTTCGAGAAAAAGTGAAGATTACCTAACTAAGCGGCTGGAAACACTCGAAAACTTATGGGATAACTTCAAGTCGCGTCACGAGGTTCTCGAGCAAGAAATTGAAGATAAAACTATTAACTACTTTCAAGACGACGTATACAATCGAACTAAAATAATGTATGAAGCTACAAAAGCTGACATTGTGTATCTCTTGGCATCTCTACGCAAGCCAAAAGAAGTGAAGTTCGATCTAACTGGTATCGTGGAAGAGGGATGCAGCAATAACTTAACGCAACTGCTCAGTAAACAAGAATGCAACTTTAAAGCTCTCGATCGAGCAATGTCGAAAATTGACATCAACACAACTAGAGAAAAATGGGAACTTGAAGATCATCTTACTATCTTAAAATCAAAGTGGGACAAGATCGATAGTCTCCACTGGGAATTAGAAGCTCAACTAAACGGGTCCAACGAAACTTAGTATGACGTGTTTGTCAATATTGAGGGCAAATATGACGCAATGAAGAGAACTCTCAATGACAAGATTTGGTCTACAATTCACTACCAAAGATCAGCGCCGAGGATAGAGGTTCCAGAGTTTTCCGGGAATTATCAACAATGGATTTCCTTCAAAGATCTTTTCGTCGAAACTATCCATAACAACCCGACGATAAATGATGCACAGAAGATGCAACATCTCAAAACTAAGCTGCGGGGAGAAGCAGAAAAGTTGGTGCAACACTTAACTATTAGTACCGACAACTACCACGGGTGTTGGGAGATACTGAACCAACGGTATGACAATCGACGCCTACAGTTTACTTCCTACATGAATGCGATGCTGCAGCAGCCAGTTATCCAACAACCTGAGGCTTACAACCTCAAGAAGTTGCATGACGTCACAACTGAATGTTTGAACGGACTGTCAAACATTGGCCTTAATACATCTTCTTGGGACCCTATCATTGTACATCTTATGGCTCAAAAGCTAGACTCAAGAACATATCAGGAATACATAAAGGAGCTTCCCGATCAAAGGGCGTTACCCAACTTACAAAACTTCCTGTACTTCCTGGAAAGCAAGTTTATGGCTTACGAAACAACAATAAAAATTCCAAAAAGAGAAGTATACAGTCAAAATCAAAAACCAACTTCATTCAACTCAGCGGAAAAATCCCTTTGGGCCAAAAAACCCAATTTTGACTTCAAGAAAACTCAATCAAGAACTTATCATGCAACATACGGACAGTGCCCATTTTGCAATAGTAACCACGTGCTAATGCAATGTCCTAAGTTCATCGACTTAGATCCAGTTCAACGAAATAATACAGTTGCGAAATTACATATTTGCAAAAACTGTTTATTTAGCCACGGAAATGAAGTATGTACGTCGGCTAAAACTTGCAAGAAGTGCAGTATGAAACATCATACGCTATTGCACAAAACTGTTAATAAAGTGGGTCATAACAACGGAAAGGAATGGGTTAAACGACCTATACCTATTTCGAATAACCAGCAGAGCTCAAATCATCTTTCAACGGAAGATATGGGAGTCCTGCTTGCTACAGCTCAGATTCAGATAAAATCTGGCAACGGAACTTACGTCACACTTCATGCACTGGTGGATCAAGGATCCGAAGTATCCCTGGTCTCTGAGAGCACTGCACAACTACTGAAACTACCTAGAAAGAAACTTAATGCTACAATCTCTGGCGTGGGATCGGCAGCGGGAAACTGCAAGGGAAGCCTGGAGCTAACCTGCAAGTCTATCAACTCTGACTTCACTTTCAAAACTCAAGCATTAATTTTGAAGAAACTAACTAACAGCTTGCCTCACTCTACATTCGAGAAGGTCAACTGGCCGCACTTAGAAAACTTGAAACTCGCCGACCCAGACTACAACGTCTCCCGCCCGGTGGACCTACTGCTAGGAGCGGACGTGTATTCCGAAATTATAATGGATGGAGTCCTGAAAGGAAAACAACAATCCCCCATAGCGCAGCAAACACGCTTAGGGTGGATTTTATGTGGCAAACTTAAAACTTTTAATTGTCACATAACTTTATTGAACTTGAACGAGCTAACTAAGTTTTGGGAAAACGAAGATATTTCTCCAAACAAAGATGACATATCTGAAGATGATCAATGCGAAGAGCATTATAAAACCACCGTAAAACGAAATCAAGAGGGAGAATATATTGTGAAAATGCCACTATGTTCCGATTTCGAAGAAAAACTGGGAAAATCAAAGTCGATTGCAGTCTCACAATTTCTTCAACTTGAAAAACGACTTGAAAGAAACAAAAAACTTGCTCTGATGTACAAAGAGTTCATGAGAGAGTATTTGGAACTCGGCCATATGAAGATGTCATCTCCTGCCACGTGCTCTGTTGAATGCTATCTGCCTCATCACGGGGTCTTAAGGCAGAGCTCAACCACAACAAAATTACGAGTTGTGTACAATGGAACGCAAAAAACTACAAGTGGCAGTTGTTTAAATTCCGTATTAAAAAAGGGTCCAAATCTACAACAAGACATTCAAGCCCTTATTTTGAAATGGAGGTCGTATAAATATGCCTTCACTGCCGACATAGAAAAGATGTACCGCTGCATATGGATATCAGAAAATCAACAATCGCTACAAAAAATTATTTGGCGAAACACACCTACAGAGTCACTACGAGAATATCAACTATGTACCGTGACTTACGGCACAAAATGCGCACCGTGGCTAGCAATGAGAACACTAAGGCAACTGGCGCTAGACGACGGTGACAAATATCCAGCGCTGAAAAACAGTGCAACAGCTGCTGAAGTACTTCAAAACGATTTTTACGTTGATGACCTCGTCAGCGGCGCAAATTCAATTGAAAAAGCGAAACATCTACAAATGTCACTCATTAATCTACTAAAAGGAGGCGGCATGAACTTGCGAAAATGGGCGAGTAACGACCCGACACTGTTAGAAGACTTAACAGAAGATCAGATTTCAAAACAAAACGTCTTTGACTTCAAACATGAAGAATCTATGAAAACTTTGGGACTGGGTTGGAACCCTGTTACCGACACATTCACGTTTAACTGGAATCTTGATGAAAATTCTACAGACAAACTTACTAAGAGGTTTTTACTATCAGAAATCTCAAAACTTTACGATCCGTTAGGATGGTTGTCTCCAGTGACCATCACAGCAAAACTATTATTCCAGCAAGTATGGATGAGTAAACTTGGATGGGATGAAGAACTACCGAGCGACACTAAACAACAATGGCTGAAACTGAAAACGGAACTTCCTGATGTAAAAAACATCAAACTTAACAGGTGGATCGGGGGACAACAACATATAGAACTCCTTGGTTTCTGCGATGCAAGCGAAAAAGCTTACGCTTGCGTAATATACACTCGCGTACTAGACGACAACAACCAGCCGAGACTAACTTTACTCGCCGGCAAAACTAGGGTTGCCAGTCTAGCACAGAAAATCAGTTTACCACGTCTTGAACTCTGCGGAGCTTTACTTCTGTCGCAACTCATGGATAAAGCAAAGAAAGCTTTCACTTCATACAACACCTCGATACAAGCATGGTGTGACTCTCAAGTAGTCCTAGCATGGCTACAAGGAGAAACATCAAGATGGGAAAGATATGTGGCCAATAGAGTCACAAAAATCAAGCTGATCATCCCTGCTGACCAATGGAACTATGTCAAATCAGAACTTAATCCAGCTGACTGCGCATCCAGAGGGCTGTATCCAAGCAAACTAACAAACTTCAATCTTTGGTGGCAAGGTCCAGAATTCCTGCAAAACATTGGGAGACAAGAGGAACCCAGCAACTTGGAATGTTTGTACACTACAGATATTGAGAGTTCAAAAGAAATTGTGACAGCCCTAACTATCAATCAAAACAATGACTTTATAATTGAATTGTTAAACAAATACAGTTCATTGAGTCGTGTTACGAGAGTTACAACTTGGATACTTCGGTTTATCGCAAACTCTCGTGACAAGAAGAAATCTGACACCAACTACCTAACTACAAGCGAACTAACTGCAGCGAATGAGCTAATCATCAAAACTGTACAACTAATTGAGTTTCCGCGTGAATTCAAGCAACTTATAAAAAACGAAACTTTAACTAAGCAAAGCAGCATCTACAAATTAAACCCTTATCTGGATAAGAAGGGAATTATCAGAGTCGGTGGACGACTGAGAAACTCCAGCCTGCCATCCGAGATGAAAAATCCTATTATCTTATCTCGAAGTGGGAGACTCACTCAACTAACGATACATCAAGCACATCTATCCACTTTACATGGAGGAGCGCGACTGACACTATCCCACATCCGACAGCGATACTGGATTGTTGGAGGGAACAGAGTTGTTAAGGCTCAACTTCGTCGCTGTGTAATATGTGAACGATTCAAAGCGACACAACACAGTCAATTAATGGGTGATCTGCCGCAGCTAAGAACCACCCCTTCCCGACCTTTCACTCATACCGGAGTCGATTACACGGGAAATTTGAATGTCAAGTTAAATAAGGGAAGAGGCGTGAAGACATCGAAAGCCTACATCGCTATTTTCGTGTGCATGGCTACAAAGGCGGTGCATATTGAACTAGCATCCGACCTATCTACAGAAACTTTCATCGCTGCATTTCAAAGAATGTGTGCAAGGCGCGGCACGCCAAAACATATGTACTCTGACTGTGGAACAAATTTTATTGGCGCCTCAAAAATGCTGCGAAAAGAGTTTGAAGAGTTCAAGCAATTACTAACTCCTGAATTCTTCACTGAAATTGCAAATATGGAAGTGGAGTGGCACTTCAACGCCCCCGCCTGGCCTAATGGTGGAGGTGGGCTTTGGGAAGCTGCCGTCAAGTCAATGAAATATCATCTCAAGCGAGTGTTGGGAGAGCCAAAGCTCACGTTCGAAGACTTGACCACACTACTAGCAAAGATAGAAGCCTGCATGAACTCAAGACCACTCTGCCCTATTACTGAAGATCCGGAAGAGTTCTACAATTATTTGACACCCGGTCACTTCCTTACTGGAAGTCCAACAATGACGCTGCCATTATCCGACTACAATGATGTAAGAAACTTAACTTTACGGAGAAGATGGCAACAAACAGAACATATGCAACAACAATTTTGGAAAAGCTGGTCCAATGAATACCTTACTCAACTACAAGTTCGAAGCAAATGGAATAAGGCGATAAAAAACATACAGAAAGATGATATTGTGCTGATCAAAGACAACAACTTGCCACCTAGAAAATGGGCCATGGGGCGAGTATTGGAACTTCATCCCGGGATAGATGGCTACGTTCGAGTTACAACTGTGAAAACTCAAACTGGCGTGATCAAACGGCCAATTGTTAAACTGGTGCCCCTTCCCGTGGACTCCAAACCAGAAGCCTCAGATTGTGGATCGAAAACGACACAACGAGAAGAAACTACTCAACAAACAAATTCAACCCCTAAATGTTCTAGACGAAAGATAACGAGCAAGAAAACTTTTTCTACAATGTTGGCCACACTACTAGCAATGTTTACATTTATAACTGGATCACAAAGCTCAATAATTAAATCGAGTGCTCAGATTACCAACTTCGAACCTGAGCGCCCTATTTACTACGACAGAATGGGAAAACTGCAGCTGATACATGATGATTGGACATTACTTATGTACTACAACTTAACTACTGGGACGGTGTCCGTCGAATTGAAGGTTATCTCAACGGAGTCAACGATTTATGCGAAAAAACGGATCCAAGATACTGCAAAACGACTCTGGAGCAGTTATCTCACGAGGTGGAACTTCTAAAATACTACAACACCGTTCTACTAACACCGCACAAACATTTATCAAAGCGGAAGAAGCGAGGTTTGGTGGACGGAGTTGGCTATCTAGCCAATAATCTGTTCGGCATTTTGGACCAACGATTCGCAGATAAATACCAGCAGGATATTAAAGCTATCCAAACTAATGAAAATTTCTTACTGGAACTAATAAAGAATCAAACATCAATAGCGGAACTGGAAAACAATGCTTTGAAAAGAAGTGAAGAAAACATTCAGCGACAGTTTAAGCTCATCGACCACTTCATGCAGCTAACTAACTCAAACTTCGCAAAGATTGAATCAGAAATGGAAATAGTGATGGCTTCAAACTACTTTAACTCCGCTTCATTTGCTGCATACCTACTAATCAACAACTTGAAGACCATTCAGGAAATGCTGTATAATACGTTAACTGATGTCTATAAAGGTCACATAGATATCCACCTACTATCTCCTGTCGTCTTGATTGAGCAGCTGAATGAGATTTCAGGAAGTCTCCCAAGAACTTTATCATTACCAGTTGAAGACGTCAGAGGGGACCTGAAGGAACTTTACAAGTTAATTTCCGTAAAAGCACGAGTGACAGCTAACTACTTCCTCTTCGAGATCCATATTCCACTCATCTCAGATGAGAACTACAACTACTACCGAGTTATTCCACTACCTGTCAAAACTGAGATTGGAGCAGCTGTGGTACAGACAAATTCTAACTTCATTGCTGTCAACTTCGAGAAAAATACTTACATCTCTTTGACAGAAAATGAACTGAAGCTATGTTCGCAACAAAAATCTGATAGCTATCTCTGTGACATGAACCTACCAGTATTCAACTTACATAACAACGAAGCGCCGTGCGAGGCAAAACTCCTAAGTCATCAAACTAGCTTACCGTGCGATATGCAAAACATTCCTTGCAAGGACGCTTGGATTAAGTTACGAGCACCGAACAGCTGGCTGATTATATGCTGTGATAGATGTTCATTGCGAACAATATGCGATAAGGACATAACGCCGTATACTATGAATACTTCCGGGATAATAACTTTAGAACCAGGATGCATACTCCAGTCCAAAGATTCAAGCATTTACTCTCACAACCAATACAGAAGCAAGGTCAACATGAAAATGGTCAACGAAATAACTATACCCACCATGAATTCATCTATAAACAAGATTGTGAATATAACAAATTACTACAGTACGCAAAAACATCTGTTAGGAAGTCTACAGACTGAAGAAATTGAACGGCGCCTAACATACCAGAAGGAACGTGAGGTCAACTTACCATCCACCCTATCAACTCATGACATCCAACAAGATGTTATTTGTTACACATTGTTGGGAGGAGCAGCCGCTCTTATCATCTGGGGCATCTACAAAAGATGTTGCCTAAATCGATGCAAAAAGCGGGATAGGAGAGACGTCACGACAACACAACACGACGAGAATATTGAACTACGAACCGTGCGTCATTCTACCTGCGGTCAAACTGAACGAGTCAAAGGCAGAGCTCATCCACAGACACAGCCTCCACAGCAGGAGCCCGGTGACTCCAGCGAGCCGTCACCACCACAACCACGGCCAAGGATGGATATTCCGCGCACACAAGCGGATAATATTGCCTTCGACTTCAATTAATTTATTTAAGAAATTACTTGCTTTGTACTGGCCTCTCTTTCTCATATTTTTTTTTATTTATTCTTCTTTTTGGGGTTGCCAATATGTACGGTTTCATAACCGCACATTGTTTTGCTTGCGTTGCAGCCTACTTTATTTACTTAGCCATAATAATTAATTTTATATTTTACCGTTTTTAAAGCAGTACGAAACTAACTGTCGATACCGACACACATAGAGAAAGAGACGCCAAACTGAACTCTGTTTACTTTCATATCAATACAGTACCTTAACTGAGGTTTCTAAGTTCTTTTTCTCTTCGTGCTCCACAACTATACAACTTCTTTCAAATGTACGGTGCCTAAACTACGGGCTCCTACAGGAGGATTATCTGAAAACTTTGAAGGTGAAATGGGAAATTATTGACAAGCGACACTGGGAGTTGGATAGTTTGCTCCAGGAAGAAGATCATGATGATGAGTACGAGAAAAACTATACAAGGCTAGAAAAACACTATGACGAATTACGAAGACAGCTGAACAGCAAAATCTGGGCGAACGTTCACTACCATGAATCAACGCCGCGTATGGAGATTCCCGAATTCTCGGGTAACTATAATCAATGGGTATCATTTAAGGATCTATTCACGGAAACTATTCATAACAACCCATTGATACCAAAAACTCAGAAGATGAAACACCTGAAAACTAAACTAAAAGGGGAAGCATTACAACAAGTACAGCACTTGACTATTAGCGCTGAAAACTACGATTCCTGTTGGGAAATATTAAATCATCGCTTCAACAACAAACGTATGATGTTTAATTCTTACATGAATACGATGCTGAATCTTCCAGTAATTCAGCAAGCGACTGCTTACGTCATAAAAAATATGCATGACGTCATAATCGAGTGTTTAAACGGTCTTAACAACATAGGAATTGAGATAGCTACTTGGGATCCAATAATCGTGCATTTGATGTTGCAAAAGCTCGACTCTGTAACATATAACGAGTACAACAAGGAGCTGGAAGACCCGCGAGAACTACCAAACTTCGATGACTTCAGCAATTTTCTGGAAAGCAAGTTCATGGCACTGGAAGCTGCGAGGAGTCACCAGAAAACGGAGTTAAGTAATCCGAAGCCGTCAACATCTAGAGGCAACAATTATAAAAACAAGGCATGGCAGCAGGGATTTTCTAAAACTTTTCATGCTACCACCAAAAACTGCCCCCTTTGTCAGAAAGATCATGTGTTGATGCAGTGCCGCTAATTTGTTGACATGGATTCAGGAAATCGGATAGAAACGGTTGCAAAACTTCGCCCTTGCAAAAACTGCTTATGCAGCCATGGAAACAGCGAATGTCGGTCAACAAACAACTGCAAACTATGTCATCAGCTGCATCATACGTTACTTCATCCATACGGAAAAAGTAACGATTCTGTAAGACGCCATAATCAACAATCGGGTCAACGGAAGTATAATTACCCCAAGTCTAGTCACGTGTCGGGTGAGACACAAGAAGTTTTGTTGGCTACGGTAATACTGAGAGTGAAAACTGTACACGGAACTTATGTAAACTTACGCGGTTTGCTCGACCAAGGAAGTCAGATAAGCTTGGTCAGCCAAAATGCCGCGCAACTACTGAGGCTGCCGAGACGAAAACTAAATGCAACGGTAACAGAAGTGGGAGTGACTTCCACCGACTGTAAGGGTTTGCTTCAGATCGAGTGTAAATCCATTTACTCAGATTACACTTTAACAATTGAGGCGTTAATAATGCCGAAGCTAATAAACAAGTTGCCGAACCAAATCTTTGATACTGGAAATTGGCCTCATCTCCATAACTTGAAGCTCGCCGATCCAGAGTTCAATATATCACGATCTGTCGACATACTCCTGGGGGCGGACGTGTATTCTGACATTATCGTGGAAGGTGTAATTAAGAGGTCTTCACACTATCCAATCGCTCAGCAAACTCAACTAGGATGGGTGTTATGTGGAAATGTTAAAACACTCAACTGTCACATAACCTTGACAGGAACTGATAACTTAGTGAAGTTTTGGGAAAATGAAGATATTTTGGAAACTGAGGAGACGTCTGAGGAGGACAGATGTGAATCGCTTGGATTAATCTGGAATCCGAAGACTGATAATTTCAAGTTTAACTGGGATATGGGGGATAACTATGAGAAACGGATTACTAAGAGAATGTTATTATCAGAAATCTCCAAAATGTATGATCCACTTGGCTGGCTATCCCCTATAACGGTAGCTGCCAAGATTTTATTTCAACAAGTTTGGCTAAACAAAACTGAGTGGGACGAAGATTTATCTGAGAGTATATGTACGGAGTGGAGAAAACTAAGAAGCGAACTCTTCAGTATTAAAAAACTGAAATTAGAACGATGGATAGAAAGCTCAGACAGCAATATACAATTACATGGTTTCAGCGACTCGAGCGAAAAAGCGTTTTCGGCAGTCGTATTTAGCCGAAGTATAGATAAGGATGGCAGAGCAAAAATGACCCTTATTGCTGCTAAAACAAGAGTGGTATCGCTGAAACAAAAAACTAGCTTACCGAAAAAGGAACTCTGTGGCACTTTGTTAATGGCGAAGTTAATAGAAAAAAATTATTAACTCCTTACAAGGAAAAGCTATGAAGATCTTTGGGTGGTGTGATTCCAAGGTAGTCCTGGCCTGGATTCAAGGAGACCAGTCAAGGTGGGAAAAATACATTTCTACTCGGGTAGCCAAGATAACGAAGATAATCCCTGGTAAACAGTGGGCTTACGTCAAGTCAGAAGAAAACCCCGCGGACTGCGCATCGCGAGGACTTTCACCGATAAAACTGGCTACCTTTGACCTATGGTGGCAAGGACCTGCTTGGCTTAAAAACTTTGAGGAAACTAAGGTGAAGATTTGTCTTTATGCAACAGATAACGGAACTGTGAGTCAAGATGAAAGATCTGAAGATATGAAACTCATGCGCGTCGCTGAAAAATACAGATAATTTTATTCAAAACTTATTGAATAAATGCAGTTCATTTACTCGATTAACTAGAATAATGGCCTGGATTTTGCGTTTATACAAGGCTACTCGTCGAATCAAAACAAATACAAAATACCTGAGGTATTAAAGGTTTTGAGGTATTATCAAAGGTCTGAGACCTTTTTGACAACATCAGGAGTGCCACAGGGGTCGCATTTAGGTCCTATTTTATTTTTAGCCTTCATAAATGATTTGGCAGAGGAAATACTATACTCAAAATTCTCTTTTTTTGCGGATGATCTTAAAATGTATAAAAAAATTGACAATCTGTCTGATGCCTTGCTTCTACAAAAGGATATAGATCAAATTACACTTTGGTCTACTCTAAATAAATTGCCCTTAAATATACAAAAATGTAAGCATATAAAATTTACAAGGAAAAGAATTATTTTGCCTACCTCTTACAACATTAATGGTTATACCCTCGAAGAAGTTGACATGATCAGAGATCTTGGTGTAATTCTTGACAAAAAACTATATTTTAATCAACATTTAGATCAAGTAATTAAAAAAGCTTATAAGATGCTTGGGTTTTTGTGGCGCAACTGCAAGGGATTTAAGAATATTGCAGCTTTAATAGTTGTTTATAATGCTCTTGTCCGTAGTTTGCTTGAATACTGCTCTAATGTATGGAACCCTCACTACGCCTGTCACATTAAACGGATTGAACGCATTCAAAAGCGTTTTATATTTTTCTTATGTGTCCACCAAAAAAAAAACAAAGGAATTGCATTCCTATACCGACAGGCTCTTATATTTTAATTTGATTTCACTCAAGGATCGCCGATGGTTGGCTGACAATTTACTACTGTATAAAATATTAAGAGTGCCCGTTGATCGTATTAGACAAAATAAAGATACATACACCTAGGCCTTCAGGACCATTAAGTTGAACTCCCGTTATGTTGAATTTTCTGAAAGTTGGATTCCCATTATGTTGAATTCTCTGAAAGTTGGATACCATGATGTTGGATTCCCATTAAGTTGAATTCCCATTATGTTGAATTCCCATCATGTTGAATTCCCATTATGTTGAATTCTCATTATATATCTCATATCTGAAAGTTGGATTCGCTTTCTCATAAATTTTTACTTCTGTGAATTACCAATGAGCTATTAGATCGTGACTATTCGATAGTTTATAGAAAAATATACTAAAATATATAACTTTTGTTTGGAATGACCATCTCCATGGTAAAATCTCCTTTGTAGAAGGCTAATTGTCACCTATTTGGTACAAGCCAGTTATAAATTGTAAAACTCTCCAAAGATACTTGTCACTGATTACATCTGTCAATTGTCCTTTGTTTATTCTGCTTCTTGTGAAATAAATAATTGTTGTTTAGTTCATATTTTATATTACTTATTTTAATTCAAAAAGTTTCAAGTCACTCACTACCATAACATGAACGACATTGAATTCACAAAAAATCGGAAGAAAAAAGAATTACTTTTAATCAGAGGCAAATTTACCCTAACAAAAGATGGTAAGACAAATCATAATGGCACTACTCGCTGGAAATGCACACAAAGACAAATAAATATGCTCGGCTAGCGTTACTCTTAGTGCAGACAAAAAATCAATAAAACGAGAATCCAAACATATTTGCGCTGGCAACAGGGAAAAAATTAAAATTAAAAAATTATTAAGTGATATGAGGCAGGAGGTGTGTATTAATTTGAGCCCAATACCACAAATATTTGATGATATGGTGGGAAAATTTGTAGAACGTAAGCCCTATGTACCAAAATGTAATATACCAATATATTCTGCAATTAAAAGTTCTCTATACAGGGCCCGGAGAAGATATTTAAACACAGATAAACTAGTTTTCAAAAAAATAGAGGACGTTAAAATCCCAAATAAAAAAAAATAAATAAAAATACGTTTATTCATTATAAATTTTTAACATTAAAAGTGTTAACGTCAGGGCCCCGTGGTAGTTACAGGAACTGAAGTACAGGAACCCCGCTCTTTCTCTAACTTAACTAACTTAAATAAAAGAATACCTATATTTATGTAATATTATTACAACTTAAATTAATACAACTTAAATATAACTTAGCTACAATTAAATGTGTAGAAACTAATACAGAACCAAACTATTACAAATCCAGAGTATGTGAGGTGATGTGAGAGTCTGTTTGTGTGGATGTGTGAGAGAAATATGTGAGAATGTGAGTATATGGGTGTGAGTCTGTGTGAGAGGGTGTATTTGTGTATGTGTGAGTGTAGGAGAAGGGGGTATGTTTTTCTTATGAATACGGGTAATTATGAAGTGCGCCAGCCTCCTTAGCCCTACGACAAGGGTCTTGGGATCAATGTGTATTACATACTAAGAAGGGAGGGCGTGTAATTGTGAATATTTTATTAGGATTGGTTAATTTCATTGCCACAAAAAACTCAAGATTGAGTAAGTAAAAGCGATTCAGTCGCTTCATAATCTAAGGTTTTTAACCATGAATTAACTTTAGTTTTGCACTCTTGAAGTGTAAGAGGATAAACATTCATTATTTTATTTATCTTTTTGTACAAATGAGATGATAATATTTGAAATTGCCTGCCTGCGAATGCTGTCTTACAGTTTGTGTGGTGGATAACTCGATCCTGTCTTCTCCGATTCATAACCAGGGGATCATAAGGTAAGTTACGATGTCGTATTAGAACTGATCTTTGTATGTACAATTGCCGAACGGTTAACAATTCATAAGTGGAGTAAAGTGTATGAGTCGGGAACCTAAATGGCTTAAAGAGCATAACCTTTAGCAATGATCTCCAAATGGAGTAAATAAAAAATTTATTGTAATTGAAGACGGACTAAGTGATGAAATTATTATACTTTGCACTCGAAAATCGAAAAAACTAATGAAATAACAAAAAAGTGTTTCATATTATGGTGATGGAACATTCAAATCATGCCCGAAGCCATTCTACCAAATGTATATTATTCACCTTGATGTGTTTTCTGATATTAAGAGCATAAATGTGTACCCCATCATATATGCATTATTACCTAACAAGGCCGAAGCCCCTATAAACGTTTATTTACAATAATAAAAGAGCGGCTTGGGGTTCACATGGATACTTTTAAATGTGACTATGAAATTGCCCAGATAAACGCGGTAAAAGCTGTTTTTCCAGGTGTGAAAGTAACGGGATGTTACCAACATTTTAATAAAGCTATTTGGAAAAAGGCAAAGGAATTAGGTTTGGCACGAAGTAAATCCAAAAATAACGACTCTGAATACAAAGCCGGAAGAAGTATAATAAGATTATGTTCTTATTTTGTGTTGCTGCCATCGATACACATGGAACAAGCTTGGTTGGATATTCAAGATGCAGCTCCAGATACATTGAATATGCAAGCATTTCTCCATTATTTTGAAGAACAGTGGATATGCAAAGACCACGATTTGATAAGTTGTGCTGGTGATGTGCATAGAACCACCAATGTCTGTGAAGGCTATCACCACCGGATTAACACTCGAATTCCGAAATCACCGAACATATTTCTGGTGTTCTGGGTATTGATCAAAGAGGCCAGTCGTTTCGACCGCAAAATAGATAGGTCGTCATATTTTTCAAATGTTGAAAAGAATCGAAGAAGGAGAGATATATTATTCGATCAAAAGTACTCGAAACTACTAACAAAAATAAATAAACACGATGTATCGCTATTAAATTTTCTAAAAGAAATAACTTTCCTGAGACTAAAACTTGTGTACAATGTATAAGCTTTGTTTCGTTTTTCTACCAATAGATGGCAGCAATTTGGATTGTACATCGCGGTATTAAGATTTCTTCGTGTTGACCACATTTATGTAAATAAATAAAGTCTTCGATTTCGTTCCAAAAAGTATGACAGTGCAGTGGTTTTCATTTGTGTGTGTAGTGTCCTGAACATTGGTCCCTCAGAGCCTGGATATTCGTGAGTAAAGTGTGAACTAAAAACATAGTGCAATAAATGTAGTGTCAAAGACTTAGAATAATTCAGTGTTTAAAAAGACTTAGTACAATTCACGTCAAAAACACTTACTAAAATTTCTGGTTTGTAGACTTGTAAAATTTACGTTTTGTGGACTTAGAAAAGTTTTGATAAAATAAAAGACTTGGAAAAATTTTCGAATTTTTCGTCTCATTGAAATGGCGAATGTAAAGATATTGTTATCACAATTAGAACTAGCACAAAATATAGAAAAACAATATTCTAATTACAAGAAATCTAAGTCTAGATACAATGTGAGCTATTTACAAACTCGATATGAATATTTAGAAAAATCTTGGGATGAGTTTATAGCACAGAACAAAGTTTTAGTACAAAACTGTTCAAAGGAAGAGAAGAGTCATGATTACTTCTTGAGTGATATGTTTTCCAAGATTGAAGATACGTATTTAGATTTTAAAACATCACTGAAAGAGCAGTTAAAGTTGCACGAAGAGAAAGAGTCTTCTTCTAGTGTTCCCAGTCCTCAACAACAACAGCAACAAGTTGTCGGTCACAAAACAAAGTTACCACCTATTAAATTGCCTAGATTTTCAGGAAATTATCGTGAGTGGATGCACTTTAAAGATTTATTTACATCGCTGATAGATCAAGATGCTCAACTGTCTGACATTGAAAAGCACCACTATCTGAGGTCAAGCTTAAGTGGAGAAGCCGATCAACTTCTGCGACATTTTGATATAACGGCGTTAAATTATACAAAGGCATGGGAAACACTACAGAAACGGTACAGCAACAAAAGGGTGATCGTTAACAATTTGTTGAACCGTTTTCTCAATCAGAAGAAGTTAACTACTGAATGCGCCACAGGTTTAAAGGAATTATTAGACACAACAAGGGAATGTCTTAATGGATTAGACAACTTAAATATCAGAACCGAACAATGGGATGCGATCGTAGTTCACATTATGGTGTCGAAACTAGACCCTGAAACTCACAAAAGTTGGGAGCATACACTAGGCGCTTCTCAAGAATTACCTACGATGAAACAATTTACAGAATATCTGGAAGGTAGATTTAGAGCAATAGAGATGATACAAACGACACAAAAGAAGGAAACACAAAAGAGAGAATTTGTTACACCAACACAAAAACCAAGAAACTTGAAGACTTTCACAACAGAAGTGGATACAGCATGCACTTACTGTAACAAACAGCATTACATTTGTCACTGCACTGACTTCACACAACTAGAGATTGAACAACGCAATGATTTCGTCAAGAACAATGGCTTATGCTTTAATTGTTTAGTCAAAGGACACTCCATAAAAAACTGCAGACAAAACACTTCCTGCAAGAAGTGCGGTCGCAAGCATCATACACTTCTGCACCGTACTGGCACAAACACAACTCCAATCTCAGCCCAGATTGCTACAACTTCTGCCGAGATTATAGATGATTCACAAGACACACAAGTTGTTAGTATGAATGTTGAGACTGAGAAAAGTCAAGTTGTCCTTGCTACGGCTAAGATCGCAGTTAGAGATAAGAGAGGAGAATTTCACAACCTTCGAGCTCTGGTTGACCAAGGCTCGCAAGGAACGTTCATCACTGAATCCGTCGTTCAAACACTTGGATTGAGGAAAGAAACACTTAAAGCTACTGTCACTGGTATTGGGAACAGTCCAATTCAACTTAGATATTTCGTCACTCTTGATATTCACAACACTGGTAATAAATATGTGACACAAGTGAATGCCCACGTTATCAAAAACCTGACACATTTGTTACCATCAAGAGAGTTTAACACCAAAGAGTGGTCGGAACTCACAAAACTGGAATTGTCAGATCCTGATTTTTACAAGCCTAGCTCGATCGATGTATTGTTAGGCGCAGAAGTATACGCTGCTATTATACTCGATGGATTACACAAACACAATTCACTGATTGCCCAGAATTCACTATTGGGATGGCTGGTATCCGGTACTGCCTCCAAAACACACGATGATCTACTTACACACAATATTATAGTAGCCAACACGTTAGTAGAAGTAGATCAACTACTGAGAAAGTTCTGGGAGACTGAAGACTACGCACCACAAGATAAACCCATGACCAAGTTAGACCAGCAATGTGAAGAACACTACCGTGACACACACACGAGAAATGAAGATGGTCGGTACGTAGTACGCCTTCCATTTAAGAATACTGAAAATTTAGGAAATTCACACCAACTGGCAATCAATCGATTGTTACACATGGAGAAAAGATTCGCACATAAGCCTAATTTTCGAAAGGATTATACAGATTTTATTGATGAATATCAAGAACTTGACCACATGGAGGATGTAGATCCTACTGAAGAGACCAAGCACAAGGTTTATCATCTTCCTCATCATGCTGTGATTAGAGAGTCCAGCGCAACAACCAAGTTGAGAGTCGTATTCGACGGAACTGCGAAGCCTCCAGATGGTTCAGCACTCAACGAGGAATTGTTGGTTGGACCACCTTTACAACAGGATATCAGAGATTTGATAGTACGCTGGAGACAACACAAATACTGTCTTGTAGCAGACATCAAAAAGATGTTTAGACAGATTCTCATATCGAAAGAAGATGCGGACTATCAGAGAATAGTCTGGCGCCACTCACCTGATCAAGATATAATGGAAAAACGTCTACTGAGAGTCACTTACGGCACTGCATGTGCGCCGTATCTTGCAATGCGCACACTACATCAACTGGTAGATGACGAGAAAGATGAATTTCCAGAATTAGTGAAAATAGTGAAATGTGATTTTTACACGGACGATTTGCTCACTGGAGCTAGTAATGAAAGTGAAGTAATTAAGTTACAAAGGCGTATAACAAAACTAATGTCAAAGAGTCAATTCGAAATGCACAAATGGACATCTAACAGCCCTGTTGTTCTTAAAGAAATTCTCGATGACGACAAGTTAACTGAACAATCAGTTACTATTAAAATGGATGACTCGATTAAAGCCCTAGGCATCCAATGGAATGCTCATAATGATGTTTTTGAGTTGAGATTTGTTGTGTCTGATCCAAAGTTGCCGTTCACTAAAACAACAGTACTGTCAGATATCGCACGTGCATTTGATCCCTTGGGTTTTTTGGGACCCGTTATTGTAACTGCAAAAATGTTTCTGCAAAAATTGTGGCTGTGTGGCAAAGGTTGGAACGATGAACTTCCAAAGGTTCCAACTGAGTGGTCTGAATATAGAGATCAGTTGTCGAAAATGGAAGCTATTAAACTCAAACGTTGGATGAACACTAAATGTGATGTCACAGAAAAGGTAGAAGTTCATGGTTTCTCCGATGCATCTCTCTTGGCATATTCAGCCGTTGTTTACTTACGTGTAATAGATGCCAGTGGTATACATGTGTCTTTAGTAATTGCTAAAACTAAAGTAGCACCAGTAAAACAAGTTTCAATTGCCCGACTAGAACTCTGTGGAGCTGTTTTGCTGTCTAAATTGTTGAAAGATGTGAAGATAAGTCTGGGAATTGAAGATTGTAACGCTTTTGCCTGGACTGACTCCATGATTGTCTTAGCTTGGCTTAGAAAGAACCCAAATGTGTGGAACATTTATGTAGCAAACAGCACAACAGAGATCCTGAACGTAACAAGCTGTGATCAGTGGCACCACGTCAGATCAGCTGACAACCCAGCTGATTGTGCTTCGCGCGGTATAAGTCCGCAAATTCTAAAAGATTGTGACTTATGGTGGCACGGACCAAGCTTCTTGTACGAGTCTGAGAGCATCTCGTATACTCAAATTGACATACCAGACACTATGATCGAAAGAAAGACTAAACAGCCGGTTTGTATGTTGATTGCTAATGACGAAGCGCTCTCATACTTGAACAGATACTCAAAATTGTCAAAGCTTGTTAGAGTTACTGCTTATATAATGAGATTTGTTAAGAATTGTAAGCTCAAAGCGAGAACTAACCCTAAAAATGATGAGTTAACATCATCTGGTTTCTTATCAGTTAGGGAACTCACAGCTTCTCTCAATGTTTGCATCAGATTATCACAAGAGAATAGTTTTCCCAATGAAATGCAAGCGATGAAAGAAGGTGTTTCTATAGTAAAGTCTAGTAAGCTATGTGCACTTACCCCTTATCTTGATGATAAAAACATTTTACGTGTTCGTGGACGTTTACACAATGCTCCGGTTAATGATGATGTGAAATCACCGATAATTTTATCGTCAAAATGTAATTTAGCAAAGCTTATTGCTTTGGATGCACATCACCGAGCATTGCATGGCGGACCACAAATGACTTTGAATATTATTCGCAGGCGTTACTGGATAATCGGTGCAAAAAATCTTGTAAAGAAAGTTTTCCGTCAATGTTTACGTTGCTTTAGACAGAATCCTGTACCGATTACTCAGCTAATGGGTCAGCTACCTCCTGTACGTGTTACACCTACCAAATCATTCAGATGCTCCGGTGTCGATTATGCCGGACCAGTCTTATTAAAACTGTATCCTGGGCGGTGTCAGCGCACTCAGAAAGCATACATATGCTTATTTGTGTGCATGGTTTCTAAAGCCATTCACCTTGAGCTAGTGAGTGACTTGTCATCAGCTGCTTTTATATCTGCTTTTCGAAGATTCACTTCTAGGCGCGGACATTGCAGTGATATTTGGAGTGACTGCGCAACAAATTTTGTAGGAGCTTCGAAAGAGTTAGATCTCATGTTTAAAAATAGTAAATCTCAAGTAGTTAATGAAATTTCCGAGCTTTTAGCTAATGATAACACAACTTGGCATTTCATTGCAACTGGTTCCTCTCATATCGGTGGACTGTGGGAAGCGGGTGTAAAGTCTGTGAAAACCCACTTAAGGCGCGTCATTGGACATACTCTTTTAACATTTGAAGAGTACTCAACTTTACTCACACAAGTTGAAGCTTGTGTTAATTCTCGTCCTTTGACTTGTATTAGTGACTCCAAAGATGATCCTTTGCCTATTACACCGGGTCATTTTATATTAGGAGAAGCCCCTATAACTGTCCCAGAAGACAATTTAGTCTTAGTTCGAGTTTCACCTCTTGATCGTTGGCAAATGATTCAACGAATGTTGCAAAGTCTTTGGGCTCGATGGAGTAGTGAGTACCTGTGTACTTTACAAAATCGGTACAAATGGTCCAGTAAAAAACCCGAACCTGATATTGATGCCATCGTCTTGATTAAAGATGAGAGGCTTCCTCCAGGAAAATGGCTTTTGGGACGGATAATAGATAAGCATCCAGGGAGAGATGGGCTAACACGAGTTGTTACTGTTAAACATAAAAATGGTCAGTTTCAAAGACCAATTACTAAAATATGCCCTTTGCCCTCGGATACTTAACTATCAATAGAGTTAAGTTTGTTATTTTATATACAGTCCATTTGCTTTGTGTTTGTTTTGGATTCAAGGTTGAAGATGTACCTAAATCTGTTCTTACGTTAGTATTATAGTAGTTATATGCTAGGTTCATTTAAGGACTAACTAGTCCTTGGGGCGCGGAATGTACAATGTATAAGCTTTGTTTCGTTTTTCTACCAATAGATGGCAGCAATTTGGATTGTACATCGCGGTATTAAGATTTCTTCGTGTTGACCACATTTATGTAAATAAATAAAGTCTTCGATTTCGTTCCAAAAAGTATGACAGTGCAGTGGTTTTCATTTGTGTGTGTAGTGTCCTGAACAACTTGGTTTTTGAAAAATAGTGGAAGGATATCTTGGGTTTAAGTATAATTTTTGTTTTTATTAACATTGATTGCTATTTTCGGTTAGGTGCAAATAAATAGCAAAATGTCCAGATTGCATAATGTTCATGTCGCCGAAAGTCCCAAGTTTCAAGTTTTCAAAATAACAAGAAAGATTCAGTAATTTTTACGTGTTCTTAGGGTCCTGTACCTCACAAAGAAAAAAAAGAACCTTTATAGAATTACTTTGTTGTACACCCATAACTACTGAACCTTTCTTTCGACTTTTTAATCAACAACTTGGGCTTTCCGCGACTTGGAAGTTTTGTTACTGCTGGACATTTCGCTACTTAGACATTTTGCAGCAAAGGTTATTTTGTTATTATAGTTCCAAGTGAAGTTTGTTTTGTTTGACTTACAAGATTTTAATACAATTAGTGAATACCATATTGGCAGTTTTTCTTTGATAACGGCTACATTCAAAATTAGGTATTGTTTATCTTATGATAGACTGGACTGATTAGACCGGACTACACGCATAATGACATACATACGCATAACGACACATACGAATAACGTTACACATATGCATTATGCTTTACGATGCATACGCATTAGTATACACCTGCAACTAAGGTCACACGAAGACAAATACACACACACACACACTCGTACACTTAGTATTTGGACATTGATATCAGTGGTTGGACCAAAGTTGAGAAACGCCGTAGGTTTACTTCAAATGAAAAACCTATTAATGGAGCAGGTCTGGAGGATGATGTGCTGAAAACTGTAGATATCCTGAAGTATATTCATGTATGGGGTTTAAAGACGGATATAACCGTCGAGCAAGTTATAGATTTCCTTAAGAGAAAAAAAGAGTACGAAGGATATGAGGTGTACAAACTTAACATACGAAGCACTAAATATGCTTCGTTCAAAGTAGGAGTCCCTGAAGACAGCTTTGATTTTTTTACGGATGCGGCTTCCTGGCCACCCCGTATAAGACTGAGCGTATGGCAGAATTTTCGTAAATAAGAGTCCAGATAGTATCTCGGCTATCTGTAGCACTGCCACGGTAATAAGTTTTTTATACCAGAATGTTGGAGGCATGAAAAATAAAGTAAGCGAAGCGGAACTTGGTATAAGATCGAGTGGGGCTGATCTAATCGCAATAACGGAGACTTGGCTAGTAGACTCAGTGTTCGACGCGGAGCTGTGCCCGCCTGACTACTGCGTGCTGCGGCGCGACCGCGCCGACGGCCGAAACGGAGGCGGCGTGTTGCTGGCCGCGCGACGACCGCTTACACTGCGTGCATGCCCGGCCACCGATTTGCCAATCAAGGACGTAAAGGATGAATTTATTTGTGCAATTGTTTCGTACCGTGACTAGGGTTTGCAATTCGAATATTCGAATATTCATTTTATTCGAATATCCGCTCCAATTTCAAATTCGAATAATTCATTTAAATTATTCGAATAGTTGAATAATAATAAAGTTTTTGTTTTTGGTCTTATTCTTACTCTGCCCCTGAGTCCCACCCCACCTTGTGTTCATTTACTCGTTCAGCCTCGTTCGTTCGTTCACTCAGTCAGTCACGCGGCCAGCGACAGCGCGCACGCATCTGTGTTGTGTTAACTTGTGTTAACACAAACAAGAAAAATAATTAAAATACTTGATTTTATTTGAATAAAATTATGCAGCAATCAAACCAAACCACAGTCTAGCTGCTTTTGTTTGTTTTGAATTGATATTGTATTGTTTTCAATCAATGTTTAAAAATATTCGAATATCCGAATATTCGAATATTTGGCTCTAGAAGTATTCATTTTATTCGAATAGTAAAATTAAACGAATAGTGCAAACCCTAACCGTGACATTAGGTTTCTATGCTGTGTCGTTTATTTACCTCCACATTGCAAGGACTCTCTATATCTAAGCTTTTTTAATTATACAGAAATATTATGTGATACTTTTAAATTGAAAATACTTATTTTAGGCGATTTTAATTTGTATTCTGCAAGTAAGACTGTGCGCGATCACTACGAGTATTTCACCGCACGTGTTGGATTGCACCAACATAATACAGTAGAGAACGGGTTAGGGCGGTACTTGGATCTCGTGCTCAGCGACATGGACGTGGGTCGTGTAAGCGTGTGCGCGGCTGTGGCGGGCGTTGTGCCCCCCACCCCGCGCGGCGAGCGCGAGCACCCGCCGCTTTGGATTGACGTGACGTTGGCGCGCGCGCGGCGTCCGGTTCCGGTCGCCTGTGGGGATGCTAGTGACAGCAACGACTGGAACTTTAGGAAGGCTGACTTCCATCAACTGTACTCTAGATTGCAGTCTATTGACTGGTCACCAATTTACGAACTTAGTGACGTTGATAGTGCAGTTGAGTTTTTTTACGAGAGAATGGAACAATCCATGCATGGCTGTGTTCCTAGGAAAAAGCACATTACTGCCGATGAACAGTATTCGTATCCCGTTTGGTACACTGCTGAGATTATACGTGATATAAAGTCTAAATTTTATTACCTAAAACTTTATAAAACTCACAAGACTACAGGTTTTTTTATGATTTTTTGTCATTATAGAAAATTAATCAAGTCAAAAATTAAGGTAGCTTTTCAGCGGTACATAAATAAAATGGAGACAAATATAAATAGTAGATGCTAGTGATTGTTGGCACTTGGTGGAGTTTATAAAACATTGTTTTAAAAAAACACTTGTACTTATCCACATATTACGTACAACTTTATTATGCCCGACCGGTTTCGCTATAAAGCATTTTCTAGGGCTTTTTACACATCGTAACTAACAAATAAATCTTATATGTAAACTACAATCATGTCTAAAATGACGTGCAATAAATGAAACAACAAAAAAAAAAAAAAAAAACATTTGTTTGTTGTTTCATTTATTGCACGTCATTTTAGACATGATTGTAGTTTACATATAAGATTTATTTGTTAGTTACGATGTGTAAAAAGCCCTAGAAAATGCTTTATAGCGAAACCGGTCGGGCATAATAAAGTTGTACGTAATATGTGGATAAGTACAAGTGTTTTTTTAAAACAATACAAATATAAATAATAATCCTAATGAGTTTTGGACCTACATAAAAAACAAACGTGCTGGCAATGGAGAAAGTGATTTTGACGACCCCCCTGCGGTAGTTACAGAAGCTTTCGCTAATAATTTCAAAGGTGTGTTTTTAAATAATGTCCCTAAGCTTTCGGTCCAGGAGACCCTTTCGTCTGAGTCAGGAGGGAACCCGGCGGCTCGGGTGCACGTCGGCGTAATAAGTCAGACGGAGCTACTGATGGCGTTAAAGCGGTTGAAGCCCAAATTCTCATGCGGTCCAGATGGCTGCCCGCCTTATGTTCTGAGGGATTGTCGCGAGGTGCTCTATGCCCCGTTACTATTTATATATAATTCGATCTTAGCGCAATCAACTTATCCTGCCTCCTGGAAGTTATCAAAGGTCATTCCGGTATTTAAATCGGGATCGAAGTCCAATGTTTGCGACTACAGAGCAATCGCTATACTATCACCATACGCAAAGGTATTTGAATCCATTCTGTACCGTCGTATATTAAACCAGGTATCACCCTGGTTATGTGACGCTCAGCATGGATTTTTGCCAGGTCGGTCTACAGCAACTAATTTATTGTCCTTCGTCCAGCATGCTTCTACAGAAGTTGATAATAAAAAGCAAGTTGATGTAGCCTACTTCGACTTTCGCAAGTAGGGTTTGCACTATTCGTTTAATTTTACTATTCGAATAAAATGAATACTTCTAGAGCCAAATATTCGAATATTCGGATATTCGAATATTTTTAAACATTGATTGAAAACAATACAATATCAATTCAAAACAAACAAAAGCAGCTAGACTGTGGTTTGGTTTGATTGCTGCATAATTTTATTCAAATAAAATCAAGTATTTTAATTATTTTTCTTGTTTGTGTTAACACAAGTTAACACAACACAGATGCGTGCGCGCTGTCGCTGGCCGCGTGACTGACTGAGTGAACGAACGAACGAGGCTGAACGAGTAAATGAACACAAGGTGGGGTGGGACTCAGGGGCAGAGTAAGAATAAGACCAAAAACAAAAACTTTATTATTATTCAACTATTCGAATAATTTAAATGAATTATTCGAATTTGAAATTGGAGCGGATATTCGAATAAAATGAATATTCGAATATTCGAATTGCAAACCCTATTCGCAAGGCCTTCGACCGTGTCGACAACGATGTGTTGCTCCGCAAAATGGCTGCTATTGGCTTTACACCACAACTGCTGCATCTTTTTGCCAGCTATCTGTCGGACAGGATGCAGTATGTTCAATATGGCGGCTGTATCTCGAAGCGTTATTACACTAGGTCAGGAATAAGTCAGGGCAGTAATTTGGGTCCGTTGGAATTTTTAATATTTATTAATGATCTCCCCAAATTAATATCTGATGACTTCATGATATTAATTTTTGCGGACGATGTTAAATTGGTTGCGTCACTAAATACTATCGATGAATGTCGACGTTTTCAGCGTGAAATTGATGCAGTGCACTCGTGGAGTGTCAAAAACTGCTTAGAGCTGAACGTCGATAAGTCGTTTGTATTTACTTTTCACCGAAAGCGTGATCCTCTCCATTTTCCTTACAAGCTCGCTGGTTCACCGCTACCGCGTGCGCTGGATTTTGTTAAGGATCTTGGTGTACTATTTACTGCTGACTTGAAGTACAGCTACTATATTGAAGAGTTGAGTAAGAAAGCGAGGAAGGCTCTTGGATGGGTGTTGAGGTTATCAATGGATTTTAAAGACCCTCGCACGTTTCGTACTTTGTTTAACTCTTACGTTAGGAGTAGGCTGGAGTTTAATTCGACGATCTGGACTCCATACGAGGCTAAACATGTACTTACGATCGAAAAAGTCCAAAAACTCTTCCTTCGTAATTTATACAAACGTACCTTTAAGTATTATCCCTTTTTATACCCAACGATGTTCCTATTGGGCACGTTAGGGTATAACAGCTTAGAGCTAAGAAGGGATTCCACAATGGCTATGTTTATGGTAAAAATTCTAAGAGGTTTGACTCATGTCCCATCGTTGCTGGCACTGATATATCTATGGGTGCCGGATCAGTACACGCGCGCGCGCAGTCATAGACTGTTCCAGTGTCCGGGGGCTCGCACTAACCTCGTGAACAAGGCCCCTCTCAGCCGCGTGCTTCGTTTACTCAACGGTATGGCTAGAGATCAACCAGAGATGGATATTTTCTCTGCATCACTGACCCAAATCCACACATGTGTGGTGAAATACTTGGAGCAGTAACCATTTTATTCTAAGTGTATGTATATTTTGTTTTATAGTGTATTAAAATTTGTTTCTGTTTTCCATGTATACGCATTGGACTTGTGTCTGTAATGTATCCATGTGTATTAATAAATAAATAAATAATAAAAAAATTGAGTACCTATTTAAAATGGCGTCCAAAAACTGTGACGGTCTAGTATTTCTAACAGTAGAAAAAATATACCTGTGTGGTAGTTTATTGCACAGTTATTACGGTCACAATACTGAAAGTCCCGGAAGATTTAATTTTTTCAATCAAAATTTTATTCAGTTTTTATGAAAATTTTAAATACAATGTATATTTGTATATACCTGTTTTGCGTTCTACGAAACTAAGAGCTAAACAACAAAACCCATAAAAAGACAACAGATATTAATGATTATCATGAGCAATTTGGAGAGGGGATAGGCCAATTTAGGCTACATTTGGTCGTTTTATTTCTTGTAAGTAAAATTTTATGCGACATAAATACCAAAAAACGGTTTAACCGTTTAACGGTTTAAAAACCAGTAAATAAATATTAAATGTTATTTATAACATTTAATATTTATTTACTGGTCCTAAGTTAAATTGTTAAAGGTGGCTTGGTAAATTGATAAAAAAATAATGAACAAATTAAGGGACAGGCCAAAAACGGGGGGTACAAGTTTTGGTGAAACCGCCTATCTATCAAAAACTATGAAAAAATTGCATGTGTCAAAAAATCCATGAAAAACGAATGACATGTCAATTTTGACATCTGTCAAAATATCTATGAAAAAAAAAACGTATAGAAAAACGTATCACATGTCAATTTTGACATCTGTCATTTGGTCAATTGGTCATTTCACGTATGTGTCACTTCGCGTTACAAAAATGTGTCATTGCGCGCGGAATCCATTAGACCGCATTCTAGAGAGAATCCAACTTTCAGAAAATTCAACATAACGGGAGTTCAACTTAATGGCCAATTCAACATATTGGGATTCAACATATTGAGATTCAACATAATGGGAATCCAAATTTCTGAAAATTCAACATAACGGGAGTTCAACTTAATGGTTCTGAACGCTTATTAGCTTGTCTTAAAGAGGATTTTGATAGTCTAGATTACGATTATCGTATGTGTTCTGAAATACGAAATCGATCGCAGGGAGATGATGAAAGTATTACCATTTATTTATCTATAATGGATGGTATGTTTTCTCGCTTAAATAATCCTATGAGTGAGGACGAAAAACTAGAAATTCTTTTGCACAATATTCGTCCTTGCTATTCAACCATTTTGGCTGCCAGCACAAATGTAAAAACAATACAGGAGCTTCAAATCATCTGCAAGAATTATGAACGTATTAAAGTTCGTTCAGATAATTTCAAGGAACCGCCTTCTGCTAGCTCTAGTACCTTAGCACCTGAGTTTAGTTACCACTCTAATAAGAGCCGAGATGTTGGTAGAAGTAATTTTGGCCAAAATCATAGTAATAATGATTTCAATAAGTCAAAGTCTTATCAGCACTTCAAACCATGCTTTCCTAACTCAAATAAACCGAAGGAAAATCCTACTTTCGAAATATTTAAAAATAATACTTATTGCTACCGCTGCCGTGTAGACACACACACACTATGAGGGACTGTACTGCCGAGCGAACAATATTTTGTTTCAAATGTGGAATGAAAGATGTCCGTGTGCCTGATTGTCCGAACTGTGGACAAACTAAAAACTCTGTTTCAAAAAACTAACCAACGAAAATTGCGAAAAATCAGTAGCCAATCATTTTGATAGCTCGGATTGGAATGATTGGCTGTTGACTGCCCACGTTGGGCGCCATTGTCACTACTTTAATTTAATAGGGCTAAATCAAAGAGCGCAAATAAAATAACAGAATTATTTATTTAGATTTTAAGTTACATGCAACGAATTAGTTTACAAGGTCGAGGGTCACTAAGCCCGGTTCAAGTTTACTCTGTTCGGTCTCTGTCTAGAAATACCGCACTCTCCTGGGATGTCTGCTTGCTCGGATGTGCCACTCCAGGACTTCCAGGCGGAGACTGATTGTAGGTAAATATGGCGAGGCAGCGAGTTCGCTGTGGTGAGGTCGTACGTAGATACCGATCCCGGCCAAAGTTCCCAGTATGGGAACAACACAATATATTTTCACTTCTACATATCACAGACAGGTATATAATAATCAGTGAATATAGGTCACTCAAGCAAGAGATAATCTTAGAAGTTATTCTCCGAAAGTCGTAGGATCTGTCGACGGTAGATTGACGAATGACCACCCTGCGGTCACCAAGAACGAACGGGCGTTGAACCGTACGCGACTAGTTGTCGTGCGCGGATAATTTCGCTACTAATAAATGTTTGTCTGTAACTACACTTTTTTTATTATTAAATATGAAATACTAAATTAATTATCGCGTTTTAAGTAACGCAACGTTACAATAGATATCACATATCATTGGTGAACTTCGTGCCGAGGTAGCATTGTTACGGAACGCTATAGCGGTGAGTCGTTCGCCCGGTACCTCGTACGTAAATTGTCGTCGTGGAGCGCAAAATGTATCTGTAGGCAGTTTTGAGTCAGTGAAATTGGATGCCTCGTTGCCGGCCGCTGACCTCGCTACTACGCGTTATGCCCTGCGCCCCGCCCGCCCCACTTCCTCGCCAGAAGAGTCGCCACGTGCGCTAGAGTGTACCCTCCTACCTCCCGCCTACGCCGCTGCCGCCGCCGTTGCCCCCTCTAGACAACCTGCTGCCCAGCAACAAGGTCAGCAAGTAGCAAAGGGAAGAAAGCAGACCAAGAACCCTAGGAAGGACCCATTCGATGAGGAGGGCTTCACCCTGGTGGAGCGTAAGAAGAGGAAGCCCCCTTGCCGCAATCGATGTGGAACCGCACCGACCGGACCGAACCATCTACTTCGACCGGCTATTCCCGTGACGCTGCTGTATGTGTCCCGTTTGAACTTCTCCACGAAGGCTGATTATGTCATGCTGAAAACTAAACTCCAACTGAGGGTCCAGCGATTGGAGTCACGCCACAATGCCAATTTTAATTAATTTGTGCTGCGTGTTCCAACTGAACATCTCTCGACCTTCATGAATGAAGAGTTTTGGCCGAAAAGTGTCGTGTTTCGTCGATTCCGTGGAAGAATTCCAGACACTGACACTCCGCAAGTGCGTGGTACGTCGCAGGCTATACGTACTACATAGTGTTTATTTTTAGTTGAATTTTTATTTTTGTTTGAATTGTATAGCGAATTGGTGTTAACTGTAATGCTGTACAATTTATTGAAATAAATAAATCATGTTTTATTCAGACTGTACAATATGAACACTAAGTGGCAGCGTGGACTTGTAACTGCTGAGCTCGCGTCAGCCCTGTATGAGGTTACCACCGACGGAGGCGTAAAGCACCGCCGACACGTGGATCAGATGTTGAGGACCAGACCTCCTGTCAGTGAGACACAGAGACACCAGGATTATGACACTAAAGACCAAGAGGAGATTATCATTCCGCCACCTGAAGAATGGTCAGATATTATTGGTAAGTTAAATTAACTAAGTAAATTATATGAGTTGTTTATTTGCGATTAGTAATTTGTATCAGATAATTAATTAATTGATTAGTAAATTCATGATTGTTATGTCAATAACTTAGGGGAAAGGTATTATGTATAGTTTTGTAAGGTATCAGTACATTTATTCTTATATGTCATTCAGTGTAGGGTAGATTAGTATCGAATTACCAATTCAAAATGCTGTAATTTTGACAATTTTGTTTCTTTTTATTTATAAACTTCAATATATAGAAAAAAAAAACATTTAAAATTAAAAAGAAAAAGTTATTGTTGTAAGTCTGCTGATATTTTGTTCTATTCTCGGCGAAGAGCAATCTTTAAGGCGTCGGTCACATATTTTGCTGACACTTTGGCCTCTAGAATTGACCATATGGAAAAATCCATTGGGTTTAAGTCCGCCATTATTGCGAAGAAATAAAGCTCGGAACTTTTTCTTGCAAAAAAATTTGGGTTTCATGGGCTTTGTGGGATGGTGCCGAGTCTTGCTGAAACGTCCAATGGTTTCTACCGAATTTCTTACGTGCCCTACCTTGGACAAAGCATCATTTAAAATCTTTTCACGGTAGATTTGCTGGTTTATCTTTGCACCCTGCTCAATGAAAACGAGAGGTGAACGTCTCGTAGCAGTTACCGTGGCCCAAACCATCACTGATGCTGGTGCTTGCTTTCGCAGATAAATTCGTTGGTCTATATTGTCGTTTTATTTACACTTTAACCATAAGTGATCATTTTGTTTGTTCACATATTGCTGAACCGTAAAAATTTATTTTTTCATCGGAAAATACCAAATGTTCAAGCTTGCTATCAACGTGCAAGTGCTTTAACTCTTTAGCTCTTTCTAGGCGAACTGCCTTTTGTGCAAGTGTCAAGTCTTGCACTTTTTGTATTTTGTAAGGCTTCAGTTGCAGTTTATTTTTTAATATGCGTCCTATGCTCCGGGCAGATACATTAAGACTTTTCGCCAATTTAACTGCGCTTTGTCGTGGATTTTGTTAAATTCTAGCCTTTACCTTTCGAACCATTTCTGATGATGTTGCTGTTGTTGGATGTCCACCTCCATGGCGTTTCTTGATGCTACCCGTGTCATTGTAACGCGTGATGATGATGATTTAGAGGTGGGACGCCTGCTGGGCACAGGCGGATGGTCGGCTCTCCAGTTGGAGCTATTCCATCCAGTTCCCATTGCTTGGAGCTTTGGTATCCTATTGTCCCAGTTGCATTCCCTCCTCAAATCTTCCACTTCTCTTAATATATCTTAATATGTCTGAGTACCCAAGGTACTTGAGGTCTTCTTCTTTAATGTGATCATTACCAAATACTTCCCATCTTAGGCTAGAATATATAAAGCATTCACCTAAGTAGTGCTTACTCGTTTCCTCCTCGCCGCAGTGCGGGCAAGAGGAGTCCTCCTGTACCTTCATTATTGACAGATGTCTGTTCAGCCTACAGTGGCCAGTTAGAATACCCACCAACGTACCTAGATTGATTCTACTTAGATTAAGAGTGTACCTTACTTTTTTGTAGACGATAGTCGAGAGAAACATTTTCGACTGTCGACAGCCCTCAATGTTCCTCCATTCATCTGCTGATTCTGCTGAAGCCAGACGGCTTATTACCTTATTAGTGACGTTTGCCGGAATAGGGAGCCTAGGTTCAGGTCCAATGAACCTATCCTCTGCACCTTCTCTAGCTAATTCGTCTGCTTTTTCATTACCTTCAACTCCTTGATGTCCTGGGACCCAGGCTACTATTGTTTCAGTTTTTTCACCTAGCTTATTGAGTGTATTTTTACACTCTCTTACTAGAGCCGATTTATTTACTGGATTTTTAAGCGCAAGAAGTGCTGCTTGGCTGTCCGAGTAAATAATGACTGTTTTCTCGTTTATGTCCGACCTTGAGAGTACCATACTGGCGCATTCCATGATGGCAAATGTTTCTGCCTGAAATACGGTAGCCAAGGTACCTAGTGAGTAGGATGCGCTTCCTTCTTCTTCATCTTTATCAGGTATAAAGACACCAGCTCCTGCTAGTCCTGTACTACCTTTCCTTGAGCCGTCCGTATAGCAATTTATGCTCGGTCGGTCTGTCGGTAATTCCCAGTCTTCTCTGGCTCCTATATGTATGCGATATTTTTTATCGAATAATATTTCTTTCTTTATCAGGTCGTTATTGGCAAGGAGCATTTCGAAATTACAGCCTGATTTATCTGCTATGGAGGCATGCCCTTTATCCATAAAGTTGCCTTTCCACTCTTTGTTTATTTTCATTCTGTACCATTGCTCGGTAGCTCTCTTTTTGACCTCAATGTGCAAGGGATTTAGGCCTATTATCACTTCCAGAGCCCTGGTTGGAGTTGTTCTCAGGGCTCCAGTGACCATGAGGCATGCCAATCTTTGCACCTTGTCTAGCTCTTTTCTTGTGGATTGTATGTCTGTTCTTGGCCACCATACAATTGCTCCATAAAGCACTCGTGGTAGAATGATGGCCTTGTATATCCAGTGCATTATGCTAGGCGTCAGACCCCATTTACTACCCACTGCCCTTCTACATTGGAAAAGTGTTCTTATGACTTTACTACATTGTGATCTGACATGAGTGTCAAATTTCAGTTTGTGGTCGAAAATCACTCCAAGGTACTTTATTTCTGTAACTTCTTCTAGAACTGTGCCCTTCAATTTGATAGGTTGTAGTTCCTTAGGCTTCCTCTTGTTTGTGAAGAGAACTAGTTTAGTTTTACTGGGATTTAGATCAACGCGTGATGGTCCGATACACAAACATTTCATTCATGTAAATGTCATAGCGCATTAACAATGGCTGGTTGCAATTTTCCAGCCAAATACAAAGTAATGACACTGTGGCTTTTGAATTCCATCTGGATAACTTTTTTTAGCAGCGACGAAAAACAATGAGCTTCTGTATGTTTAGGAACAATACAATGGACTTACGACTGTGAAAAAATGGGCACCATATTGTAAACAGTTTGGTTGCTACAGGAACTTAAAGTTGGTAACACTTCGAGTGCCTACCCCTGTATATGCAAAATTTCAAGTCTGTAGGTCCAGCAGTTTGGGCTGTGTGTTGATATATCAACAGTCAGTCAGTTTACAATTTTATATATTAAGAAAGATTTGTGATATCTCGGGACTATGTAGTCCCGGACCTTTGGGAGGCGTACGTGGGGCCGAAGCCAACTTGTAGAGACCCTTTAGACAATTTAATCCAAATGTGACACCAACCGACGATTATCCCTGTATGCACTGTAGGAGTGCACAGAGGGACATTTGTGTAGGACTATTGTAAGGGATGAAAACGAAGGAAATCAGACTATTGTGTTGAGGTGCTAGTGGACTGGATATCTGGGACTATGGAAGGAACTATGGCGCCTGCCTGACCTATGTTTACAACACGGAAAAATGGGCAGGCGGAGACTCACCGATTCAATTAAATGGGCCCCCAAATGGTCGCTCGCTTAAATGTGGAAAGGTGTCACTGGACTTAAAACGATGATCACTTGCTCCCTGAGGGTCCAGCATCACGTGCCCACTCACCCTTACGTTTCACATCCACCCTTCGAGCATATAACTCTTGCTACTCCACTCAGACCTGCCTTCCACTGCAAGCCAGAGGTGGGGGATCTGTTCCTCGTCATTGTTCACTCTGGCCGGTCAACACAGGCAAGCCGAAGATGAGGAACATGACCTTCCCCCGGGAGAATGTTCAGGTGTGTGGGGTCGCTATTGCCCTTCAGCTCGCCTCAAGCTGCCCTGGGTAATGCCAATGCCCTGTTAGCCGTGTAAGTTTAGTACATGTCGCCCGCCTCTCACATGGCCTTTGAGAGGCTTATTATTATTATTATCAATATACTCTATAGTGGACATCTAGACTTATCTTACCATTTATCAACCCCAATAGAAACACCCTCCAACAATATAAATACCAACCCTATCAGAGTGTTAATAAGGAAATAGTTTACCATAAGATGGCTTGCATTGTATCATAAGGAGGCTGCTTACCACGAGATGCCTTGCATTGCGGATGGCACGCGCGAGGCGCCGGCACTTGTCACGCAGCACTCGCGGAGAGTCCTCCACCTCGGCAGTTCGCGCCGCAGCCCGCGCCCGTCGAGTCGCCGCCACCCGCGCCGCCGCCCGCGCCGCCGCCCGCTCCGTGTCAGCGGGCCGCGCCTGCTGGACGCTGTTCCCGACCGCGCTGGCTCCTGGGGCTCCTGACACCAGCCGCGCGCTGCTACGCTGCCCGCGCGGCTGCATGGCCCCGCGCTACTCGTCACCGCGCCGCTTGCCACCTGACGCGTCACCCACCGCTACCATTGCTCCGCAGGACATGACACTCAACACGAATAAACAATAGGCCACACCGCCGCCGTGACCTGATAAATAAATAAATGCGAAAGATGCATTGCAATATTGCATTGCATGCAGCTGTCTGTCTGTCAAACAAAACAAATATCTACAATCAGCAGTGCGTTCCGAGTCACGGCATAAAATCGATTGTATCGTGGCTGGCTATCGTCTAGCCCAAAGAGTATAGTAAGTGTCCTATACAGGAATAATACGGTCTAGCCCAAGTCGCTGTGAGCCCGATTACGATAGCCCTACAATGATCACTATGTCATAGATGACATCCATGCCATGTACTATCATCGCCCGTGCTTCAGAGCGTTAACACTAAGAAAAGTCACAACTGGCTGACGGCAATTTTAAAAATAGGTTATGTGGAGCATAAGAGTTTATTTTTAATCCATGATTCAAAGATTATAGTAAGACGACGTTAATTTCTTGGACCTAGAAAAGTAGTTAACCTACTCTTTGTATCCACGTAACGTAAATAAATTTTTACAAATTCTGTCGCTTTCAAGTGTCTGCGTCCATGTCGCGTTCAAAAGAGTTCCGAGTGGATCATAAGATTCATAAATTTAAGCAGTAATGGACGCCATTTGTATTCAACATTCGGAACGACTTGATGGGCGTGAGATATTTGCTGGTAGTTTTAGTATGTATGTACACTACTCGCCATGCAGAACGCGCCGAATAATGGGTTGCGTTCCTCATCATGAGGTCTTCTCACACACCCGGGGTGGGGGCGTGGGGACTCAGTATCGGGGCTGTTGCCCCCTGACTGAGGTTGCTCTCGCTGCCCATGTCAATGGGCAGGTCAGTGGGGTTGAGCACCGGAGTGCTCTGTTCACTGGCTCGGCCCGGCGCTCGACTCTGGTGGAGGAGCTGCGACGAGCTTGGCCGCTTGTGTTGCGTTCATTTTTCTTATGAAGGCCGGGTTTCTTTGGAGGGCTTCAAGGAGTTTGTTGAGCTCCTCCTCGTCCTTCTGCTCCTGGCAGGCCTCGTCTGCGGGTTCAGTTGGTGCTGCGGTTGTTGTGGTTGTAGCGGCAGGTTGTTCTGCCACGGCCTTCTTGTGTCGCTTTCTTGACCTCTGGCGACGGGATTTGACGGCGTCTATCCTGGTCGTAGGCGGGTTTGCCTCGGCCATGAGGGAGGCCGGCGCCGTCGTCTCTGGTGCAGAGGTAGAGGGAGGCTGCGTCTTGGTTGTTGTGGGAGTCGCTGTTAAGGCGATGGTTCCTGCCTTCTTGTTCCGAGCCTCTCTCCGGAAGACTGGGCAGGAGGTGTTGTTGGCTGCGTGGGCCCCCCCGCAGTTTGCGCACGTCGCAGGCTCTTCTCGAGGGCGAGGGCAGTCTCTGGCCAGGTGCTCGTCACCGCAGCGCACGCAGGCCAGTGTGCGGTGGCAGTTGTGGGAGGAGTGCCGGAACTGCTGGCACCTGCGGTTGCGTTCCCAAACGCCCGGGCCCTATATTTAATTTTCTCTATTTCTCTATAAATGTATATTTACCTCAGACCAATGAGGGCTTTTCAGACAGCATTAAAAAAAAAAATAGTTCAGAGTGCGATCAATAGACGGCGCTGACGTATGCTCTCATGTCAAAAATATACAGTCTACTCTATGGTTCCTGATTCAGTGTTGCCAACTTAGGGAATTTGCACTAAAACTGGTGGTTTAGAAACCCATTTTAGCGGAGAAATATTGTTTTTAGTGGCTGGTTTTTTTTTGTGGATTAGACTTTAGTTGGTGAAAAAAGACACTCTATCACTAAAACATTTAAAGTTTAATTTAAGTTACATTATCCTAAGAATTAGGTAGTTAATGCTATTTCATTATTGATTTTTCCACATTCTAACGCTTATGTGGAAAATAGTACTATATAATATTAAATAAATTGAAATCTTTATTATAATATTTAAGGTTAGGTCTTGTCATCGAGTAGATTTTGTTATGTCATACATTTTTGAAATTAGAGCATACGTCAGCGCCATCTAGTTCATTTTGGTAAAACTTGATTAAGAGCTGTCATGAAAAGCCCTCATTGGTCTGAGATATTTACGCAGTGGCTAAAGGGCTAAATACACCTAATGACTTTTTTTTTTCAAAATGTCGGACTGCCCACCTCATGTCAAAAACAGCTGGAGCGTTTGTTATTGCTATGTGCGCCGACCGATATGGCTTTGATTGATTTTTCCTCACCGATTTTCCATAAAAAAAACTGATGATGTTTAAATTAACAAAACAACAGAATGTACAAAAGGGAGGAGCGGCTTCATGTCGCTGTTGTGTTGGTGACGAGCGAAACGTAAGTAAATTAGCTTAATTTTTCGCTGAAAAACAAAATTCAAAATTCAAAAAGTTTATTTTGCAAAGTAGGTATATACAGGTTGATAATGATCCCTCTAGCTATATTCAAGAAACCTATTCTATGTTCGAATTAGAAAATATATGTTTTGTTACTTTTGTCTTGTTTCATACTAAAAACAAAAGATATCGACTGTCAAAGTTTTCCTACAAAAACCGAATAGCGTTGTCATATCACTGTCAAGCTAGACACGTGACGCGCGTCACCGCCTCGCCTCGCCACGACCGGCCGGCTTCCAAACGTTGTCGGCAAATTACCCTTTGTCGCGAGCCGACAAGTAAGTATTCTTTATCCGAGCCACCAAAGGACACCGTTTTTGTTTTGCATGCCGAGAAATCGGAGAAATCAGCGATCATAAGTTGCAATTTTCCCTTCATACTTTTACGGGCTTAGGACCGTCAAAATACAGAAGTTGTTTAGATTGCGCTAATTTGAATAGGATTTATAATTTACAAACAGCAAGTAGGTACCTAAATTACGAAATCGTTAGGTAAGTACTTAGTCACTTCTGTATTCAGGCGTACTTAAAAAATTGAAATCAACTTATGTACAAGTAATTGAAATCAACGAAGTTGTATACCTAAACTAACATTAGCTGTACTTCAGCAATTGTTCGAAATGCAGTCCGTTTCTCTAAACAGAGTCTAGCACGTTTCACTGCATTCCTTCTCAGTTTTCTCAGCACTACAAAGTCACTTTTTACATCGTTAAATGCACTGATAATACGGTCTTTCAGTTCTTCGCGGCTTTGAGACTCCTCCGAGTATACGCGGCGTTTGATTTCTCCCCACAAAAAAAAACACAGGGCGTGAGGTCTGAAGCACTTTGTCACCAATAATACCGGCCCACACATTAACACTGAACCGCACTTGATGGTGATGTTCGCGAATCATGTGTGGGTTTCTGTACGACCACCAGTGTTCATTGTGGCAATTGTACAGACCCACACGTGTAAACATTGACTCGTCAGTCCGTAAAATGTTTTTGTTTTGGTTCTGAAGGAACCACTCACAAAACGTGCGACGATTTTGCGCGTCAGCCTCATGCAGGTGCTGCACTGTCTGAAAATGATATGCATGAAGTCCAGCATAGTGCAACAATTTCCACACTGTTGGTTGGCTAATTTCAAACCGCTGAGCTGCGTCTCGCGTACTGGCTCGGGGGTGCCGCTCAAAGAAGTCGAACACAGCATCTTCTACCTCAATAGCCAGACGTGGCGCGCCAGCCCCTTGTGCATGGCTTGGCACGGTAAACTGACCATAATCCAGTAGCCGCTGGTTTACCGCTAAAATCGTTTGACGATGTGGAACCGTGGCGTTGACAAGTCCTTGAGCACGAAGCCGAGGAATGTTCTCCTCTTCGTACAATGTTCTCGCTCGGTAAAGATTTTCTCCACTGAGGATGTAAGTACACTCGCACCATTTCGTAATATTCGCGAGAAGAGTACATCGGCATCGTGACGACTCGAAAATAGTTGCGCGGCGGGAGAAAATATGCATTTTTATTGTATTTGCGCATGCACTCGTGACGTCGGTGCGCCGGCGACTGGCGATCGCGCCCGCGGGCCGGGGCGGGGGTAGGTGGTACACAGGTGTACGGGAATGTTTTTCATTGATGGTTGGGGCCCGGCGGCTAGTCGCGTAGGATAGCCATTTTATTCGCAATTTGGAAACTTTTCCCGATAAAAATATGGGGGAAAAAAAACCTTTTTTTTTTACGATTCTGTGTTCTATTAGTGATTTGGATTCATAGATTTCAATAAAGCTAGGGGTTTCATTATCAACCTGTATAATACACGTTTCACAAGTCAAATTTTAATCTTATAAAAATATATGTAATAAAATAATAAATGTACATGAACTACTTAGATTAAATGTTTATTTAATTTATGTAGCAATATATATACGATTGAAATTATAGGTAAAATATTATTATACAAGGTGAAATCCAATCAACCGCCCGAACCCATACCGGAGACCCGGCCAGGGACCAGGAACAAGGTTCAATGATCACCAACCGAGCCCCCAGCACGAATCCAGGCGGCCGACCAAATCCCATCCTATATACTACATAGTAATAGGTTACATAATATAAATACATGCCTACCTCCGCCCATTCGATTAGTCTTGCTAAGAAGAACGGGCAAGAAACTTGGCAAGATCATGTCTTTTTTTTAACATAAACTTAAACTATACATTGAATTACTTATATCTACTTTAACCAAGGGATAAGAAAATACAAGACAGCAGGAATTCAGGTTAATGAAAAAAGAAAAACATATATATCTTTGCCTACCTGTCTCATATAGTCTATTTCCTTTTACAGTCTGTAATTAATTAATGTTAACTCTTAAGAGGAATCAAAAGTTAGGAAATTATATTAATTAATTAAATTATTACCTACTATCATCAAAATTAGTATCACTATAACACCATGCTTCACCATCATCCAAATATTCATTTATTTTATAATATGCCTTTTTCAGTAGGCCCTGCTTAATATACTGTTTAAACTTATTCTCTGACAAAGTAAGGACCTCTTTTGGAAGTTTATTGTAAAATCTTATACCATGTCCTACGAAAGAGGTACTCACTTTGGCGAGTCTGATTTTTGGAAAAGCCAGTTTATACTTATTTCTGGTTTCCTTACAATGTTGCTCACCAAGCCTTGGGAGAGACTCAACATTTTTTCTAACATAAAATATGTAATACTTACCAAAATGTTCATGCCAGAAAAGGGGAGAGGCCAGGAAGACCTTACAGAGCAAGAGCGGAAGATATGTAATAAAAATAACTGGTCAGGCAGCAATTAACGGGTTCTCTAGTCAAGACTTCACCGGCAAAGTTAAAAAATATTATAGCAGCTATCGATTAGGCCCATCTTTCAAAGTTATGTCTGAATGACATACAGTTAAGTTATCCCATCTACTGTTGGGACACATGAGCTGGGACAAAACACTGGTACATGTGGACCATGTGGTTTACATGATGGATGACACTTGTTCAAAATCCCATTACTTCATTGTGTAGTGAAATTATTTGTTTTACTTTCTGTAATACTTGCGTTAAGTGATATTATTAAATTTTTTCAGAGATGCCAAAGGGTGGTGGAGTCTCTATGCCTGGCCTGACCAGCCCACTCTTATTCTACCTACTCTACCTGAGGACCCCTGGACGCCTATTCCTAACCCAGATCTAGACCAAGCACCCTTCATAGAGCCTGTGGAAATTGCCCTGTCCCCGCCTGCGCTTGCATAAGGGACATAAGCCAAGTCAATGGGCGGAAGGCTACAGTGTAATATATAATTTGTAAGAATAAATAATTTCTATTTTTGTAGAATATTTTTGGTATAATTTTTTTAGTGCTATCTTTACGTATAATAGTTATGAGATAAGTAAGTACACTTAAGATAACTGATTCATTCTAAACAATTTAAGAGATAAGCTCACCGCTGTATTCAACTTTAATCCTTGTAATCAATGAACCTCGGGAATTTTGCCTGAATATACTCAATACGTGATCTTTAAATTTCATATTGTGGATTCCAAACCTGAGACGCGTATTCCAGATGACTCCGAACAAAGGCACAGTACAGTATTTTCATGGATTTTAAATTCTTGAAGTCACCTGATGTCCTCATAACAAACCCTAACGATTTTGAGGCTTTGCTTACAATGTTATTGATATGTTCATGAAATAAGAGCTTTGAGTCATGAATTACGCCCAAATCTCGTATACTTGTAACTTTTTTTTATATTGATGCTCTTAAGTGAATAGCCAACGTCTAGAGAAAAGTGCCTCCTGGAGAATGAAACATAAAAACATTTGGAAACATTTAAGTCCAGCTTATTAGCCAATCAGTAACTTTGGAACCTGTTTAGATGGACTGCAGTTTATATATATCTTCAAGTGTGCGTATTTGCATTAAGATCTTCATATCATCAGCAAATAATAAGACTTTATCAGCATTAAGAAAACAGATATCTATATCCTGTATAAATATAATAAACAATATAGGACCAAGCAAAAAACCCTGCGGTACACCAGAAGGGATAGATGTCCAAACAGATGTAGAGCCATTTAATACTACAGCCTGGTTTCGTTTCTCAATACAAGATGTAAACCATCTAAGAAGGTCACCATGAATTCCAGCATTAATTAACTTTTGTGTAAGAACTTGATGGTCAATCCGATCGAAGCATTTGCTATAGTCCGTATAAATAACATCAACCTGTGAATGTTCATCCATACTACGTGTTATAAATTCATTAGCTGTTACTAGGTTGGAAACTACAGACCAATTCTTGAGAAAGCCATGTTGGTTGGGATTAAATGAAGATTTAAGAGCAGCGTAGACTTGATAGTAAACAATATAATACTATGTCATGGTCATGCAATAGTTCCATGAAACAGCCAAGCTATACTTTTTGACCACGATGTAGGGTTGGTAGAGTTTGGCCTTGTAGAGTTAAGGACTTGGCTCTACATGAGATCTGATAACTTTTTAACAGTGAAAGCGTTATGAGCATGGGAGTACTGGCAACCTAGTTTACCATGAAATGTTTTTGATGGGTTTTATTTACATATAATATCACAAAGTACCTAAAAAGTAATATAAAAGGTACTTGATTTCATGAGCTATCATCGATATTGATTTTATCAGAATCAAGTGCATGTCTCCTTTCATACATAAAAAGTATAATACACTGTCAGTGCTTTTGAATGAGCGTTTTTCCATATGTCAAATTTAGTGTTCAATAAGATTCCAAGATGGCACTTTCGTAAAATGGGGTGAATAGGGTAACTTTTCAACTTTGTTGCCAATTTTAACCCATTTATAAATCAAATAGATGACGTTTAAATACTTAAGTTTTTGTCCGGATGCCTATTTTTCTGAATTACATTATAAATTTACTAGGTTTTCTAACAATATTTCGAGAAAATCCTTAAAATGTTGCTGAACCCGATTCACCCCCGCGATGGGGTCAATAGAATCGAAACAGGTGTGTAAAGGGTTTTTTGTTAGGGTTGGCAACTGTAATCGCGGGATTACAGAACTGCAGAGCTGATGATAAAGGGAAAATGGATGGGTTGACACGAGAGAAGAAAAAGATTGTGGGATATAGAATGTGGGTGCGCTGACCTGGTTCGAATGTTTCGATGGGCCGGCAAATCCGCCGCGTTTCTTCTCCTCTCGTTGGGCTGATTGAGTTGACGGTGATGAGCAGTGATGAGCTGGATGTCTTGGAGTAATGTACACAGCACTAGTATGAACACAACACTGTAAATACGCGAGATTGTTTGTATTGGCGGCGCGAACGTGTACACATGTGTCGTTCTGGACGATTCGGACGGAACAGAGCGAGCGCCGGCGCGCGAGTCGAGTTGGCGCCAGGCGCTGTGTTGCGAAATTACTCATCCGAATGCGTCACGCTTGTGGCGTGAACATCCTGGGGGGGCCGGGGCTGCGACTCCTCTTGAGCTGAATCCAACGGCAGCCTGGCTATCTTGAACACAGGTCGTCGCAGATTTCCATGAGCTGTGTCCAGATCCACAACTCGGATCACTCCATCCTTGCCAGGTATCGTGCGGAGAATTCTCCCCAGCTTCCATTGGAGCGGAGGCAAGTCATCCTCTTTGATGAGGACCAGTTCACCCACTTGAGGAGGGGAAGAAGGGGAGAGCCATTTGGAGCGGGTTTGCAGGGTATGGAGGTAGGATCTGGACCAGAGAGTCCAAAAGCGCTGAGAGAGCGCTTGAATGAGTTGAAACCGTTTAAGAGCAGATATGGGTCTGTCGTCAAAAGACTGCTCAGGTAGAGCGGTGAGCGGACGACCAATAATGAAATGTCCGGCCGTGAGGGGTTCAAAGTCCGTAGGGTCGGATGAAATTGGGCAGAGGGGTCTTGAGTTGAGTACAGCCTCAATTCGAGCCAAAAGGGTAGAGAATTCCTCAAAAGTGAGGTGCTGTTCACCTATCACGCGATAAAGTAGTTGCTTGGTGGATTTTACGTTTATTTCGTGCAGTGCGCCGAACCAAGGCCCTTTAGGCGGGTTTAATAACCAAGTTATGTGCTGATTCGCGAGTTTGTGAGTGATTGCATCATTGTTTGACCTGAGGAAGTTCTGAACTTCAATGAGTTGATTCCTAGCACCTACATAGTTTGTGCCGCAGTCTGAACGAATGAGAACCGGAGTACCGCGACGTGAGATAAAACGTTGCAATGCCGCAAAGAACGCTTCCGTTGAGAGTGCAGAGACTGGTTCCAAATGAACCGCCTTTGTTGCGAGGCAAACGAAAATACAAAAGTACGCTTTAATGAGTTTCGCGTTCCGCAACGTGCTGGATTTAACGAAGAAGTGGCCAGCAAAGTCCGTCGTGACGTGACTAAAAACTGGCTGAGGAGTAACTCTGTCTGCTGGGAGATCAGCCATGAGCGGAGCCTTAGGCTGAGCGCGGCACCGGAAACATCTAATACATTTAAACACGCGGTGTCTAATAATACGACGAGCGGACAGAATCCAGTACTGCTGGCGTAATATGGCGTGTAATGTGTCAGCTCCAGGGTGGCAGTGTATTGTGTGATAGTGATCTATAATGAGATCTACGAGCGGACTGGAGCTGGGTAGAATGAGTGGGTGTTGAGCGTCATACCTAATTGACGCGTGAGAGAGACGACCACCGACTCTCAAGAGGCCGTCCTTTATGAAGGGCGAGAGACGCTGGAGCCGAACGGGACAAACTTTATCAGTCTGGATACGATTAATGTCTTCAGCAAACTCATTGTGCTGAACAGAGCGGACCCAGTGCAACAGAGCGTCCCTGCGTTCACTAGCTGTCAACGGACCAGAGCGCCGTGCATCTGGGCTGTGCCGACAATTGAATATGAACCTTTTAATACAAGCCGTCACTCCGACGAGCTTATCAAGTGAGCTGTAGCGAGTGAGCAAGTCCAGATCGATATCTGGGACTGCTATGTGTGCTGGTACCTTTTTGGGCTTAAGGCCTGGGAGAGCATGATGGCCTAGAGCGGGTGGCATCTTGGGCCAAGTGCAGGTAGGTTCTTTGAGCCAACTGGGTGACCACCAAAGGTCATGAAGTGAGAGAGATTGGGCAGACATGCCTCTGCTTGCACAGTCAGCAGGGTTGAGATTCGTGGGCACATGCCTCCACGTATGGCTAGTTGAAATAGCTGTGATCTTAGCCACTCGATTGGCCTCGAAAGTCTGTAATCGGTGAGGTGGGGTATTGAGCCATGCCAACACTATTGTGCTATCTGACCAGCATGTGTGTGTTTGAATGTCTATATGAGCTGACAATTGGGCTGACACTCGAGTCATGAGCTGAGATAAAAGAGTCGCGGCTGACAACTCCAATTTCGGGATTGAGAGACGAGTCTTTATGGGTGCGACCTTGGACTTGCCAATGATTAGGTGTACATTGACATGTCCAGTGATATTGCGCTCATGAAGGTAGATAGCAGCACCAAAGCCAGCCTCTGATGCGTCCGCGAACCCGTGAAGTGAGTAAGTAGACGTGGGCTTGTACTTACAAATGTGCCGAGGTAAACGGAGGTTTGAGAGCTGAGGAAGATCCTCTGAGATGTGTTGCCACTCTGTGTGGACTTCTTCAGAGATAGGCTCATCCCATCCTATTTTCAGAAGCCAAAGCTTCTGGAGAAGAATCTTTGCGCGGAAGATGACTGGAGTGACCCAGCCATTGGGGTCATAGAGAGACGCTACTGTACTGAGAATGGAGCGCTTTGTGACTTGAGCATGAGTGGGCAGAGAAATGCGATAAGTGAACTCATCAGTTTGAGGAATCCACTGTATTCCCAGAACCTTAATGGAATTAGAGTCGGGACTGAAGTCAAAGTCCTTGGGCATGTCGCACTGGTCATCTGGGAACCGTTCAAGGAGCTGAGGCGAGTTGGAGGTCCATTTACTGAGCTGAAAGCCACCTAGGGCGAGTAACTCGATCAGTTCGCTTTGGAGCGACTGAGCAGATTCTACAGAATCTGCACCTGAGAGAATGTCGTCCACAAATATTGATTTGCGGAGGACCTGAGCAGCGTGGGGGTAGCGATGACCTTCGTCATCAGCCAATTGGAGTAAAGTGCGGATGGCATGGTATGGGCTGGACCTTAATCCATATGTGACGGTATTAAGGGCATACGTGAGCAGGGGCTGGTCGGGTGAAGACCGCCAGAGAATGAGTTGAAAACGTCTTTGCTCTGGGTGAATGAGTATATTTCGGAACATCATTCGGATGTCTGTGCTGAAAACTTGTGAGTGGATCCTGAAGGACATGATAATGTCAACAATATCTTGCTGAAGAGCCGGACCTGTATGAAGACAATCATTTAGATTGACGCCGTTTGAGCTCTTACAACTTCCGTCAAACACACAGCGTAACTTTTCTGATCCTGGCTTGAATATGCCATGATGTGGGATATAGAAATGGGATTTATGAGCAAAGGTATTGGGGTGACACGGCGACATATGGCCCAATTTTATGTAATCTGACATGAATTCTACGTATTTCGAGCGGAAGGGCGGGTTCGCTTGCAACTTCTTCTCTAAGTTGAGAAACCTGCGCAGTGCAATAGCGTGAGTGGAACCTAATGTCGGTGCGTTGTGCAGAAAGGGCAGTGTAACCACATATTGACCTGATGGTTCACGAGTAGTTGTGGTGCGGAAAATGTCCTCACACTGATCCTCTAATGGGCTGGTATGCTTGTAGGTTTGGGGTTCCTCGGATTCCCAAAACCTCTCAAGACTTTTGTGAATGTCATGAGTGGAATGCTCTGAGTCCGTGTGAGAGCCGACAATGTGAACTGAGTTGACCTGATTCGTGGGTGAAGTATGTAAACTTTCGAAAGGTCCAATCAATGTAAAATCAAATATCGTGCCGAAGGCTATAGGCTTGCCAGGGCCGAGCGAAACCTTGGTTCCGTCTAACACTTGACCAAGAACGTCAGATCCTAGTATTAGATCAACCGGAGCTGGTGTGTGATATTCTCGATCAGCAAGAGGAATCGGCGGGTGACCTGTTAACTGAGCGAGATCTGGAACCTTTTCCAACGGTAGGTACCCAGTTACGTTCTTCAATATATGGGCTGTGGCCGTGATCATAGGTGTGTCACGGTGAGTAGGTCGGCATACAATTGTAATTGATGCCTTTGAGTCTTGTGTGTGCTGATTTCCAACTCCTGCGATTTTTAGAGATGTATGTTTTAATGGTAAATTTAAAATTGTGGCCATGCGCTGAGAACAAAGAGTCAGCATACTTCCACAGTCTAACAGGGCTCGTGCTGAGTGAAATTGACCATTTACGTCTGCTATTTTAAGTGAGACGGTTGGCAACAAAATTGGCGTGTTGGTGACGTTCACTACACGTTGTGCGGAGTTACAGTAATTTTCTGTTGGAGTTGAAGTCATTGAGTGACAATGAGCTGAGTGTGTATGTGATGAGTGAATGTGTGATGAGTGTGCTGAGTGTGCTGAGTGCTGGTCGTCCTCGCCTTCATAGTGCTCTGTTATTGTAGGTAGTCACTGTTGACTACCTACCCGAGACCTACTTGGCGATCGCGATTGAGTGGGCGAGTTGGGATGGGACGTATATGCCTGTGTAGCATGCGCCGAATGGTATTGAGGCTCATGCGCTGAGCGCTGTCTGGGCTGCTCACGTAGAGACGGAGGCAGCAAATGAGCAGATGAGCGTGTCGGAGACATGGCCCCATGGCGATGCAGTGAAGTATGGTGGTCAGACCGCCCACACTCCTTGCATGCACGTGTAGACCTGCACTCGTTCTCATAATGAGGACCCAAACAGCGTCAGCACCGGTTGCGTGAGTTCACAAAATCCCACCGACCTTGAATCGGCTGGTTGTTGAACTCTGGGCAGGCGATGAGTTTGTGTCCCCTATTCCTGCAGTATGGGCATGGCATACTACCAGTAGGGGAAGAAGGTTGAGCCGAATAATTCTGTCGGCGAGTGGGTGATGGGGATGATCGGGCCGAATAAACTGGCTGACGAGCGGATGATGAGGACGGTTGGGCCGAGTAGGTTAGGGCGTCACCGAATGCCAAGAACGGCCTATGGGGAGCAGGTTGAGGAGAGCGATATTCTTGCCGGCTCCTAAGCGGAGCTATGGGGCGGAATTCTCGAGTAGCCGTATAAGTCTGACGGGAACGTCGAGTGGGCTGAACTAGCTGATTGAGCTGAGCGAGCCTTTCTGACGGGCCGAGCCGTGCTGAAGAAGGAGCCTCCTGTGACGCAAGGGACGATGACTCATTCTCCTTGCAGCGTGCGTGCTCTTCCAAAAACTCAATGAGGTTCTTGAGCGTGGGCAGAGTTGCACGAGATCCGTACTTCCGCTCGAAAAGAGTGCGGAGCTCGCCTTGTAGTTTTCGCACTACCATGGACACGAAAACATAGTCAGAATCTTTCATGGGCAGATCCAGATTGCGCAGAGCGCTTTGCGCTGAGATAAGCGGAATTAAGAACGATGTGCGGATATCCGAGCGCATGTGGATGTGCGGAAGGTTCATGATGATGTCCACAAACCGGTCAATGAGTACACGACGATTGTCGTAACGCTTGGTTAGAATTTCCATGGCTATGGGATAATTCTCGTTGGTAGGGTAGAGGTGTTTCACCATATCATGTGCCTCACCCTTTAGGGCGCCTAACAAGTAATGCAGTTTGACAGCATCCGAGACTGTAGCCATCTCACTGACGAGGCTCCTAAAAACGGCAATAAATGAGGGCCATTCTTCAACGTTCGAATGAAACTCCGGTATGGGTATTTTTGGTAGAACACCAACGGGTGTACCTGAGCTGATGGGTTGCGTCTTGTCCGGAAGAGCTGATTTTACTTTTAAATTTTCGAATGCCACTAGTATAGCATCATAATTGCTAAGTGCCGACTGAAAATTTTTTGTGTAGGTTGCCTCAGTTTCGTCGGACAAATCCTCATCGTCAAGGATCTCATAATATACGCTCTCTAACTTAGTTTTAACGCTTTGTATGTTTGCGTAACGAGCGGTGAAGTCCGCCACAGAATAAGTTTTTCTGTCGCCTGCCTCGACCGCCGCACCGATCTCCTTTAACAGAGCTATCGCCTTTACGGCCTCACGAAACATCGCGGCTTGTGATTTCGAAGGCATTTTAATCTTGTTAAAGTAGGTGGTTGATTACTAAGATAAAATACTCAACGAGTTTGAGCTAAACTATAAGAGCGGACGTACAACTAAAACAATTGATGAGATCGATGAATAGAGCTGAGATACTTGCGCGGATGAAGTAACAATGACTATGTTCAAACGGAATACGGAACTCTTAAATAAACACGAAAGAGAAAAAAAAAAAAAAATTTTTCTTTTTAAACAACCTGTATATGAGCTGATAAACCAACGTGGAACACCCTATATGTGTACCACAAACAACAAGATCAGAGATGAGAAGAGAAAAAAAAACAAATTGTTTACTATATTTGTGCTATATATATATACCCGGGTAAAAAAGGCAGACAATAACACAAATAAACGGTCCGGCAATATATTACTGCGACGTGAGATTACCGCAACACAAAAATATCGAAAAGGGCTGATGAACCTGTTCACTTTTATGTTATTTGCCTTGAAATCACGTGCCGACAATACGCTTTGGTTCTTGTTTACACGAAAGTACCTTTACAACAACAACATCAGTCGTCGAAAATTCTATTTATAGAATAAAATACCTACCTACAAGCCTCGAACGCGTAAACAAACAAAGAATGCGTTCACCTGGCAGAAATCGTATCTAAATGTGCGGACAATCCAATGATGCTAATCAAGCTTTAATCAACGTAATAATACGTAACCGTATAACGTGTGTACTTATGTACTCAACACACGTAACTTACGTATATATGTGACGTATATAAGTGCACGAAATAAAGCAAATTTATACTCGTTCCGAAAAAAAAAATATCTCGCAAAATCTCGTAAAATTTGGGTTTAATAAAGAAGTATAGTGGACTGTAATAAACAATTGGGCTGAATGAATATAATTATATTATCTGAGCTGAATAATAATAACAAACTGAGTTTATTCTGTAAAGGGGCGTGGGGGGGGCCGTTTCTATACCGATAAATGGAATTTTCTAGGCGGCGGTTCTAATTACCTACCCGCCATAGGTATTCGAGACCACAAAATATTTTTTGCCGGGAAAGGGGGCAAAATATTTAACCGGGTGAAAATGGACTGTAAATCGACGGGGGCTGGTTCAAACAAAGTTACGGGCCGGCGGGGGGGAGACGGGGGGTGATATAAACCAAAAATTTTCCGCTCGACCAAATTTTTTCTTGTATTGAAAATGGACTGTAGTAAATCGAGGGGGCTGGGGGGGCCGGGGTTTCACGGCTCGAAGTGACCAAAATGTAATCGCGGGATTACAGAACTGCAGAGCTGATGATAAAGGGAAAATGGATGGGTTGACACGAGAGAAGAAAAAGATTGTGGGATATAGAATGTGGGTGCGCTGACCTGGTTCGAATGTTTCGATGGGCCGGCAAATCCGCCGCGTTTCTTCTCCTCTCGTTGGGCTGATTGAGTTGACGGTGATGAGCAGTGATGAGCTGGATGTCTTGGAGTAATGTACACAGCACTAGTATGAACACAACACTGTAAATACGCGAGATTGTTTGTATTGGCGGCGCGAACGTGTACACATGTGTCGTTCTGGACGATTCGGACGGAACAGAGCGAGCGCCGGCGCGCGAGTCGAGTTGGCGCCAGGCGCTGTGTTGCGAAATTACTCATCCGAATGCGTCACGCTTGTGGCGTGAACAGCAACAATAACTTTATTTTATTAACCAACTCAAAAAGAAGAAACTACATGGCAAGCTTAAATAAACTTTGAATTAATAAACATTATTGTTAACATTACAGATTTTTTTTGTTTTTTTTGTTTAGTTTTGCTATTGGCTTTTTCAAATTGAAATATTATAATCTTTTAATGCCTGAACAAATAATAAATGTTCGAAATCGGAATTTGAACAAAAACGTTCAGCTTATAATATAGGGAGGTATTTATAAATATTATTTGTACCAGCCCTATCAATTCACCCCTTTGCTGACCCTATTCACCTCTTTCATGAATCTATTGCCCCCAGTTGTGACCCTATACACCCCATTCTGATACCCTATTCACCCCCTAGGAAACCCCAATAACCCCGAAAATTGTAAAAATCGAGGTTAAGTAAGTATTTTGAGATTATACAATCAAAAACAGAATATTACAACTTATCTTTGGTGTTTTTATATTCCTTTTAAAATTATTAATATCTAGAAATCACAAAAAAATACTAGAAATTATTACAAATGCCACAAAATTGAGGTTTTAGGAAGAGCATATTTCATGCTGTTTGTAAGGTCGTATTTAAAATGTTTTTATTTTTAATTTGGGTAATGATTTGAGCATGTTTTCATTGCCAGCACAAAATACAATTCTTTGGCTACAAAAAAAAAGTATTGCCATAGGGGACTCATAAAAAAACATAATATTAATTCCGGTTGAAAGAAAATACTCGGCTGCTACCCTATTCACCCCTGGAACCCTATTCACCCCATTTTACCAGTATTCTTTAGCAACAGAATCAAAGACAAAATTTGCACCGATTCCAAACAAACGAAAAACCACTTTGACATTGATTGCTACGACACATTTTATTTATGGGGACAGGGACAGCGCCATCTGAAAGAAAGCTAAGAACGAATAAAAAAAACAATGAGAAAAGCCAGGAAAAGCCTTAGAATCTTAGAAAAAGTAAAAATACCAAGAAGTTTACAACCTAAGTGGAGATATGACCTCTTTTTAAAATAAATGACCTCATGAAAGGTAAAAAATATCTTTATTTATTTGTCAATGCAAGTGCTCGTAAAGGCCCACTTTTAATGCATCAAAACCGAACAGAAAGTTGATCATTTTGCCCTAGGGCTTTATTATTATTATATATTTTTTTATTTATTTACAATGGTTAGCTAACCTGCAGCCTTTCCTGTGTACCATAAATGTTATACTTTTTTTCCACTGTTTAACCAATTTTGCCTTTTGAGCCAATCATAATTTAACTTAGACCATATAAGACTGGACCACCTTTAAGCGTATTGCCACATACAGTCAGTTCTGCCACTTTTGGTGGGGGACGAGGTAGCCACCCGTACATAACCAAATCATGTTCCTAAAAACGCACACACATGCGATTAGCACACCTGCAATATAACTTTACGTAAATACGTACCATCTTTGAATGTGTGCGTTAAATTTAATAGAGATGGGAGCACGTCTATCGATAAATACATAACTGACACCATTCCATCAAAATGTATTCAGGTGGACAAAATCTTCTCTATGTCTACATATAAAATGCAACATCTGTCTGTCTGTCTGTATGTACTCTTACTTATAACTTGGGAACCAACCATTGGATTTTGATGCAATTTTCATTGTAAGGTAATTTCTTGAGGAAGGTATTAGGTTATGTATCATAACGATATGATAATATAATATATTTTATTATAAGATACAAATTAACATTTATTTTCTTCATATAACTTAAATCTATTTGAGATTGAAAACATTTCGTGTGGATAGATTTATTTATTAGTCATTAACAAACAAGAAATTATTAAAATTTTAAAACTGGTTGTGTTTTATCGATAACTAGAGACTGGCTAGCGAAAGCTGAACCCAGAGATTTTTATAGCGGCAACCCTGCCGAAAATGTCATCATGGCGTTTGTTGTTGTTGACGTAGTCTTTGTAATTACGTTGTGTTTGAATTTGTGATAAAATTTATTATTTTCCATCATAAATCATGACTAAAACTGTGAAGAGTGCTGTTCGACAGATTTTATTTACTATGATTAGTAAATACAAACAAAAACAAGAAGAGCATATCGCTAGAATCAAGCAAAAAGAGGATTGTTTACATGTTGCAATGGAATTCATAGGTTAGTGTAACATACCCATCTTGATAATTTTATCCATGTTATTAAAATGTAAAATGAACTATGTCATGTTCATATCAAAAATTACCAAGTATTTACTATGATATACTTGAATGTGGATTAAAATTTTAATATTCTACCTAAGAATATACTTGGTTCGCATAAATGTATAATTTTTATTAATTTACAGAAAAGAATTTTGATACTGAAGAAGCTTGTGCAGCTTTACAAAGTCTCAAGAAAATTAAAGAATTGCATCAACAAGAGTATCTATCTCAAAATAAATATTTCCAAGAAATTGCTTCAATGACTGAAACTAGTGTATCCACATTAAATAAAATAAACAATGAAGGCAAACTGAATAATGGAGTATTCAGCACCTCTGGTACAAAACGCCCACATAAAGCGACAATATCCAACTTGGACAGCTTTGGACAGCAATGGATCAAATGGAAAGTTTTATTATAAATGTATGTGATGCAAATGATGACAATATAAGTTCAGATGAATATGAAGTTGAATATCTGGAAACAGACTTTGATTATAGCGAATAATAAATTTTATATATTTTTGTCATGTTTTGTTTTAAGTACTCCCATCCTTTTATCTCAAAAAATTAAAAATAGAAGAACTATTAATTCTCATTACTAATACATATCATAGTTCCCACATTGGTTTTATGTATTTATTTTCTTTCATGTATAAATACACAGTAATTAAAGATTCGGATTATTTAATTTTCCGAATGCCAGTTCCAAAAAATGAAAAGTATCAAAACTAAAATTCCTACTATACACTGTAATACCAGCATAAGATTATTTAAATTTGCCGCGCTTTGCTAGGATCATATTTCAGTAGCCAGACTACCATCGATAATACCCGATACATGCCTAGCTATTCCCGACGAGGCTACAAGCCATTTTGGAGCAGCGAGACTAATTAGGGAGACTATTGTGTTGCCGTAGTTTGTAAGTTCTTATTTTTAGGTAAATTCTTACGTTTTAGAAAAAAAAAAATAGTTGTAGAATTTTTCAAGCAAGTAGATTCATTAAAGATTTAGTAATATTTTCAGTAAATATATTAATTAACTATTGCTTATATTGCTGCCTACGATGAATTAATTGAAATTAGTTTTAGAAAAATAAAAATAACAGTGGATTCGGTAGAAGAAAAATATTACTACTTAAATTTTGCTGTACACTTTATGAAATAGTAGAATATTTCTAAACACAAAAATCAAGTTAAGGTGAATTAAGATTAAGGTATTGATGAATTTCTAGGTAATTTTTTGTAGTAGTTGGCAACACCAAAAATAGTCTCGCTACGTGCGCATTCCTGAATCGTGACGTAGGCGTACTCCCTACGAGACTAACTTAGTCTAGTAGGGTGTACGCCTACGTCATCGTGAGGAACTTATGGCGCCAAATATGAACTTTATTAATTTTCAAAAATTATGTTTATATAACGAAATACATCGCTATGAATACTCTTAATATTATTAGAGTGCATTACAAACTAGAAAAGATCAATCAGAAACAAACCCAAAGACAGAATTTTTTCAAATTCCTGTCTTTGGGCTTGTTTCTGATTGATCTTTTCTAGTTTGTAATGCACACTAATAATAGTTTTCAAAAATAAAAGGTATGAGTAAATGACGAACTAAATAACCAAAAATATACTTACAAGTGAAATGTAACATCATTTGTTTGTAAACTTGATATGTAAGACTTTTTTTGCACCCATACACAGCACAAAACGCCATTTTTCTCGGAGCTCTTCATGCAAAGACATTCGGGAATCGTATAACAGAAATGGCGGCTGAACTAGTTTTATATAACGCGTTAGATATAGAATCTCATAACTTTGGCAGAAAGAAAAGAAAGAAAGGCCTGTTTAAGGCGTCTCCTTTGGTATATGCTCTAAGTAATTTAAAGTTCACAAGATTATATTTGTTTTATTTCCTCACACTATGCTACGCTCGTGTTTTAAATCGTCCTCGTGATTTATTCCTTTTCGCCTTTGTAGCATAAACTACTATTACGATTTGCAACGCTAGTGCTGGGGCCCGGGGCAAATACAAGCGCAAAGAAGCGGCATTCAAAGTATCCACTTATGTAATTTACGATTGTATCTGCTACTTTTTTTTCCTCTATCGTCAGAACAGACCTTTCAGATGATCCCAAGAGTAAAGGATATTAAAAAAATAGTGACGATATACAGATAAATACCACCTACTACATCCTCAGACATGGCGGTATGGACCAAGTTCCCTTTGCCTTCCCACTTAGGGGGAAAATGAAATGAAGCCAAAAAAAAAAAAAACAACTCTCTTGCTAAGTTTGACAGGTGAGTTTATGTTGAAATTTCAAGTTTTAAACCAAAAATCGAGAGAAATCTTGTAATGTTTGAATTTATTTGTACATTTTATTGAAAGAATAAATACTTTATTTAGTTCCGGTTTGGAATTACATTGTATTTAAATTAATTTTGGTTTGTTATTATTGCAGAACTTAGGGACCTTCCTACACGGAATTCGTATCAACTTCAAAAATGGTAAGAAGGGAATGGCAATGTTGCAATTTACTGCTTTAGGTCTCAAAAAGAAGGATAGTGGTGTCTTTAATGGAAGCCGGTTTTATAAACTTATACATTGTGTTTTGTGGTGGAATCGAGTACCTTGATAATGCGGTTTTGTTTTTACTTAAAGTATACTGTTTTGATTCTCGTTTCGTAATTTTCAGCCGCGTGAAATAAAAGACATCAAGGACTTCCTTCTGAAGGCGCGCAGGAAAGATGCTAAGTGTAAGTAGGTACTTGAGTTAAATGCTTTCTTTGATGCGCACGATTGGCAGTCGTGTTTCATTAGGGCGGCTCAATCTTATGAATTGTCATGAAAAAATAACCATAATTGTCGTGCCTAACCTACAGGCATTGGCATGGTTCTACAAGCAAGGGCAAAAGTGGTGGGGGAATGTGTAGAAGTTATTTATTGGGACTGTTTGGAGGACAGAATGGGGCACGCCGGGTGGGCAGGCGCCGCGCGGCTATGATTGTTTTGTTTTGTTTCCCACGGTGTTTCTGCATGTCTCTGGGCCCTTGGGTATAGTCACAAATATTTTTAGTAGTTCTTCCTATACTAATTGTCCATTATACATATAATTGTAAATTGTAAATTAGTCCATCCATCCATCCATCCATCAGCCTGTGTTCATCCACTACTGGACAGAGGCCACTCCAATTTTTCGCCATCTTGGCAGTCCTGCATCATCCTCATCCAGCCGCTAACCGCAATAACCCTTAGGTTGGCGGTCCAGCGGACGTTTGTAAATTAGTAAAGGGCACATCTTTTTTTTTCATTTTCTGCTTAACGGTAATAGACACTTGGTCCTAATCACTTATCAAGTCTACAGTACGAACTTGCCTATATAAATAAAAGTTGCCTTACCAGTTAAACTATAGCCCTTTTTCATTTGCATATCTTTTACTCATATTAATCAATTGAGTCACACAACACTATCTCATATTTTACATGTTCATTATACATCAGGATTATGTCTTAACAATGTATAGACAAACGACTTATCTATTCCATATACACAATAAGATGTAACATGCTTATTCATAAAATCCGGGCTAAGCAATTATGTTTGCGAGTGTATAGAGTACACGAGTATCCTCAACTACTTTTGCTCGTGCTGGGAGAACCATGCTGATGCCTGACCCAGCTTACTTTTGCTTTGAAAGATTTCTGAGATTTAGATTAGTCTGTCAGTGTCGATAAGGAGGCACTACACCCCACCCGATTAGTTTGTGCTGTGTGTCAAAATAAGGCTTTTAACTTAACACAAAAAAAGGTTATTGCCCTTTGCATAATCAATATAATACAAATTGGCTCACTATGGCAAACCTATAGGGCATTTCCTGTTGCATTAGAAATGTGAAATTTAGATTAGTCTGTCAGTGTCGATAAGGAGGCACTACACCCCACCTGATTAGTTTAACTTAACACAAACCTATAGGTCATTTCCTGTTGCATTAGAAATGTGAAATTTAGATTAGTCTGTCAGTGTCGATAAGGAGGCACTACACCCCACCTGATTAGTTTAACTTAACACAAACCTATAGGTCATTTCCTGTTGCATTAGAAATGTGAAATTTAGATTAGTCTGTCAGTGTCGATAAGGAGGCACTACACCCCACCTGATTAGTTTAACTTAACACAAACCTATAGGTCATTTCCTGTTGCATTAGAAATGTGAAATTTAGATTAGTCTGTCAGTGTCGACAAGGAGGCACTACACCCCACCTGATTAGTTTAACTTAACACAAACCTATAGGGCATTTCCTGTTGCATTAGAAATGTGAAATTTAGATTAGTCTGTCAGTGTCGATAAGGAGGCACTACACCCCACCTGATTAGTTTAACTTAACACAAACCTATAGGTCATTTCCTGTTGCATTAGAAATGTGAAATTTAGATTAGTCTGTCAGTGTCGATAAGGAGGCACTACACCCCACCTGATTAGTTTAACTTAACACAAACCTATAGGTCATTTCCTGTTGCATTAGAAATGTGAAATTTAGCATGAAAGGATGTTTTCTGGCAGCAAGTGAAGAAATGAATCTGAAAATTATTAATTTCCTATTACTTGACCAACTTAGTTTTGCAGTTTTTTATTATAGATAATTTTTTTTTTATATTCCTCTATAATATTGAGAGTTATTTTGTGCCTGTTCCATAGGAAATTTAAACATACCAAAGTAGCTAATATATTCACTAATATACATAGAGAAAAGGTACGTAGTGCCCTGCTTCCTTTGGCTCATCTTGGTGGGGGGTACTATTGTGCCCCCAGATACTGATAAATGTATATTTATGTTATTTAAATATAATATTCCAGCGGTGAAGATAAAGAAGAACACTGAGAACGTGAAGTTCAAGGTGCGCTGCTCGCGCTTCCTCTACACACTGGTCATCACCGACAAGGAGAAGGCAGAAAAGCTGAAGCAGAGCTTGCCTCCAGGTATGTGCACTGAGCTTATAGACTACAGGTCCCAATGAGGACACCATTAGTTTAGTATATCACAAAGATTGAAACAGAAGCAAAAATTTGGGTTGTACTAGCGGGATTTAGAAGTATGGGTTGCATACAAATGTTTCTAAAAAATTTCTGAAAACACCAGGAGGTGTTTTGTGCATTTGCTGATTTAGAAAAGGCTTACGATAGAATGGCAAGGGATGACTTGTGGACAACACTGTCCAAGTATGGAGTGAGTAGCCACCTGGTGCTGACTCTGAAAACTGAGAATTCCAGTGTTTGCATCAGGATTAACAGAGCGTACCCTGAGTGGTTTTAGTATCTCTAGAGGAGTTAGACAAGGATATGTAGCATCACCGGTTATTCAATCTATGGACGGTTGTTTAAATGATTTAAAATAGCACAAATTTGGATTGAATTTAGGGGAGTTACTTATCAAATGCCTGTTATACGCTGATGACCAAGTTCTCCTTGCTTCATTGACGGATGAGCTGCAAGAGATTTTAACAATTATCTATAGATGAAGCCTTTAAAAAGAGAGTAATGAAAATTAACATAGGAAAAACAGGATATGGTGCTAGAGAGGGATGAAGGTGTGACTGAATGCAAGGTTAAGATTGGAGACGAGGAAGTAGAACAGGTTAAGATTGGAGACGAGGAAGTAGAACAGGTTAAGATTGGAGACGAGGAAGTAGAACAGGTTAAGATTGGAGACGAGGAAGTAGAACAGGTTAACGATGGAAAGTGTGACAGTGACATTGAAGCAGGACAAGTGAATAGAGTACACCCAAAATGTGACTGCAAAATTACGATTGGTGGTTCGTAATGTGGAGTGTTGGCTCCTAGATTTATGTTTAGTAGTGAATGTTGGGTATGGTAAGCAGAGTGGATGCTGTGAAAATGCATTCCTTATGAATTATGTGTGACTTAACATTGAATGATAGAGTGAAAAATATAGACACATGAGATTGTTGCTGTCTGAAACGAGGTGTAGTGACTAGAATAGAAAAATATAGACACATGAGATTGTTGCTGTCTGAAACGAGGTGTAGTGACTAGAATAGAAAAATATAGACACATGAGATTGTTGCTGTCTGAAACGAGGTGTAGTGACTAGAATAGAAAAATATAGACACATGAGATTGTTGCTGTCTGAAACGAGGTGTAGTGACTAGAATAGAAAAATATAGACACATGAGATTGTTGCTGTCTGAAACGAGGTGTAGTGACTAGAATAGAAAAAGGAATGCTTCGGTGGTTGGACAATTTGGATGGACATGTATGAAAAATAAATTTGTTTATTAGTTTGTTCGAAAGTAGAGTGAGGAAAGAAATTTATGGTGCACAAGTGGAAGGTACAGCTTGACCAGGCCGCCCTAGAAGGATATATGGTGCACAAGTGGAAGGTACAGCTTGACCAGGCCGCCCTAGAAGGATATATGGTGCACAAGTGGAAGGTACAGCTTGACCAGGCCGCCCTAGAAGGATATATGGTGCACAAGTGGAAGGTACAGCTTGACCAGGCCGCCCTAGAAGGATATATGGTGCACAAGTGGAAGGTACAGCTTGACCAGGCCGCCCTAGAGAAGGATATATGCTGACCAAATTGACAACATTGAAGAAGAGCAATGTCAACAGTACCCAGAATAGAAGAGCTTGTTGTAGATTGATGGATGTGAAAGAGGTGAGTCAGGATCGTAGCAAATGGAAAGCAGATGTAGTCTCTGCTTACACCTCTGGGAGACAGGCGTGAGTATGTATCTATGTATGTAAAGATTGAAACCTAAATTTGAATCACGAGTAGAGCGAGGCTGATGGCCGAGACATTAACTTCGAAATGTTCAAGTATATATTAACCAGTACATTGAGGCCGAAGAATGAGCTCACGAGTAGAGCGAGGCTGATGGCCGAGACATTAACTTCGAAATGTTCAAGTATATATTAACCAGTACATTGAGGCCGAAGAATGAGCTCACGAGTAGAGCGAGGCTGATGGCCGAGACATTAACTTCGAAATGTTCAAGTATATATTAACCAGTACATTGAGGCCGAAGAATGAGCCGCACATGTAGAGGTGTCTCATCAAAAACTTGAATTTTAAGAATACAAATAAAATACATTTAATTTTTATATATCATTTTCAATTAATTAGAAAGCTTACTTGTTTTGGACATGAAATAAATATTAACAGCACTAGGGCGGCGCGGCCAAAACAATAAATAATATTATTTCCATTTATTTGTATGCGAAATATCTCTGCGCCTCACGATTGCAAGTTCAATGACAATAAAAAACAGGTTTAACTTTCATTGGTTTATTTGAAACCTTAAATTTAGGCTTACAATAAATGTTCAAATTGTCTGCCCTGGACTCTTATGCACAAATGACATCGTCTTATAAAATTGCGGCTCAATTTTCGCAAACTAATTTCCGATATGGTCCGGGCTGCGTCGAATACACGTTGCCGTAATTTCTGTTCAGATCTTAATGGTCTGGCATAAACTTTATAACCGAAATTTTATAAGACGGTATCATTTGTGCATAAGAGTTCAGGGCAGACAATTTGAACATTTATTGTAAGCCCAAATTTAAGTCTTCAAATAAACCAATGAAAGTTAAACCTGTTTTTTTGTCATTGAACATTTATCCGGCCATTAGCCAACGATATCCTTCAAAAGGGAGATGAACATTATTATTTCCATCTCTTTTGCTCTCGTACATTTGGCAAATAATAAAGGGACCAGGTAAAAAATAAGATATTGTAGTGTACAGAATTATTTTTACATAATAGCGACGGCTTGCTGGGTTCCTAGTTTTAATTTAGTTCAATAGGGCATCGGAAAAGTGATATCAGTGTCCATCTTACCGCAGTAACATATAGTACCTTTTCTGAATCTGCATGTTCAATTTTTTGACGTTATTTGTTCTTTTCATTGTTAGGATTTTTTTTTCACGGCAGGTGGTCAAAGTGGAAGTAATGTTTTGCTGATAATTTAAATTGAGATGAATCCAGTATTTTTCAGCATTTAACATTGACAAAATAACACTTCTGAAATATTAATTTACTATTCTTGACTCCATACACATAAAAAAAAATAACTTCGAGAGCTTCCCAAGTGAATGCTGGCATTAACAATGTTAAAAAAGTGAAAATTCACAAAAAACACTAATCTGCCAATAACTTGAAAACCGTGCAACTTTTACGGAGTCATGTTAGGCTGGTTCGCTGCCTCTTAAGCTGGCCTACCTCCAGTGTCACTGTGACGTGCCACTTATGGGACATCCTGTATACATACTTGAAATCTGTAAATTTGTTAGAAAATACCCTGAATTCTATAAAAAACGCGAAGATGTACCGTCGAAACTCTTTAAGATTCTCTCGTATAAAACTATTAATACAACCCCCTTCCTGACTTAAACTTACCTCATCTGGTCCTCTAGCCATGTCTATAAAGATTTATAACCATTTACCAGAAATAATAAAACATTAAACGAAAGACGTCACATTTACAAAAATAATTAAAATATTTCTAAATTACTGCGTGAATATTAAAATGTTAGATTACAATAATTTTAATAACCGTAATCCATAAATAAATACTATCCATCTACATAATTGTAAGTACTAAGTAAGTGTTTGTAAGTAGATTGATTAGTAATACTATTATTAATACTATAAGAGTAAACAATATATGTCCTCTCCTCATTGTCATTGTTTTTGCTGTACTGTATCTCTACGGGGTATCATATGATCTCAAAAAAAAAACCTGTCATCTTTATTATGTATGTGATAAGGATAACGCAAATAAATAATTTGAATTTGTAAATTTGGTTGCCTGGAAGATATTGCTATTAGCAATAAGTGCCGCCTTTGTACACAATATCTGTCTTATATGTGAAAATGTGTTGTAAATTATGTTTGTAAAGGTACAAAAAGTCTAATAAATAAATAAAAAATAAATTTATCAGGGCAGTGCCCCCGCCAAGTCGAGCCAAAGCAAGCAGGGCACTACGTATCTTTACTTAAGGGTCAGTGTTCCGAGATTCGGGGTTCGGGGTTATGGCTTTTTAAGACGGTAAAAATTAAAATTTCTGAACAAAATAAATACCACTTGTTACCTTACTAGATGAAGTGCAGGTTCATTAAAAAAAATCACGGCAATAATGTATAGTAACTTCAGAAAAAAAACAGGAATTTCAAGAAAATCTCTTGAATAGCATTGCAGCGCTACGGGTGTAACCTGAACTTGAAAATCCTGTTTTTTTTTCTGAAGTTACTATACATTATTGCCGTGATTTTTTTTAATGAACCTGTACTTCATATTGTAAGGTAACAAGTGGTATTTATTTTGTTCAGAAATTAATATTTTACTATCTTAAAAAGCCATAACCCCGAACCCTGTTTTGCCCAATCTCGGAACTCCGATTCTTAAGGGCAATTTCTCCGGATTGCGTCAAACGAGTCTTGGCGTTACCACAATAAAGTATTTTAAAATACAATATATTTGTAAAATAAAATTAGGACGATAAGATAAAGAAATGCTTCATAATAAAGCCGATTTTGAAGGCTTTAATTTTAGTTTTAGTGCTGTCAAAACTAAATTTTGTTCATTGCGAAATAGTTCTTAGATTTTAGGAACAGAAGCTAAATTACTTTGGCAAAATTTAAGTTTTGACAGCACTAAAACTAAAATTAAAGCCTTCAGAATCGGCTTTAATATGACATTATAATATTTAGATTTAGTTAAAGTGTTACAGTCTTCTTCATAAAAAATAAAATTAGGACGATAAGATAAAGAAATGCTTCATAATATGACATTATAATATTTAGATTTAGTTAAAGTGTTAGTCTTCTTCATAAAAAATAAAATTAGGACGATAAGATAAAGAAATGCTTCATAATATGACATTATAATATTTAGATTTAGTTAAAGTGTTAGTCTTCTTCATAAAAAATCAGTAGTTCACCAAAATTATTGAATCAACGAAGAACAGCGTCTGGCATTATTAACACTATGTTTACACAAATACGTTAATTGAATCAACGAAGAACAGCGTCTGGCATTATTAACACTATGTTTACACAAATACGTTAATTGAATCAACGAAGAACAGCGTCTAACATTATTAACACTATGTTTACACAAATACGTTAATTGAATCAACGAAGAACAGCGTCTAACATTATTAACACTATGTTTACACAAATACGTTAATTGAATCAACGAAGAACAGCGTCTAACATTATTAACACTATGTTTACACAAATACGTTAATTGAATCAACGAAGAACAGCGTCTAACATTATTAACACTATGTTTACACAAATACGTTAATTGAATCAACGAAGAACAGCGTCTAACATTATTAACACTATGTTTACACAAATACGTTAATTGAATCAACGAAGAACAGCGTCTAACATTATTAACACTATGTTTACACAAATACGTTAATTGAATCAACGAAGAACAGCGTCTAACATTATTAACACTATGTTTACACAAATACGTTAATTCAATCAACGAAGAACAGCGTCTAACATTATTAACACTATGTTCAAAGTGAATAAGTCAAAGAAACTTTTAACAAAACTTGTTTCAGAACTGATTTCCAGACATTATTTTAGCTTTATTCAAACTTTCTGAAGCTTTACGTCGTTTGTAGTAGCGAATCGTTCATACATTTTAGTAGCGAATCGTTCATACATTTTAGTAGCGAATCGTTCATACATTTTAGTAGCGAATCGTTCATACATTTTAGTAGCGAATCGTTCATACATTTTAGTATGGGGAAATTCATCTCAGACCGCAGCAGCACGACACTTTTTACAAAAAATACACTAAAAATAGTTGGCGTCGTTTCATTTACCATTTTACTAATTCGACATAAGTTTGAATATCTCGCCATCATCATACATCTCTTGATGAAATATGGGTCAGAGTACTATCTCGAGGAAAGGGAAACCTATCTAAGAATGTGTGCAACGTTTCATTAAGATCAGACCCACCAGTCACAAACACCAGAGGCATTTTTATGGTAGCTGAGCTGGATGGCCCGCCTTAAAACTATTTCGCATGTAAAAAGGACAGGTCATTTTTAATGAAACCACATAATCTACTGATCATACTGAACACGTTTCTCAAAGAAAGAAATAATAAAATATATGTTATGTTATAAACTGCTATATATGTACATTTATAAATATTGTCAAAGAAATTAAATTATTATTGTTCAACATCTTATATAATTTTGAAAATCTACCGTGAGTTTTGCGCGGTCTTATTTCTTTGGGAAAGTTGTTCAGTATGATCAATATTTTATGCAGTTTCATTTAAATATGTCTATTAATTTACATTCGCTATAAATTGAATTGATGTTTAAATGACATTCGGAATCCGCTATACATATGTATAATAATATGTTGCAATCCATCTTGACCAAAATCGAATTTTCTAGACCGCTATAACATCACTATTGCAAGTACTCGGTCTGTGCATGTCAAGCGCGTCCTTGAAATAGCCAATCACGAAGCCGCTGTGACGCTCCCCGCAGCCCGCACCTTCCACCAATTTTGGTGAACGCGTTACCTAGTGTCATTATGTGATCTCTCCGGGGTACATGTACTAACCACATTTGAAGAACTCTTAATATTACCTTATGTCACACTGGGGTACATACAATGTATTCCATTTGAAGAACTCTTGCCTTAGGGCAATATTTAATTGATAAAATACTGACAAATATGACAAATATGCCATTTCTTTGTTGCAGGTCTCCAAGTTAAGGAGGTTAAGTGATACGACTAGCTATGTGTTAATAAAATATTAAAATCCATGATTGTTTATTATTTCCGTTTGTATATTAATTTTATCCCCCAGCTCCTTTCAAGTGTTGTCTTGATTAGTGTATCTGTTATGTATTTAATAGTACTAGCTTAGCGATACGCAAAAAAAAGCTGCTAATTATGTACCTGAGAGGTTCTCAATGAGAGCTAAACAATAATAACAAGTCACAAAAATGAAAATTTGCAGGGCGAGCCAAAGTTGTGTCAGAGAGTATAAAGTATTACTACGCAAAGAAGCGACACTCACCTCCCCGCGCGATCTTATATGTATGTATATTAAAAAATGGTCAAGTGCGAGTCAGGCTCTGTATTTCATAAAATTTGGTATAGTCAGGAAAATAGGCATTCTTCTGTTTATGATGTGATGACTAAAAAAATAATTAATTAAAACAGGTGAGTACATATTAGTGAATTTTATTTAGATTTAGATTTTTTTTATTAGGATTTCTAGTAGTTAGTAAGCCTTAAATACAAACACAATTCAAACTCAATTAAATGCTTAACTTCTAACTTATTAAAGAAATCACAGCATGCAAATGATTAATTTATCTCGCCTTATAAACTAAATGTTAACAAAATTCATATTAATTTACATTACAAATAATAATAATTTTACAATTTTGTTTTTCTAAATTAGTTACAGAATTAAAAAAAAGTTATTTTAGTTTTATCAAAGCTTATTTACAAGCAAGTTTAAATCTACTTGAATTCTTTACACTGATATCGCAGTTGTTGCATTAGAAAATGGTGGGTAAAACAACTTAATAGGAGCACGGGGATATTTGTAAGGAATTCTGAATGTAATTTTATATAAAAGGTCCGGGCAGTCTATTCTATTCAAAATATTATGCAGAAATGATAGGTCAAGTATATTACGGCGGTCACTTAGACTGCCTATGTTAATAGTAGTTTATGCTACTAGGGCGAAAAGGAATAAATTACGAGGACGAGTAATTTATTGCTTTTACGCCCATGTATCATACTACGTTTTTCAATGCATAGTGTGAGGAAATGAAAACAAATATAATCTTGTGAACTTTAAATTATAATTGGCTCAAAAGGACTGTATATCCAGAGCCGTTAAACAGTGGAAAAAAAAGTACAACATCTATGGTACACAGGAAAGGCTGCAGGTTAGCCAACCATTGTAAATAAATAAAAATAAAAAAATAAAGCCCTAGGGCAAAATAATCGACTTTTTGTTCGGTTTTGATGCATAAAAAGTGGGCCTTTACGAGCACATGCATTGAAAAATAACTTAGTCTCTTCTCTTATGAAGAAAGCTCCTTGCCAAGTCCGCAACTGTAGGTTAGATGCCAGAGAAATCTCCTTTGTAAGCGTTCAATACGTAGCTTATGCACTGCATAGTGTGGAGACCATACCACAGAGCAATACTCTAAGCTAAGTGACTGCGAACAAGAGAATTATATAAAAGTATCTTGGTTTTTGCACATTTAAACACTTGCGTTGCGCATTACAAAACCCAGCATTCTTGCAGATTTAGAGATGATGTGATCAAAGTGGTCAGAGAAAGTCAATTTAGAGTCGAGATAGACAATCCTTGATGCTAGATGGGCGGTTTTCTCAAACGTTGTTCGCAGGAAATTACAGTGTCCAACGACTTCTGACTTGTTTATCAGCAAGGCATTGCTTAAAAACACGTATTTTTTTGCATAGAATGATAAAGTATATAATAAACTGAAGACTTTGTACACAAAAAGTGATGATTATTTTTAATTGGTTAAAATATGAGTAAAATAGAAAAAATAAAACGGAAAATTTCGAGTGTCCTACCCCCAGTAGGCAATATTTCAAGTGATTTATACTTGCGATTGTCGGCACTTTATGAAACATAGAAAGCATTTCAAGTGGTTTTTTTTGTTCAGGTACTCTTTGGTACTGTTTTAATTATTTTTATAAAAGATCATATGTTCAAGATGTAAGATTTAACTTAATTACAAGACCGTTATAGTTAAAAATAATATGTAAATTAAAAGTTTTGTTATGTTTAAAATCATTCGTGCGGACAGTCCGCAATACCGTCACGGCATTTTTGATCAAGTTGGAATAAAAATTACCATAAAGTAGGATAAATTTTGGTAAATGGCCATATTTCAATCCATAGACAACCATCATTATTTTGTTTATTGTCAGTAGTCTAACCAAAAAACTGGTCCAAAGTGGTGGGCCGTCACGTGTCGAAAATTTTCGGTCCATTACAAACTCGCGTTTTTGAAGGCAAATATTACTGTTTGACGTAAAATGTTTGAAGTTATTTTTCATAATTTATCTATACTTAGAGAAAGTGGTAGTAGTTTGTAATATTTTCTATTGATTTAAGTGTAATTTTGATTTGATTCCCGACCGGCAGAAATACGTCACGTCCATTACGTTTCGTATTGTATTAAGGGATCGCAAAACGTGACTTAATGGAATTCTTAGGCAGTGTTTACCATGGCTAACATCCATCCGATCCATCCATCCATCAGCCCGTGTTCGTCCACTGCTGGACATAGGCATCTCCACTCTTGGCGGTCCAGCCACTACACGCAACGACCTTCAGGTCGTCGGTCAAGCGGGCATGAGGTTGGCCTACGCTACGCTTTGCTGTACGTGGTCTCTATTCCAACACCTTTCAGCGAACAGACAACAAACTTTCAGCCCCAACGGCCATAACAAATAATGTATAGAATTGGCTAATTGATAATGGAATTTAATTTCTTCAGTTTCGTATTTAGACCTTAAGGTTAAATCTCAGTCACATACTTAAATGTGCACCATTTATCTTTGTTTGTCTTACTAAGAAGTTAAAAACTAAGAAATATTTTGGTCTGTGCCAATTACTTATAAATATATATATTGTCTTGTCACCTTAGAACTAAGCTTGTCACAAATTGTCTTGATCTATCGAAACAAACTTAAAATGCTGTTTTAAATTAATTTGGCCATGATCATGACAAAATGTTAATAAATTTCAAACTGTGGATTTATAAACCTAAGTAATATTGAACTATGGGCATCAATTGGCATAGAGTAAATTATGTTAAGGCGTGTAAGCCGTATTTTCGAAGTTTTGGTTTAAAAACCTCATGATGATGTAAATTTTTACGAAAAGGCTACAACTTCCATTTGCCCTCGTGTGACGTCACTTGAGTAATGGCTATTTAGAAATGTGTCCTTTGCTATCAAGATAAATTTATAATAATTTGCTTCAGACTAATTTGACAGCTAGATGACAGATGAGTAGATAGACAGAGACAGACCAGACAGACAACCTTACCTTATTACAAGTTTCGTCTAACAATACTATTTTTTTTTTATTATTCTTGTAAGTTCCTATACGATTTGTGCTTTCTTTAACAGAAATTGTTACATACCTCAAAGCAAGTTTAGTATTTCAACTAACGATTGAGACTTAAAAGCTGAATAAAACGCGGTTTTGATGCCCTATTTTTGATACAGTGGAAATGATGCCTTATAGTTCCTTTACGTCACATCACTTTCCATCACCGTGACGTGTCCTACTTTGGCTGTGCTATTTAGATTAAATTTTCTATTGAATGCTTACATAATTTTTAATGTTCAGACACTATAAAAAGGACTTGGGAAACCTCTTTTAAGTATTTATATAAATATCTCATTACGTGCCGTATAAAAACTACATAAAATATATTGTTGTGAAGTGATAAGTACCTAAAAGTGACGTAATACTTATTATATTTTGGTCCGAACTACCTTTACGTGATTAAATTAATCATATTATGATACTTTAATTAAGACTGATTTTCGTAACTTTTCAATTAATAAATGCTGTTATAGCGTGTGACCTTCGCCGCGAACTCCCTCTACGTAAATACGAGAGGCGTAGTGCCGTCTCGCTTTCGTTAAGTTAGCCGTTGTTCGGAGAGACTCGACTGCGTTCGTGGCTCTCCGCGACCATGCCACCTCTCGGACGCCCGCGCCGCCGAATGCTGACTTCACCCCCCGCGCCGTTGGGCGGTAAGTCGAGCGATGACCGTCAGCTAATGAGGCCGCGCGCGCGCTGCTGGCATTCGACTCTCAGTATTTGTGATTAACCGTTACCTAACATAGAACTGTTTTCCATAGTGACATTAAACTCTAACGTGTATTCCGCATTTCACTTGACACCAGTCACAACCCAGAACCCTATAACGTCGCTATACACGCGACACTGTTAATTAATTGAAAGCCTAGTTAATATTTTATAACAACATAATTTTGTGACGAAATGGAACTGTTCAAAGACTGAGTACAACTTTGACTTCAATTTACGGGAAAACTAGTGAATAGTCAGGGCAAAAATTACTATTTCCTTTAAATTTATTTTATTAATAATCGATTAAAACACACATATCAGTAAAATTAATCATTTTTAAAATTGCGGAATCCCATTACGTCACGAACAACGTTTGAGAAAACCGCCCAGATACTTCTTTTATTAGATCAATTCCACTAATATTGTACTTAGATTGCACAATGTGCCTGTATCGCGTGAACTTGATGTGGTAGCATTTCTGAGCATTCAATTGCATTTCGTTTTTCTCACACCATGCAGTCATACTATCCAAATCCCTTTGCAAGTCCCGAACGTCATTTATACATTTAACATTTATTGATATAGCCTGTCGCGGTACTCCTTCTAATTGATATAGCCTGTCGCGGTACTCCTTGTAATTGATATAGCCTGTCGCGGTACTCCTTCTAATTAATATAGCCTGTCGCGGTACTCCTACTAATTGATATAGCCTGTCGCGGTACTCCTTCTAATTGATATAGCCTGTCGCGGTACTCCTTGTAATTGATATAGCCTGTCGCGGTACTCCTAATTGATATAGCCTGTCGCGGTACTCCTTGTAATTGATATAGCCTGTCGCGGTACTCCTTCTAATTGATATAGCCTGTCGCGGTACTCCTTCTAATTGATATAGCCTGTCGCGGTACTCCTACTAATTGATATAGCCTGTCGCGGTACTCCTTCTAATTGATATAGCCTGTCGCGGTACTCCTTGTAATTGATATAGCCTGTCGCGGTACTCCTTCTAATTGATATAGCCTGTCGCGGTACTCCTTCTAATTGATATAGCCTGTCGCGGTACTCCTACTAATTGATATAGCCTGTCGCGGTACTCCTAATCTACTCCTACTAACTGCCCTATATAATAATTATCATCTTACTGAATTTGATTTCGTAGCACGATGCCTACTTTCGTTGGTCCAGCGAGCACGAGGTCAGCCTACGCTACGCTTTGCTGCACGTGGTCTGCATTCCAACGCATTTCAGCTCCAACGGCTATCGTGTTGTTGACAAATAAGACCAGCCCACAGACACTTTAACTTACTGATTCAGTAGGCTATGTCGATCACTTTCGATCTCTGACGGATTTTATCCATCAGATATATCCCAAGCATAGCCCGCTCCATAGCTTGGTAAGACACTACGTCTCAGCGCCGTACGTCATCACTGGAAGGACGCACTGGTTGTATACTTTAGCCTTTAAGCACTGCGGTATTGGTGACGTAAATATGTGACGTAACTTCCTGAATGCTGCCCAGGCCTCGGCGTCGAAGTTGTTTTTACCCAACTGGATGAATTGACCCAGGTAAATATATTTTTGAAAAACTTCTATACTGACATTGGCGGTGGTTACTGGCTTTGAACATGATAGTTGAACATGACCTTAGTCTTATCCAAGTTCATCCGCAGGCCCACTCGTCTGGAAGAATCACTTAGGCTGCGCATCATTTCCTCCAGTTCTTGCAGCGATTCCGCCATTATGATGATGTCATCGGCAAAGTGAAGATGCGAAATGTACTCTCCATTCACAATTATGCCTCGACCACCTCCAGCACGGGGGTGACAGTTTTGGGAAAATAACATCCCCCTGTCTCACGCCGCGCTGAAGGTGTATAGGTCTTGATTGTACACCATGTACTTGAACAGACATCGTAGCGGAGTCATAAAGATATTTCAGCATCTCCACATAACGCCAGTCAACTTGGCATCGCTGCAAGGACTGCCGAACAGACCATGTAACATTTAAAATAAATATTAAATTTGAGTTTTTTTTACAAGAACATTTGCAGAGAGCAGTGCAGTTTAATGATTCTTTACGCAACCATATGCTTTAGAACAGTTCAGCTTGATCACACTTCCATCCACACTTTATTGTGATGACATGCTGCAGGAACATAACCCAATGTTCCTGTTTCCAGGAACAACCACCATCCCATCCCCGTTTCCACCAATCTATTGGTATAAAGGTGGAAGCCGGGGGAACATGCGCAGAGGGCGGGCCTTATTTCTTCTTTTGCCCTCCGGCACTTCTTGAGTCCCCCTACACCGGATACTATTTTGTGGCCCAAGTCCCAGCCACCTCTCCCCCTATAAGGGGGCGTGGCCTACTTCTAGCGGTCCTTAATAGGACAGACCTTCACAGTTACGCCTTCGGCGCCGAGTTGCCCTTCTGATTGTCAAGAGAAATTTGAGGCAGGCATCAGCCCACCTCCCACAGCTTGCGTTTGTTGTGCCAGGCACGCGCGAAATCCCGCAGCAGCCTCCGAGGAGACGAGGTCGTCATGACCAACCGGGCCCTGTCCCGGTCCCAGTATGCCCTGCAGCATCTTCCCACGCTCTTCGGCGTACAGAGGACAGTCCCACAGAACGTGGTGACGGTCCTCCTCCGCCAGACCGCACTCGCACAGCGACGTCTCACACAGAGCCATGTCCCGAAGCCGCTTACGGAAACATCCATGCCCCATGAGGAGCTGAGAGACGCGGTAACCCGGCTCCACTCACCTAGAACTCAGTCGCGCTTGCACACTGGGGAAGAACTCGAAAAGTTCTCTGCCACAATAGTTTACCACGCATACTTTCATAGCTTAATGACATATGGCATAAAATACTGGGGATCCGCAGCTACAGCTTGCAGAATTTTTGTGCTGCAAAAACGTGCGCTAAGATCATTATATGTGATGCATCCGCGTATGAGTTGTAGAGGTAAATTCCTGGAGGCTAATATTTTAACTTTTAATTCTACATATGTTTTCCAAAATTTACTGTACGCTCACAGGAATTTGCCTAACACTCCACGACTTTGTGACATACATAACATCAATACTAGAAATAAGAATAACTTAGCTATAATAAATTGTAGACTTGCAAAGAAGAAAAAAAGTTTTATAGCAAATAGTGTAAAGTTTTATAACATGCTGCCAGATGATATGAAGGAGTGCAACAACAAAGCATTTAAGGCACAATGTAAAAGTTTTTTGACTGACATGGAATTGTATTCCTTGAATGAATTTAAATAACAATACCCATAGGTATCTTCATGTTTTTTTTATCAATTTTATTTGTCTATTTTATGAATGTTTTAATGCTGACATTATTATTTTAACTATAGTAATTATATCTATATTTTTAGGACAAAACTTTTGTGGCTGTTTTATATGATAGTAATTTGACATAGGATAAATAATAATTCTCATTTTGTATTTTAGATTATGTTTTGGTGCTATCTTGGATAAGTTTGTAATTTTTATTATATCTTTTATTTACTATTTTATAATTATATCTAAGTGTATATTAATGTGTGATGACTTATCTAAGTGTATTGTAATGTACCAAAAGATAAATAAATGAACTGAACTGAACTGAACTGCCCCGTTCTTCGCTCGCCCATCGGTCCTGCCAGAGAGCAGTGATCTCTGCCATTATTGTGCGCCTCCTTCCCCCTAATTCAGTCCTGGTTGCGAATTCTCGTGCTTCTTCGAATCTCGCAGCACGGATGACCTCAAGATCGGCCGGCAGAACGCCAGCCAGCACTGGTAGTGCCGGTGTGCTGCTGGACCTATACGCCTTTGTTAACAAAATTAGAGTAGGCCGTTGTGTCCTTAGCAAGGAGGTACGCACCGTGTGAAAAGTCACACGGTGGAACCAGACTGCTGCCGCGTAAGTCACGGTCGCCACATACGTGCCCTTGTAAAGAATCTTTAGCGCGCGGTACCTGACGCCCCAGTTTGACGCTGAGACGCGGCTCATCTTGCCGAAACAGTTTGCCGCGCGCTCACCGATCGATAACGCGTGTGGCGCAAAGGACAGCCCTCCGTCGAGAACCACATATCATCTATATCATTTGTTGCAGCTGTAGTATCTGTTTCATAAGAAGTAGAGATACAGTAATCATCTATATCATTTGTTGCTGCTGTAGTATCTGTTTCATAAGAAGTAGAGATACAGTAATCATCTATATCATTTGTTGCAGCTGTAGTATCTGTTTCATAAGAAGGAGAGATACAGTAATCATCTATATCGTTTGTTGCAGCTGTAGTATCTGTTTCATAAGAAGTAGAGATACAGTAATCATCTATATCATTTGTTGCTGCTGTAGTATCTGTTTCATAAGAAGTAGAGATACAGTAATCATCTATATCATTTGTTGCTGCTGTAGTATCTGTTTCATAAGAAGTAGAGATACAGTAATCATCTATATCATTTGTTGCAGCTGTAGTATCTGTTTCATAAGAAGTAGAGATACAGTAATCATCTATATCATTTGTTGCTGCTGTAGTATCTGTTTCATAAGAAGTAGAGATACAGTAATCATCTATATCATTTGTTGCAGCTGTAGTATCTGTTTCATAAGAAGTAGAGATACAGTAATCATCTATATCATTTGTTGCAGCTGTAGTATCTGTTTCATAAGACGTAGAGATACAGTAATCATCTATATCATTTGTTGCAGCTGTAGTATCTGTTTCATAAGAAGTAGAGATACAGTAATCATCTATATCATTTGTTGCTGCTGTAGTATCTGTTTCATAAGAAGTAGAGATACAGTAATCATCTATATCATTTGTTGCAGCTGTAGTATCTGTTTCATAAAAAGTAGAGATACAGTAATCATCTATATCATTTGTTGCTGCTGTAGTATCTGTTTCATAAGAAGTAGAGATACAGTAATCATCTATATCATTTGTTGCTGCTGTAGTATCTGTTTCATAAGAAGTAGAGATACAGTAATCATCTATATCATTTGTTGCAGCTGTAGTATCTGTTTCATAAGAAGTAGAGATACAGTAATCATCTATATCATTTGTTGCAGCTGTAGTATCTGTTTCATAAGAAGTAGAGATACAGTAATCATCTATATCATTTGTTGCAGCTGTAGTATCTGTTTCATAAGAAGTAGAGATACAGTAATCATCTATATCATTTGTTGCAGCTGTAGTATCTGTTTCATAAGACGTAGAGATACAGTAATCATCTATATCATTTGTTGCTGCTGTAGTATCTGTTTCATAAGAAGTAGAGATACAGTAATCATCTATATCATTTGTTGCTGCTGTAGTATCTGTTTCATAAGACGTAGAGATACAGTAATCATCTATATCATTTGTTGCTGCTGTAGTATCTGTTTCATAAGATGTACAGATACAGTAATCATCTATATCATTTGTTGCAGCTGTAGTATCTGTTTCATAAGATGTACAGATACAGTAATCATCTATATCATTTGTTGCAGCTGTAGTATCTGTTTCATAAGATGTACAGATACAGTAATCATCTATATCATTTGCAAATTGTTGTATATTATTCACAAGCTGATGCCCGCGACTTCGTCCGCGTGGAAGAAGATAATGCGGCCACAGTGGGATTCCCGCAGTATAAAGTATCCAGTGTTTAGTTAGATAATAAGTTATTGAACAGTGATCTTCCTTCCTTCTTTAATTGTAACTAATGCCTCACTACTGAGGATCGAATAGTGGTAACCATACCAAAACTCTTTCAGTAGTTTTTGCGTGATGCATGAAATACCGACAAAAATACATTAAAGATAAAGATAAAGATAATTTTATTTGCGTCAAATATGGTACAGTGCAGTTGTAAAATTTAAAAGTCCAACATATTTCACCTAAGAAGGTATGCAAATATTGACAATTATATCATACATGGAAATTATTTTACCCAAAAAAACACAAACATGGAGGTCATTCGATATCATAATAATTAGAATTAAAAAATTTACAGAAACTTACACACATGTCAAAAATATAAAAAAATAGAATAAAATTAAAATTGCAATGTTAATTACATGTCAAAAATTAGTTTTCAAGTACAAAAACACATTCAATTTTATTTTTGTTCGTCGAAAATTCCTTAACACTATAAAAACATTTGTTGATGAGCCAATTGTACAGTTTCCTTTTAAAAAACCGAGGGGCTACATGTTTTAATTCACTAGGTAGACTATTGTAAATTGTAATGGCCATTGGAAAGCAGCTGTTGGAATAGAGAGCACTTTTCTTCAATGGGATAGTCAATTTATTTGGATATCGTAACCTGTATGTACCAAAAGCTGATTCTTGCTTCGTTTTGAAAAAAAAATTATATTCTTTGACGAAGTTACAAATTTCAAAAATATATAAACATGGTAAGGTTAGTAGTTTCAATTTTTTAAATAAAGGTTTACAAGAGTCTAAAGGTTTTGCGCCACATAAAGCACGTACACATTTCTTTTGGTCGATAAAAGCTCTGTTCACTTCTGTAGACTTTCTCCAGAGAATAAGACCATACCGTAACACTGACGAAACATATCCATGATATGCACTGAGGGCAACTTGTTCATTTGCTAACGACCTTAGTCTGTGCAGGGCAAAAACGAATTTGTTAATTTTTTTACAAACCTTGTCTACGTGGGCTTTCCAATTCATATTTCTGTCTAGAGTGATCCCTAAGAAGTTAACCGTTGTAGATTCTTCAAATTTATTGTTGTCATACTTTATTTCTAATTTTGTAGGTACATTTTTATAATTTTGAAACTGTGTGAATGTCGTTTTTGATAAATTAACTTCTAAGTCATTGTTTTTAAGCCACCTTATAATAGACTCTATACTATCATTTGTTTCTTTTTCAAGGCATTTTTTTTTTGTATTAGTTTTTTTTATATTATCTATGTACAGACAGATAGACACGGTTCCTTTACAGTTTTTAAATATATTTTAAATACCTAACTTTACAATTTTCAGTTATTGTAGCAGCATTAGTTAGAGTATCAGAAGCAACCATTTTAAACATCCTACATCAACACCTTGGCATGACTAAAGTATGTGCAAGATGGGTTCCGAGAATGCTTTCTACGCATCAAAAACGCGAGCGCCTCGAAAGTTGTCGCGATTTTTTGAACCGCTGTGGAGAGCAAAGGGAGGAAGTTATGGCCCGAATCGTAACTGACGATGAAACTTGGGTTCACCGTTATGAACCTGAGTCAAAGCAAGAGTCGATGCAGTGGCATAAAAAAGGCACACCCCCTCCTAAGAAGTATAAGGTGCTGGCTGGAAAGATCATGGCGACGATCTTTTGGGATAGAGAGGGTATCCTTTTGATTGATTATAAGGAACGTGGTGTTTCCATAGCGGGAGAATACTACGCTTCTTTACTAGATCAATTATAAGGAACGTGGTGTTTCCATAGCGGGAGAATACTACGCTTCTTTACTAGACCAATTATAAGGAACGTGGTGTTTACATAGCGGGAGAATACTACGCTTCTTTACTAGATCAATTATAAGGAACGTGGTGTTTCCATAGCGGGAGAATACTACGCTTCTTTACTAGATCAATTATAAGGAACGTGGTGTTTCCATAGCGGGAGAATGTTAATGTTTATTGGAATGAGTGCACATATTCTTTGGATATTCATTTATTGTAAATAATTACATGACTGGACTCCATTCGGTCCCACAAGCAGGCAGAGAGAGAGTTACACATTTTATTCGCTAGGGGCAGCACTTTCACGTGTTCATCCTACATGCTGTTACAATCATGTTCATCTCTTATGCTAATTATACTTAACACTCCCCCTCAATTACAAAGATCATGTTTTGTTCTATTAGTGTTATAAAATTAACATCCAGTTGAATCATTAACTAAAAAAACATTATCTTGTAATTGTATACATACTTGTACATGAAACAGTTATAAGAAAATATAAGCTAAACTTAACTATATTTTAGTTACATATTTTGAAAATAATAGGGTTCTCTGAGTTCTCTCCCCCTCAACATTAATTTATCATAAATTTAATGTTGCCCATTTAAAGTTTAATCAAATTTCTTTTACATAAGTTTCTTTTAGATCTAAGTAAGTATATTATTATTATTACCAAAATATATTAGGTACTTATACATAGAACTATCCATCTTATTATCTTAAGTATACATGGATTTCTTTATTTAAGTATGTTTATTTAAATTTTATTTTATATTAGTTGGCAGTTAAACAACATTTAGCTTGTTACAAAAATATGTATGTTTGTTCTGACATAGTGATTTTGTTAAAATGTCAGCAATATTGTTGTTCGTTGGTACATATGACAATTTAATCAAGTTATTTTTCACAGCATCCTTAATATAATGATATTTTATATCTATATGTTTGGTTCGTTTGCTATTTTCATTATTTTGTATCATATTTATTGTACTCTGGTTGTCTATGAATAGGTATGACTCTATGTTAACATTGTTAAAATCTCTTGCTATGCCTTTTATGTAAATTAATTCTGTTACAGATAAAGCTCCTGCTACGTATTCTGCTTCTGCAGTTGATAATGCTACGGTGGACTGTTTTTTAGTAAACCATGAAACCAAGTTACTACAGTAAAAAATTGCACAACCACTTGTGCTTTTCCTGTCATTGGTATCACCTGCCCAATCCGCGTCTGAATAAGCTGCTATGTTCTTTGGTGCATTAGACTTTGTGTATACTAAACCTTTATCAATGGTGCTCTTGAGATATCGTAAGATCCGCTTACCTGCCTTCCATAGTTGACTTGTTGGTTTGTCTAAATATCTGCTCAGGAATGTTACTGCAAATGTGATGTCTGGTCTGCTGATGAGAGAAATGTATAAAAGTGATCCTATGAGTTCTCTGAAAGGTACATTAATTATTTCTTGTTCTGTATAGCTTCCACTGAAGTTTGCTTCCATTGGTGTATCGATTGGTCTACAATCTTGCATATTAAATTTTATTAAAACTTTTTTAATCATCTCTGTTTGTTTAATTTCAATAGAATTTGTCTTCCTTTTAATTTCCATTCCAAGATATTCTCTGACTTCTCCAAGATAGTTTGTATTAAATTCTTTCTTCAATAATGATATGATTCCTTGATCTTTGCCTGTTGTCAGAATATCATCTACAAATAAGAGTAGCCATATTTTATCTTTCGTGTACAAACAACAATCATGTTTTGACTGTGTGAATCCTTGTTTTATTATAAAATCATGAAAACGTTGATTCCAGCATTTCGGCGCTTCTCGTAGTCCATATAAAGCTTTTCTCAATTTAAGTACTTTTCCTTTAGGTATTTCTATTCCTTGTGGACATTTTATGTAGACTTCTACATCCAAGTTTCCGTTCAAAAAAGCTGTAGGCACGTCTAATTGGTTAACATGTAAATCTTCTTGTACTGCATGGCTTAACAGTAATCTAACTGTTGAAAGTCTCGCTACCGGTGAATAGCAATTGTATGTATTTTCTTCTTGAAAGCCTTTCGCTACTAGTCTTGCCTTTTTAACATCATTTTGTTTTGTCTTGAATACCCATTTTGTATCAATTGCTTTCTTATTCTTTGGTAAATCTGCTACTTCCCACGTTCCTAATTCTTCATGTGATTTGATTTCCTTTTTTATTGGTTCTTCCCATTCTTCTTTTCTTTTCATTGCTTCATTGTAATCTTTTGGATCTCCAGTGAGTAAACAATATGCTGTATAAACTTCATAATCGTCTAGCTTTTTTGGCGCATTTACTAACCTTCCCGTTCTTGTTGTAGTTGATTGATGAATATTGTTTTCTCTTTCTGTTATTATTTCATCTTCATTGGCTTTTTCTGTTTCATTCTCTTTTATATTTTCTGTTTCTTGCTGCACTTGTTTGTTCATTTCCTTTTCATTATTCTGACCTATTTGTCCTTCTGCTTCACTTGGGCTTCTTGTATTTTCATTTGCATTTTTAATTTCTTCCTCTTCTTCTTCAAAGTATTGATAACTATTGTTTACCTTTATTGTCTTTTCTTCTTCAAATACATAGTCATTCTCATCAAATCTTACATCTCTAGAAGATATCACTTTATTGTCTTTTGGATCCCATAATCTATATCCTGCCGATGAATATCCCAACATTCGTGTTTCAATTGCTCTCTTTTCAAATTTATTTCCTCTTGGTAAGATTATTTTCCATGCTTTACTTCCGAATACTCTTAATCTTGATAAATTTACTTTTCCGTACATAACTTCTTCCGGTGTTTGAAAATTTATAGCTGCAGACGGGCATCTGTTGAGCTGGTATGTAGCACATGCTATTGCTTCTCCCCATAAATGCTTTGGAAGTTTTGTCTCAATCAATAAAGTCCTGGCTCTGTTATACAACGTTCGATTCATTCTTTCAGCAACTCCGTTAGATTGAGGTGAGTATGGCTGAGTATACTGGATTACAATACCTCTGTTTTTGCAAAAGTTTTCTATTTTATGATTCTTGAATTCTCCACCATTGTCGCATCTTATCTTCTTTACTCTAATTTCCTTCTCTGTTTCCAACTGTCTTATATAGTCAAGTAAATTACTTGTAGCCTCGCTTTTCTGTTTCAATAAGTATACAACACAGAAGTGTGAATAATCATCAATAATTAACTGGTAGTAAAACTCACCGTTAATTCCAGGTGTTGACATCGGTCCTGCTACATCCGTGTGCAAAAGTTCTCCTATCTGGTATGACCTCGGCTTTGGTACTGGGTTAAATGGTAAACGAGTAGACTTACCCATTTTACAGGGACTGCATGTTCCTTCACCCGTTGGTAGATTCATCATTCTTAAGTAGTTCGCGTTCAGGTGACCTAGACGTCTGTGCCATAAGTCTGAATGACATTCGTGTAATAATACATTTTCAGAACAAATTTCCATCTCCATAGTAAATAGTTTTCCTGTACTTTTACCGATTAACTTTCCCATGGTTCCATTATTAAAAATTTCCACCAAATTCTTACTGAACTTAACGTTGCAGTTGCTTTCTATAACCTTTTTGACAGATAACAGATTAAATTGCAAATTTTCCACAATTATTGCCTCTATTGACACTTCACTACCATTACATCTCAATTCTATAGTACCCTTTTTAGTAGCCGTTATAAATTCCCCATTGGCCAAATAAATTCTCATTTCCCTATCTAATTTGTGAATATTACTCATGTATGGTTCAAAACTTTGCTGTATTAAATGCTCGGTGCACCCTGAATCAATAACCCATTCTATTATATTAATGCCTACAATATTACAATTCTCTTCAATACCTGTTAAAAAGCTATATCTTTCCTCATCTTCTTCCTCGACTGCTGCTTGCGCTTGATTCCAAAAGCCTTGTCTTTGTCCTCGTCCTCTACCTTGATATTGTCCTCTGCCTCGATTACCAAATTGTCCTCGTCCATGTCCAAACTGTCCTCCTTGTGCATGAAATTGTCCTCGTCCTTGAAATTGTCTATGCCCTTGTCCTTGACCTCGAAATTGTCCTTGTCCTTGAAATATACCTTGTGACTGAACTCGTCCTCCACTAGCTTGTCTTCCTCTAAATATGTTGCGACATTCTCTTGCAATATGTCCTGGTCGTCCACAGTTAAAACATTCTTTATTTTGCAGCGCTGTGTAACTGTATGATGTTGTGTGATTTTGCTCTCTGTTCTTGATTTTTAATTCAGCATCTAATAATTTACTTTTTACATACTCCATTGTTAATATTTCTGTAGATGTCTCCATGGCTGTGATGATGGGCTGATAACATTGTGGCAATGACATAAGAAGATACATAACTTTGTCAGTTTCTTCCATCTTTGAAATATCTTCTATTTTCCTTATTATTTTGTCAAATTCGTAAAAATAGTCCTTTAAATTTTCGTTTTCTTTGCACTTCATCCCAATAAGTGTTTTGCGTAGATATATATTCGTTAACGTGCTTTTTCTTTCATAAACTTCGCATAGTTTTTTCATCATGTTACTTGCTGTTCCTTCGTCTTTTACGTATTCCAGTTGGCTGTCAGATAAAGATTGCACAATAATGTTTCGCGCCTTGGCGTCCATTTTCTTATAGGATTCTTTTTCTTCATTTGTCTTGAATTCAACTTTCGGTGACAATGCTTCAATGCATTCTTTAAATTCCATGTAACTTTTTATTCTGAATAACCAGCTTGAAAAGTTTTCTCCATTAAATACAGGTAAAGTTCCGTAATTCGCAATGTTTGACGACGCCGACGCCATTATGGTTCCTTGTAAAAATTTCTTTGATTTTTGTTTTTCACACTGTTTCACTTGCTACTGTTAATCTTTGCCATCTGGCTTAATCCTGGAAGTCCTGGACACATAACCTGTTAATGTTTATTGGAATGAGTGCACATATTCTTTGGATATTCATTTATTGTAAATAATTACATGACTGGACTCCATTCGGTCCCACAAGCAGGCAGAGAGAGAGTTACACATTTTATTCGCTAGGGGCAGCACTTTCACGTGTTCATCCTACATGCTGTTACAATCATGTTCATCTCTTATGCTAATTATACTTAACAGAGAATACTACGCTTCTTTACTAGATCAATTATAAGGAACGTGGTGTTTCCATAACGGGAGAATACTACGCTTCTTTACTAGATCAATTATAAGGAACGTGGTGTTTCCATAGCGGGAGAATACTACGCTTCTTTACTAGATCAATTATAAGGAACGTGGTGTTTCCATAGCGGGAGAATACTACGCTTCTTTACTAGACCAATTATAAGGAACGTGGTGTTTCCATAACGGGAGAATACTACGCTTCTTTACTAGATCAATTATAAGGAACGTGGTGTTTCCATAGCGGGAGAATACTACGCTTCTTTACTAGACCAATTATAAGGAACGTGGTGTTTACATAGCGGGAGAATACTACGCTTCTTTACTAGACCAATTATAAGGAACGTGGTGTTTCCATAACGGGAGAATACTACGCTTCTTTACTAGATCAATTATAAGGAACGTGGTGTTTCCATAGCGGGAGAATACTACGCTTCTTTACTAGATCAATTATAAGGAACGTGGTGTTTCCATAACGGGAGAATACTACGCTTCTTTACTAGATCAATTATAAGGAACGTGGTGTTTCCATAGCGGGAGAATACTACGCTTCTTTACTAGATCAATTATAAGGAACGTGGTGTTTCCATAGCGGGAGAATACTACGCTTCTTTACTAGATCAATTATAAGGAACGTGGTGTTTCCATAGCGGGAGAATACTACGCTTCTTTACTAGATCAATTATAAGGAACGTGGTGTTTCCATAGCGGGAGAATACTACGCTTCTTTACTAGATCAATTATAAGGAACGTGGTGTTTCCATAGCGGGAGAATACTACGCTTCTTTACTAGATCAATTATAAGGAACGTGGTGTTTCCATAGCGGGAGAATACTACGCTTCTTTACTAGATCAATTATAAGGAACGTGGTGTTTCCATAACGGGAGAATACTACGCTTCTTTACTAGATCAATTATAAGGAACGTGGTGTTTCCATAGCGGGAGAATACTACGCTTCTTTACTAGATCAATTATAAGGAACGTGGTGTTTCCATAGCGGGAGAATACTACGCTTCTTTACTAGATCAATTATAAGGAACGTGGTGTTTCCATAACGGGAGAATACTACGCTTCTTTACTAGATCAATTATAAGGAACGTGGTGTTTCCATAGCGGGAGAATACTACGCTTCTTTACTAGATCAATTATAAGGAACGTGGTGTTTCCATAGCGGGAGAATACTACGCTTCTTTACTAGATCAATTATAAGGAACGTGGTGTTTCCATAGCGGGAGAATACTACGCTTCTTTACTAGATCAATTATAAGGAACGTGGTGTTTCCATAGCGGGAGAATACTACGCTTCTTTACTAGATCAATTATAAGGAACGTGGTGTTTCCATAGCGGGAGAATACTACGCTTCTTTACTAGATCAATTATAAGGAACGTGGTGTTTCCATAACGGGAGAATACTACGCTTCTTTACTAGACCAATTAAGGCGATTACCGTCGCCAAATTAGCAGCTCGATGTTTGTCTGTATGAATATCGACGGAAACGACATTGAAATAATGTTCAAATCAGTGCACAATGCGTGGTGGCTGTTACGACGCTCGCTGCGTCCTTGAAAGGGCAAAATAGGAGAATATAATACTTTTCACATGGGCGTCATTGTTCAATTGCATAATTCTATGTTATATTTATAGCTATCAAGTTTATCTATTTATCAAAGCATAAATGAATTAAATAAGCCGCTTAGGGGCAGTAGGAAATTCAAGCCAAAAAACACCATTCAGTTGAAACAATTTTTCATATAGAAGTTTTGGTGGTACGACAAAGAAAATGTTGCATATGTTGTCCTAGAGTTGATAATCCATAATACATTTTTTCAATATTTTTGGTTTGGCCATAAAAGAGGAGTAGGCTTTAGAAAGTACCCATTTGGCGGTATTAAGGGCCTATTAAAGAAAAAGGGCGAGGAAAGCGTACAAAAGGCGTGCTTCTGTTTTTCGATAATGCGCCCGTGCACACAAGCCATGTTGCGACGGCTGCCATTCACCGGTGCAGTTTGAACATCTGCGCCACCGACCCTACAGCCCAGACCTGGCCCCAAGCAACTATTATTTGTTTTCAAAAATGAAGAGAGCACTGCGTGGAAAAAAATTTGGCGACGATGATAAAGTGAAGTCGGCAATTTCGGCCTATTTTGACGCCCAAGACAAATCTTTTTTTTTCGACGGTATTAATAAGTTATTTGACAGATCTAATAAATGTAGGTATTAGGGTTAAAGGAGAATACATTGAAAAGGAAAAATTGTTTAATGTTTCATTTCATTATCCTTCCCCGCCATTCTGCGAAATTATTGACCTACCCTCGTATATATATATATTTATATATAAATATAAATATATATTTATTTTTTTAACTTAAAAATAAAGAATCTATTAAAGTTGTAATTTTTACACCATTTTTGTTACGGGGTCTATCTCAAAAGCCAAAGCAGTTAGGAATTTGACATTTTTGTATATTACCTATGTACTTACTTCGCTGTATTTGAACGAAAAATACTAAAAACGCCGATTTATAATGTAATTTTAGGGTTACATTTCCGAATACTCAATTAACTTAATTTTGCAGTTTTTATCGCTGACAGTATTAGAGAATTACCTAAAATTAAATAAATATCTAGTTTGAAATAATTGGTCATATGTACGGAACTCTAAATAATTGGTCATATGTACGGAACTCTAAATAATTGGTCATATGTACGTAACTCTAAAAGAACGAGACCCGACTCGCACTGTTTTTTTCACATGTTTTGCTGGTATAAAGTTTATTTTATTTTGCCATATTACTATAACATATTTTACTCAGGAGTAAAATATAAATAAATTTTACCAATAAATAATCATATTTACTCATTTTACTGATTTATTTTATTATTTTAAATGTATGATTTCCGACCATTGATAGAATAATACAGTTTATCGAAATCAGGCTGAGCTCCCAGATTGAATAACTTCCCCACAGCGATCAACAAGAACTGAAGATTCCTCGAATGGCCACTCAGCTGCAACCCGACGTGAGCAGCGGTCGCAGGCAGCGACTTGGTCAATATACCATTCAGTCTCACCGACGGAGATATCTCTATCGTGACCGCCCTCGCAGGTATGTGTTGCAACGTTTCATAGAAGTAGACCGGCCCCAGCAGGTTATTGACGAAGTAGTCCGCATCACAGACCCTGGCTAGCGGGGAGTCCCACTGCGAGGCCGGAACCGACGTGGACAGCCATTTTGAGGATCGCTCTTTTGGGTTTGGAATTAGCTTCTCAAGTTTCTCCTTCAGAAGGAGGCCGGCCTCGCTGAGGTACTTGGAATGGTATGCTATTCCGGAGCTGTTTATTTCTTTAGCGTAAATACCCTTGTCTCGTAGGTCGTGCACGAAGCGTGTGACGTCGCGCGCTGGCCCCGCCACCACCACACAGTGCCGCGCGAAGTGCACGATGGGTGCCACTCGGTGCGGACAAAGCGCCGCCGTCTCCTTCCAGCTCAGCTTGATGGTCGCGGTGCTGCCGGGGATCGAGGCCGATTCCTTTATACACCTACCTCTCCAGTACACGGATAGTATCGTCTCTTCCAGTGTCAGGGATCCGTCTGCGTACGCGCAAACAGATTCCCCCAGTGAGAGGCCGACTATGCCGTCCGGTTTAATATTTATGGACGTCAATAAATCGACGAGCCCGATCTGTATAGCGCCGATCATAACGTAACTGTTAACAATATTTAAGAAAGTTTGGTCAGTGCTGTTTAACAGTAGATGTATCAGGTCTACGCCCTCAGGTCTCAAGACGTCCGCACAGCGCCGCATGGTCTCGTAGAAGGCCGGTATCACCATAAGGTCTCTGCCCATGCCGGGCCACTGACTCTCCATCCCGTTACACACGAACCAGATGGGTCTCCCGTGCTCCTCTCGCTCCTCAAGCGCACATCGCGCTATCTCCGTCACAGGTTCCTCATCCAGGACAGAGAACCCGCGGTACTCGTTGACACCTTCGTTTTTTTTGTGAATATTGTGTACAACGGACATAAACTGTTCGTCTGTGTCGTTTACTTTGATTAAATCGAGCAACGTTGCACAAGCTTCCTCAGTTCGTCCAGACACACCTACTATCCTCGGGATTTCACCAACCAGAGACGACAAATTTTTGCTGAAACAAAAACAATGATTTTGCCTTTAAATATAGAAAATATCGAAGTGTGCAGTTCGAGTGAAGAGAAGTGTTGGGTTCAGGTACTCGTCTGGAATACTCTGTATAATTATTTTCGAGAACCACGCTCACTCCGGCTTCAGCCGGACGTATCCCAATTTTACATTTATGAATTTAATTTTGAAGTATGAGAGCGTTATGTTTAGTAAAACAAGGCGAACACTGCAAAACGTTGTTTAAAAATTTAAAAATTCTACCATCGCCATGTGAATATATTTTGACACTTTGCCTGTTTGTAAAAATATATGGTCATTTTTTAAATATTGGAGGTCAAATTCGAAAAACACAAACAAGCCAGAAAAATCACCTAATAGGGACTAATTGTAAATATATAAGAACTACCTGATGCCCGCGACTTCGTCCGCGTGGAAGAAGATAATGCGGCCACAGTGGGATTCCCGCAGTATAAAGTATCCAGTTTTTAGTTAGATAATAAAGCCGATTCTGAAGTCTTTAATTTTAGTTTTAGTAGAAGGATTAGAAGCTAAATTTCTTTGGAAAATATTCAGCTTTGACAGCACTAAAACTAAAATTAAAGCCATCAGAATTAAGTTATTGAACAGTGATCTTCCTTCCTTCTTTAATTGTAATTAATGCCTCACTACTGAGGATCGAATAGTGGTAACCATACCAAAACTCGTTTAGTAGTTTTTGCGTGATGCATGAAATACCGAAAAAAAATGTTTTGTATTAGTATCCTACACCGCAATTTTTTTTTGGAATAAAAATGTTTTCCACCCTCTTTTTTTTGGTTTTCAAACGTTCGTTTCGAAAACGCGGTTAAGAGTTTGATGCCAAAAGCTCCCAACTACGATTCGAGGCGAGTGCAAAATTGGTCGGAATACTGCTGTCCCCCTCAGGCGCGCGCGCGCAGCTGTGTGCGTGTGTGTACCATTCATTCATAATCATAACGTCTCATATGCACTATGTTCATGATTTGCTTTTTTTTGTTATCTACGTCGGGGAATCGTAAGTGAACATACCTACTAGTAATGCGTTTTATGGAAATTCCTCTACAAGTCAATGCCTGTATCTCAAATTATTTATTTATCAAAATATAAGGATATCTGGAGATCGAGGCTTTGTAGAGAAAACCTACCTAAAGTAAGTACCAAGTGCGAGTCGGACCCACAAACCGAGGGTTCCGTACAAACTTATAGGTTTAGAAAAAGGGTATTGTATTGACAGGGTACTAAACCCTAAAAAGATTATGATAAATTATTCCAGTTGCAGTTATGAGGTACCAACTTGACACTTACGTACAAAAAAAGTAAAATTTAGTAATCAGAAAGATCACTCAACACTCTGGTTTATAGGATTTCGAATTTTACCATACGTTGGTTGTAAGCAGCGGTAGCTCAGGGGTAGAACGCTGGCCTAGCAATCTTGAGGTTCCAAGTTCGATCCCCGGTCGGATTTGTGCCCGAAGTACGGCGATAGAGCTCACCACCAGAGCTGTCACATGGACCAAATATGAGCCCTAAGTTGGTCCGTTCAAATAGACTCGGACCTGGTCCGATGGACTTTTATGGTGAGCCCTAAACTCCAGCGGACCGAACGGACTAGCCCTATTTCGGTAAAAAGCCGGTCCGGTCCGAGTTGGTCCGAAACAGTCCGTTAGATTACTTCAATAGAGTTATGCAATAAATGCTGTGCTACAATTTGATAAATAGTCGAAAAAATGTCGTGTATTTTATTGAATAATATTGAAATACCTGAAAACTTCGATTAAGAGGATGGCATACCCTAGCAACTTTTTTTTAATTTCCGTCCAGCACAATAAGTCTAATGGCAAATACCTGCCTTACCTGTTGGAAAAAAAATTGTTTTGGCCATATCTTCGGAACGGAAGGTGGTACATCCCTAGGGGTCGGACCATAGGGTGCCAAAAAAGTTTTTTTTTTTTAATGTCAAAACTTTAACCGCCCGTATCTCCTAGACGGCTTGAGTTAGACCCATGTTGATGGGTGTCTAAGAAAAGGTCTCGCCGAGATCTAGCCCCCCCCCAGTGTCAAAACTTTAACGGCCCGTATCTCCCAAACGGCTGAAGCTAGACCCATGTTCATGGTACTCTAAGAAAAGGGCTCGACGAGCTCTAACTGAAAATGAAAAAAAAAAGTCGAAAAAAAAAATATTTTTGCCAAATCTTTGATCAGCTATATCTCCCGAACCGTAAGTCCTAGCGAGTTGCGGTTTCGACTTTATTGATCGGTTTGCCGAGGGCTTCCTGACCGCATAAAAAAATTTGACATTTGACAGGTTTTGACATTTTTTTGACAGGTCCAAAAAAGTGCTCCGATTCGCTTGAAACTCGGTATCAAGGGGCAAGTAGGGTCGGTGATTACGAAATCATTGTTAAATTTGACACTTTTTGACAACCGACAAGGATTTTGACACTTTTTTGAAAAAAAATTGTGCGGACTCGGCCTCGCTGGCGCGTTCTCCGTCCTCACATGCTCGTTTTTCGGCCTCGCTAGAAAGACACTTGAAGGCTCGGCCTTCGGCCTCGCCATTAGATCCGAAGAAATGTCCGATAAAATTTTTTTCAAAAAAGTGTCAAAATCCTTGTCGGTTGTCAAAAAGTGTCAAATTTAACAATGAATTCGTAATCACCGACCCCATTTGCCTCTTGATACCGAGTTTCAAGCGAATCGGAGCACTTTTTTGGACTTGTCAAAAATGTCAAAACCTGTCAAATGTCAAATTTTTTTATGCGGTCGGGAAGCCCTTGGCAAACCGATCACTAAAGTTGAAACCGCAACTCGCTAGGACTTACGGTTCGGGAGATATAGCCGATCAAAGTTTTGGCAAAAATATATATTTTTTTTCGATTTTTTTTTTTTTTTTCATTTTCTGTTAGAGCTTGTCGAGCCCTTTTCTTAGAGTACCATGAACATGGGTCTAGCTTCAGCCGTTTGGGAGATACGGGCCGTTAAAGTTTTGACACTGTGGGGGGCTAGATCTCGGCGAGACCTTTTCTTAGCCACCCATCAACATGGGTCTAACTCAAGCCGTCTAGGAGATACGGGCGGTTAAAGTTTTGACATTAAAAAAAAAAAAAAAAACCTTTATTGGCACCCTATGGTCCGACCCCTAGGGATGTACCACCTTCCGTTCCGAAGATATGGCCAAAACAATTTTTTTTTCGGTACTTCCCTTAAAAAAAAAAAGGCAAACAAACACGCATGCATAGCATAGTAAAGTAATCGTCACTGACTGAGTTATGTCAGTTATCGAGCGAGCAACTAAAGTATAATGCAAAACTATTGTACCCTAACCCAAAGGAGGCCCCAGGCCCAGACGCGCGAATCCACGCGACATCTCTCTATGTCTCTACTGTGTGAATGTGTGCGTGCGTCAAACAAGATGCGACACAGCTACTAGCCGTTCAGAATTTGTACTGAATACGGGCGTATTTCGTAATACCAAAAATGTTGAATGAAAACTTAATGTGTTTTAAATTTCGTTTTAATAATCTGTAACTTGATAACATAGGCTATGTTTCCGCTCGAACAATATCTTACGTTTTGTTGTTTTTAATACAAAACAAATAAGAAGAAAACGGGTAATTTACGGTGTAAAAATGTGCGAATTGCAAATCGCTGACATTTCGTTTCAGGTTAGTATTTTGGAAGGAAATATATTCATGAACCTATAAAAATACTGTCTTAATCAGAATAACAGCATAATTTGGTTGAAATATGCTCGAATTGCAAATGATTTTGGTATTACGTTTGTATGGATAATTAATTTGGCATCGGCCTCTTAAGAGATCAACTTGTTTTTTTTAATATTAAATAGGCAATAGATATATGAAGGGATGTTACCTAAATCCAATATTTTTTTCCTTACAAAATATTTCAGTATTAGCTAAAAACACACCAATTTGTTGTTTCGCTGCGTGATCACTATAAGGTCTTTGCCATTAGACTTATGGTGCTGGACGGGTAATTAAAAAAGTTGCTAGGGTATGCCATCCTCTTAAAAGTGTTAATTTTTGTTAGAGTCAAGTGTCCCCCTCCCCCCTTGCCAGCGAAACAGCTGTATTTGGAGACGTGAAAAAATTACAGCAGTAGTTTATATGACGAAATTAAGAGTATGACATAGCCAAAACAAAAACCAGTTCTGGGCGTGGCTTATTCTACCTTACGATAGCGCGCGGGGGGAAATTCGTCCCGGTCTCTAAGCTCGCGTCACCATAGCAAAAATACGAATAGAGTGGACGAGGCAGGGTCAAAAGTAATACGTATTTTATTTTATCAAATTTATTAGTGTATTTCGATTATCGTCACACGGCATTGATCCTACTTGCTATCACGTCGGGACGTAAATTTAAAATTAAATTTTATTAATTTTTTAAATTAAATTTAGTTTATTTTATTAAATTTTATGTAACTAAAAGTGGTTTTTTGAGTGTTTGATTTATCAGTTGACCCTCGGAACATTTCAGACACTCCTTTAGAGATACATAATAATATTGTGACGGTTAATTGTCACCATTACCCATTCTTTAAATATTTTTCGCCCGTTGAGCTGGTTTTACACTTGCGGGAAAATAAATTGGACCAAAAATTTCTTTACAAAAAATTTTTACTAAAATTGTTATTACAAAAAGTGGAAACTAACAAATATTCTCAGAAGGAATGCACCACGTCACTATCTATCTCACTGTAGCCTATATCAATTATGCCTCTCTCATTCAACCACGTTTAACTGCGTTACTATCTCATTCCAACTCATTTTAAATAGCGTCACTATTTATCTCACTCTAACGCGTGTTAAATGGCATTTCTAATGAACGTCAAATATTTTTACTGCCCGCCACTCTTTCATTCTAAATTCTAATTATTTAAAAAAATACGCAGCTCCTTTGGTAGTAAAATAGCAATAACTTTTTTTTCAAAAGTAATACACAGAAATTGCCAGATCATTTGAAAAACAATATTTGATGAGCCGTTATTTAAGACAATTTGCAAAACTAACATAGGACATTTTTTCTCAGGGTGTGGTATCGAACTAACCTAATTACAAAAAATTGCTCATAAATTGAGTTTTTATTTTTCTTCCTGATGTAACAGCATTTCAAGGTTTATTTTTGACTTTATCAATAGCATGACTATTCAGAGTTGCGCAACAAAAATTTTATTCTTAGAATTTAGAACTGGTTAGCTTTGACTCTCAAAAATCTATTCGAATTTACTACTTAAATCTACTCGAACACTATCTACTTTTTGCTGAGATCATAATTTGATATTCTGGTCAGTCATGAGCTGGCCTACCAGCCTTCCAAGGGAAAGCGTTGACTTTTGGGACACCTGTTTACCCTTGGGATAAATCGCCAAGTGCTTAAAATATAGAAATTTATTTGTATCATAGTTTGAAATGTTCAGTTCCCTTTACGCAAAATGAAAAAACAAAACTCTTTTAGGATTAATTTGTTGTCCCTATGTTTGTCTGTTTTTCCGTTTGTCTAGGCAATTTTTCTGGGTAAAATCAATTAATGCTAATATTTACAGCCCTGTAAAATATACATATTATAACGTTTTTATGGCCTTTTGTTTAACTTTTTCATACAAATTTTCTCCTTATGAAAATATAGAGATCAACACTTGACATAATATTTTGCATTTGAAAGAAAGCACAGAAAGGAACTGTAGAACAAATAATGTAAAAAATATAAAACCATATCTTTCTATTCTAAAGGGATTAATAATTTACTGTTTGTTCAATGTGGCGATAGCTTTGTTTGTTATTTTTTTTTCTTTGTTACAAAGATAACAAATATTTTCATACAAGGTTTTCCTTAAGGGCTATTTCTCCGAATTTGTAACAAAATATTAAGAAATAATTATAACGGTAAAGTACAACTTTTAGCTAAGACAATTTATTGTTAAAAGTTTGCTATATGCATAAACATATTTTAATGATATTATGGTATCTTCAAAATAATTGGGTTTTCCATAAGCGTGATATCAGATTATTTAAGAAATTTACGGCTGGTATCACGACGACGGATAAGCCAATTATTTTATTACTATTGTAATATAATTAAAAATATGTTAATGCATACAGCAGACTTTTAACTATAAGTTTTCTTAACTAAAAGTTGTATTTTTACTTATTGAAATTGTATTTCTCATCAAGAAGTGCAAGATGACAAGATATTCAAAATAAGTTAATTGAATTTGTGAAATGGTTTCAGGTCAAAACAGTTTTCCATGAAACGGTAATTGTTTATACTTAGCAAAGTATGTAAACTTAGTCATCTTAATATGAACGACGCCTGTATTTCTCTCTTTTTTATTTCCAGTATAGATAAAAGTATACAAACTTGTTAAACTTTGCGTAAAAACGAGGCAATGTTGACGATATCCTGACAGCTATTATCATGGTGTTTTATCAAATTTTGCTTTTTTGGGCTGTATAGAGACGTAGTTAGATGTCACTAGAATATACTCATGAAAAAAGATATGAAGAAAATAAGCTGTAGACTTCACATTCGGTTTATACCTATTGTATGAATTTTAAGAAAAATACAGGGGTAAAGGGACCTCTTAAGGAAAACCTTGTATTAAACTATTTGTTATCTTAGTAAAAAATAATTCAAGGAAAAAAATAAACAAAGCTATCGCCACATTGAAGAGTAGATAATTAATCCCTTTAGAATAGAACAACATGGTTTTCATATTTTTTACATTATTTGTTCAACAATTCCTTTCTGTGTTGACTTTTAAATGCAAAATATTATCTCAAGTGTTCATCCCTACATTTTCATAGTGAGAAAATTTGTACGAAAAACGTAAAAACCTAAAACGTAATATAAATAAAAACGTCAAAAGTATGTTTTTACAGCTCTATAGAGGGCCGTTTTTATTGGTATTTATTAATATTACCCCGAAAAAATTGTCTAGACAAACGGACAGACAGACAAACATAGGGATAAGAAATTAATCCTAAAAGAGTTTTATTGTTTTCATTTTGCGTAACAGAACCTGAACATGTACCGACAGGATTATCTACGATCTAATAATTTTGCCATGCACTGTAAATATTTCAAAATAAATTTCTATATTTTAAATGCTTGGCGATTTATCCCAAGTAAGTGTACCTATATAATTTGCAAAAAACTTCACTTATTGGACCTGAAATGGTGAGCCAATATAGGGTAATTTCACGAAAAGGTCATTGACCTTTGTTACAGATCTCAGTAAGTATAAGTAAATTAATTTGGGTTTCAGTAACGAGCACAAAATTATTCTTTTAGAGTAACATATATTATTTTCCCGCATAAAAGTATGAATTCATTCCAAATTCAATCAGTTTTGTTGTTATGACTATGGCACGATGTAGCTAAATCACTCATACGCATATTTTGTTGAGTTTTTAATGGCAGGAATATGATGCTCCTCGAAATATTACTTTATAAAATTAATTTCAATGTGTTTTGAAGTAGTTTTGGGAGATATTTATAGCTTGCAAAAAAGGGCACAGGTTCCACGTCTTACGGGCGCCAACGCTAGGCGTAGACTGACAATATCTTGCTGCCGCTGACTGCATCAGTGGATTTACGTATTTTTGTAAAAAGGGGGTGCTTATTTTGACCCGAATAACGTGGTATTTGGAAAATGAATAGATATCATTCACACTAATTTTATTAAAAAAAAACCAACAAAATCGCGAAAGCGATACCTGAAACAAAATCGATAAGAAGTGTGCAATAGAGGGTTACAAAAAAATTTATTGACAGTACAAATATGAATCGATTAACGTGGTTTGTGGAAAATGAATACCTTAAAGTTCAACCAAAAACATGTATTTTTTTTATGGCTATACGTAACCTAATTATTGCAACAAAATCATCCGAAAGCTGACATTTTATTTCTGTTTGTATTTTCATTCCCTTAAAGGGAAAACTATCACAGCTAAGTAGGCGAGTACAGATCGCGCCAAACTTTTAGTCTCCTCTAAACACGGGGCGATTCGCATCAGCAGGAACAAAATGTATGGGCCGTTCTTGGGAAGAGCAACTTCCGAGCGTACTAGAAGTTTGGCGCGATCTATATTGTTCGACAAACTAATAAAACGTACTTGGAGAAGAGTCCGCATATTGTGCAGGGCAACTACGGAATCCTACACTGCGCGTGGCCCGACACGCACTTGGCTGGTTTTTTCCCTTTCTATTAAAGCAGGAAACGGTATCGCACCCCTTAAAAGCGTGAATAATTGGTAGCACTTCAGATTTTTCTGGCCCTGAAAAAAACAATGGTAGTGAATTCTTCATGCAGGAAGACGTAAAATCAGTTTTTAATATAAACTAAACAAAATATACATTTACCGAATCCAGCCGCAATAAAGTGGCATGTTATATGTGTACTTTTTCCCTGTGTCTACGTGGATCCATTGTTCTTTTAGCGAGATTTAAATATTGAAGATAACTTATTTGTTTTTTTTAATCAGTTTATATTATATATTTATATAAAAACACTTATTAAAATTATAGTTTCCAGATATATTTCGACATTATGTCGGCTTCAGTGGAATTTGATATAATGAATATATATCAATAATACAATAATACGAACGAACAAGGCATCATACTAAGGTTGACTTAAATACAAAAGTCACAAAAGGTTGCGCAAATGATTCTTATAATAAGGGAGAGCTTTTTGATCTTCTGTCAAGATTCTGTCTCGCAAATTTTGCAGTGACTTTACCAGAAGATAAAGAATTTAACGTGACTCAAAAGACTGCAGTTATGAGTAACATTAGTCGTGACAGGATGAGATTAGAACCATGTAATGTAGCCATGAGGAGGCTGATACTCAGATGTTGTTACATGTTTCCGAAGCCGTAGACAAAGGTCATGAAAAAATAATAGTACGCACAGTGGATACGCATGTTGTAGTAGTGGCTATCACATGAATACATAAGTTACCCTCGTTAAAGCACACAATATTTCATGCCACTCTATTGCGGCTGGATTCGGTAAATGTATATTTTGTTTAATTTCTATTAAAATCTGATTATATGCCTTCCTGCATGAAGAATTCATTATCATTGTTTTATTCAGGGCCAGAAAAATCTGAAGTGTTACCAATATTCCACGCTTTTACGGGGTGCGATACCGTTTCCTGGTTTAATGGAAGGGGAAAAAAGAGTACATTTGACGCATGGAATGCATATCTCTTGGCAACTTTAGGGTTTAAAGAGTACATTTGACGCATGGAATGCATATCTCTTGGCAACTTTAGGGTTTAAAGAGTACATTTGACGCATGGAATGCATATCTCTTGGCAACTTTAGGGTTTAAAGAGTACATTTGACGCATGGAATGCATATCTCTTGGCAACTTTAGGGTTTAAAGAGTACATTTGACGCATGGAATGCATATCTCTTGGCAACTTTAGGGTTTAAAGTGTTGTTAGATGGGAATATGGACGAAGCCTATACAACAATTTTTGATAACTATGTATGACAGGTACGTGTTATGCAAAATTACAAAAACTTAGCATTCGTTATTAAAGTTCAGAATGCGTGTGCGCGGTTTTGTTATATATAAAATACCGAGGCGTGCTCACGTCACTCCTTATCTAAATCATGGACGAATCGCACATAAAACTTTAAACATGGAAGCTAGAAGGGAGTTGCATTTGGCTTGCGTAATCCAAAAAGTCATTTGGAAACAGTGTCCTAATTATCTCTTTGAAAAGTTGAAATTTTTGAAAAATGTTAATTGTTTTAGAACACGATCAAAGGATCAAAACCTACTGTATACTCCTAAACATAAACTTGCAGGATTCCGAGGATGTTTTTCATACCGAAGTACAAAAATATGGAATAATTTACCACCGCCCTTGAGACAAAAGTGCTCAGCCCATACATTTAAGTTTAGATATAAACGGTATCTTATGAAAAAGCAAATGGACACTGGACATTTGAAACATCCTTGGAAAGCCTATACTAATAATTCTGTATCTGTATATACTAATTACCTTTTTTTTATTGTTTTTGTCTTGTTACGCATTTTTGGTTTTTGTTTTTATTTTCTTTAATTTAATTATAAGCCATTTCTGCCAATTGTTATTGATTTTTCAATTTAGTAAATAAAATTGTTAACGACTCGTAAATACCTTATCATGCAATTGTAACGGAGGTAGCTGAAAAGCAGCGCCAACCAAAGCATGTTTTGGATGGCACATAGCTGAGCTACATCCTTTTGTCGTGTTGTTATTTTTATCTATAGATTACTCCCTCCTCGCTAGAGTTTGGCACTCTACTTGACACGGGAACTCGCCGATCAAAGTTTGGCACTCTACTTGACACGGGAACTCGCCGATCAAAGTTTGGCACTCTACTTGACACGGGAACTCGCCGATCAAAGTTTTTCCGAAAAAGTGTCAAAATCCCTATCAGTTGTCAAAACATGTTAAATTTGAATACGGCAGCGTAATCGGCGACCCTGAATGCCCCTTGATACCGAGTTTCATGCAAATCGGAATACTTCTTTGGACCTGTCAAAAAACCGTCAAAACCTGTCAAACACAAAAATTTTTTTTTGTCATGTGTCCCCGGCTTGACCGATCACTATAGTTGAAACCCGAACTCCCTACGATTAGCCGTTCGGAAGGTACGGCCGATCAAAGTTTTGGCAAATTTTTTTTTCGACTTTTTTTCTACCGTCTTTTTTTCAAGCCCTTTTCTTAGAGTACCATGAACATTGATCTAGCATCAGCAGTTTGGAAGACGCGGGTCTGTTAAGTTTTGACACTTTCAGCAGGTAGATCTCGTTGTGACCTTTTCCTAGAAACCCATGGACATGGGTCTAACTCCAGCCGTTTGGGAGATACAGGCCGTCAAAGTTTTGACATTAAAAAAATAACTTTTTTTGGCACCCCGTGGTCCAACCCCTAGGGATGTACCACCTTCCGTTCCAAAGATATTTTGCTGGGATATAGATCACAGGGACTGAGAGCACTTATGCTCTGTTATTTGTTTCCTGTAGGCCACGCGGGCGAGGCCGCGGGCAGAACAAGTACCGAATAAGGGCAATGTCAAAAGTAACCGGAATAGAAGAGCTTGTCTCACTAGATTGATGGATTTGGAAGAGGCGAAAAAGGTGTGCCAGAATCGTAGCAGAGGGAAATCTGTTATATCTGCCTACCCTTCTAGGAGACAGGGATGAGTATATGTATGTATGTATGTGTATATTGATTATGAAATCCGTCTAGTTTTTTTACATCGATGATACATCGGTAAAGTTAACTGACCGCCACATGACAAAAAAGATTTTTTTCGGCAACTTATTATATTGCAAAGTGCTTCAAATTTATATTTTTCTGATGTGCATAAAACAGGCTTTATTCAAGTATTTTTTTTACTTTAAATACTTACAAGGTGTTAAAATTATTGGCATTAACCCACATTTTTTTCTATGATTTTTGCCTTTATTCCTCACTTGTCATAAAAGTTACTATGATATAGGTAAAATATTATAGGAAAACTAAACTCCTCGTACCTATTTCATCCGAAAATGATATCAAACACGGTTTAATAGCTGCTTAGCAACAGTGGTTAATTTTTGAGTAATGGTGGGTGGATCCCCTTTTACGGGCCCTTAAATACCCCCCCCCCCTCCCAAAAAAAATATTCCTTCATGTCCCCCGGACTCGATCTACTTAAAATGACCCATGTGGTGAGTGGCTTGCTTGTATCACACTTGCTTGTCAGCCCCTTTTGGCGATAATAATGGCTCCAGTATTATATATACCTACTTTGCAAAATAAAATATTTGAATTTGAATTTAAATTTGCGGGGGAGGCGGTGGCCCAAGGGGTTCCCCCCTTCCCTCCCACCCCCCTAGCAACCCTTATTCGGGTGTTTGATATCTATATTATTACCAAATGTACCCTGTACCTACTCACTAATATTACAAATAAATATGATAAACCTTACCTTAAACAAATGTTGAGATGTCTCAGAGCCAGCCTCGAATATAAACGGAACATACTGACCGATGACGTCATACCTCATGACACTACCTTCACTGTCAGCAGATGGTTACACTATACTCGTAGTATATAAACTACGATGGACTTCGATTAGCAGATAATTAGCAGTTGCTTTCATTTGAACTAAATGGAAGAACTGTGTTGATGTTCATCTTATATACGAGTGTTTGTAATACCAGTAGTACAATCGCGCTCAGAGTTATGTTTGTAATACCAGTAGGACAATCGCGCTCAGAGTTATGTTTGTAATACCAGTAGGACAATCGCGCTCAGAGTTATGTTTGTAATACCAGTAGGACAATCGCGCTCAGAGTTATGTTTGTAATACCAGTAGGACAATCGCGCTCAGAGTTATGTTTGTAATACCAGTAGGACAATCGCGCTCAGAGTTATGTTTGTAATACCAGTAGGACAATCGCGCTCAGAGTTATGTTTGTAATACCAGTAGGACAATCGCGCTCAGAGTTATGTTTGTAATACCAGTAGGACAATCGCGCTCAGAGTTATGTTTGTAATACCAGTAGGACAATCGCGCTCAGAGTTATGTTTGTAATACCAGTAGGACAATCGCGCTCAGAGTTATGTTTGTAATACCAGTAGGACAATCGCGCTCAGAGTTATGTTTGTAATACCAGTAGGACAATCGCGCTCAGAGTTATGTTTGTAATACCAGTAGGACAATCGCGCTCAGAGTTATGTTTGTAATACCAGTAGGACAATCGCGCTCAGAGTTATGTTTGTAATACCAGTAGGACAATCGCGCTCCGAGTTATGTTTGTAATACCAGTAGGACAATCGCGCTCAGAGTTATGTTTGTAATACCAGTAGGACAATCGCGCTCAGAGTTATGTTTGTAATACCAGTAGGACAATCGCGCTCAGAGTTATGTTTGTAATACCAGTAGGACAATCGCGCTCAGAGTTATGTTTGTAATACCAGTAGGACAATCGCGCTCAGAGTTATGTTTGTAATACCAGTAGGACAATCGCGCTCAGAGTTATGTTTGTAATACCAGTAGGACAATCGCGCTCAGAGTTATGTGTGTAATACCAGTAGTACAATCGCGCTCAGAGTTATGTTTGTAATACCAGTAGTAGGTACAATCGCGCTCAGAGTTATGTTTGTAATACCAGTAGTACAATCGCGCTCAGAGTTATGTGTGTAATACCAGTAGGACAATCGCGCTCAGAGTTATGTTTGTAATACCAGTAGTACAATCGCGCTCAGAGTTATGTTTGTAATACCAGTAGTACAATCGCGCTCAGAGTTATGTTTGTAATACCAGTAGTACAATCGCGCTCAGAGTTATGTGTGTAATACCAGTAGTACAATCGCGCTCAGAGTTATGTGTGTAATACCAGTAGTACAATCGCGCTCAGAGTTATGTGTGTAATACCAGTAGTACAATCGCGCTCAGAGTTATGTGTGTAATACCAGTAGTACAATCGCGCTCAGAGTTATGTGTGTAATACCAGTAGTACAATCGCGCTCAGAGTTATGTGTGTAATACCAGTAGTACTATCGCGCTCAGAGTTATGTTTGTAATACCAGTAGTACAATCGCGCTCAGAGTTATGTTTGTAATACCAGTAGTACAATCGCGCTCAGAGTTATGTGTGTAATACCAGTAGTACAATCGCGCTCAGAGTTATGTGTGTAATACCAGTAGGACAATCGCGCTCAGAGTTATGTGTGTAATACCAGTAGTACAATCGCGCTCAGAGTTATGTGTGTAATACCAGTAGTACTATCGCGCTCAGAGTTATGTTTGTAATACCAGTAGTACAATCGCGCTCAGAGTTATGTGTGTAATACCAGTAGGACAATCGCGCTCAGAGTTATGTGTGTAATACCAGTAGTACAATCGCGCTCAGAGTTATGTTTGTAATACCAGTAGTAGGTACAATCGCGCTCAGAGTTATGTTTGTAATACCAGTAGTACAATCGCGCTCAGAGTTATGTGTGTAATACCAGTAGGACAATCGCGCTCAGAGTTATGTTTGTAATACCAGTAGTACAATCGCGCTCAGAGTTATGTTTGTAATACCAGTAGTACAATCGCGCTCAGAGTTATGTTTGTAATACCAGTAGTACAATCGCGCTCAGAGTTATGTGTGTAATACCAGTAGTACAATCGCGCTCAGAGTTATGTGTGTAATACCAGTAGTACTATCGCGCTCAGAGTTATGTTTGTAATACCAGTAGTATAATCGCGCTCAGAGTTATGTGTGTAATACCAGTAGTACAATCGCGCTCAGAGTTATGTGTGTAATACCAGTAGTACAATCGCGCTCAGAGTTATGTTTGTAATACCAGTAGTACCTACAATCGCGCTCAGAGTTATGTTTGTAATACCAGTAGTACAATCGCGCTCAGAGTTATGTTTGTAATACCAGTAGTACAATCGCGCTCAGAGTTATTTGTGTAATACCAGTAGTACAATCGCGCTCAGAGTTATGTTTGTAATACCAGTAGTACAATCGCGCTCAGAGTTATTTGTGTAATACCAGTAGTACAATCGCGCTCAGAGTTATGTTTGTAATACCAGTAGGACAATCGCGCTCAGAGTTATGTTTGTAATACCAGTAGTACCTACAATCGCGCTCAGAGTTATGTTTGTAATACCAGTAGTACAATCGCGCTCAGAGTTATGTGTGTAATACCAGTAGGACAATCGCGCTCAGAGTTATGTTTGTAATACCAGTAGTACAATCGCGCTCAGAGTTATGTTTGTAATACCAGTAGGACAATCGCGCTCAGAGTTATGTTTGTAATACCAGTAGTACAATCGCGCTCAGAGTTATGTGTGTAATACCAGTAGTACAATCGCGCTCAGAGTTATGTTTGTAATACCAGTAGGACAATCGCGCTCAGAGTTATGTTTGTAATACCAGTAGTACAATCGCGCTCAGAGTTATGTTTGTAATACCAGTAGTACAATCGCGCTCAGAGTTATGTTTGCAATACCAGTAGGACAATCGCGCTCAGAGTTATGTTTGAAATACCAGTAGGACAATCGCGCTCAGAGTTATGTTTGAAATACCAGTAGTACAATCGCGCTCAGAGTTATGTTTGCAATACCAGTAGTACAATCGCGCTCAGAGTTATGTTTGCAATACCAGTAGGACAATCGCGCTCAGAGCTATGTTTTTTTGCCGGGCGAAGATGACATCACAACCGAACTCCTGAAAGCTGGAGGTTACCCTATACTCGGACAGCTACAGGACCTCTTTAATGCCGTCATTCGCACCGGAACTATGCCAAAGGAGTGGAGCAGGAGCCTGGTAATGTTGTTCTTCAAGAAAGGGGCCAAAATGCTACTGAAGAACTACTGATGGATAGGTCAATCGCGCTCCTGAGCCACACCTACAAGCTTTTCTCAAGAGTTATCACAAATCGTCTCGCCCAACGATTCGACGACTTCCAACCTCCAGAGCAGGCTGGGTTTCGAAAAGGCTACATCACCGTGGACCACATCCACACGCTAAGGCTACATCACCGTGGACCACATCCACACGCTAAGGCTACATCACCGTGGACCACATCCACACGCTAAGGCAGATCATACAGAACTCCGCTTCCATGTCCGTCCAAGTACAGGCTGAACAAACAAGATCGATACGCTTGGAGCGCGGCGTGAGACTGGGGGATGTTATTTCCCCAAAACTGTTTACCGCCGCGCTGGAGTAGTCTAGGCATAAATGTGAACGGAGAGTACATTTCACATCTTCGCTTTGCCGATAACATCATCATAATGGCGGAATCGCTGCAATAACTGGAGGAAATGATGCGCACCCTAAGTGATTCTTCCAGACGAGTGGGTCTGCGGATGAACTTGGCTAAGACTAAGGTCATGTTCAACTGTCATGTCATCCAAAGGCCAGTAACCGTCGACAATGTCAGCATCGACGTTGTTTAAAAATATGTTTACCTGGGTCAAGCTATCCAGCTGTGTAAAAACAACTTCGACTTCGAGGCTGACAGAAGAATATGCTTGGGGTGGGCAGCATTTGGAAAGTTGCGTCACATATTTACGTCACCAATACCGCAGTGCTTAAAGGCTAAAGTTTACAACCAGAGCGTCCTTCCAGTGATGACGTACGGCGCTGAGACGTGGTCTCTTACCAAAAGCTTGATCCGCCGATTTAATGTCACTCAACGAGCTATGGAGAGGGCTATGCTTGGGATATCTCTGAGGCTGAGGACCGCCAAGAGTGGCGTAATATTGGGGAGGCCTTTGTCCAGCAGTGGACGAATACGGGCTGATGGATGGATAGGTTCAATACCGAAGTTGGCTCCCTTCACTTTCGATTACTTCTTGAAGTCGGCTATTCATACCTGACACCATTGTCCAACACAAATTACTTCCACGGATTGCATCCCATGTTTATGTTACCAATTCATCCAAGTTATTTTTTGATCTCACTTGTGATGGATCCCAATTTAAAATCATTTGACCCCATACATTTTCAATTGGGTTTAAATCTGGGCTTTTGGATGGCCAATTAATAATTGTGGTGTCATTTTGTGCAGCTAGCCATTGTTTCACCATGGCGACGCGATGAATTGCACAGTTGCCACGCACAAAATAAATGTGTTCGTCTGGGTTGGCTACACGTACAGATGGCATCATAAAGTCACGCAATATTTCTAAATACTTTTGGCCCGTTAACCGGCCACAAATCTCGATCAGTTCGCCGGGGCCCATCGATGACATCAACCCCCAGTAACCAACAATAATTTTAGCACTCGCTCTGTTTGCTAGAATATTTATCTCTTTATAGCACTCGTCTTCTCTTCGTCATAAAATTTTTCGGCCATCCTTATCGGACTTAAAGGTATTTTCATCGGTAAACATTACCACTTTATTTTCCCAATCAAAACCGTTGAACTGCTCTACAAAACGTACTAGCTATTCCCGGTGATCAGGTGTCATTGCATTCTATAGCGATGTATGCCATGTCGGCGAACTGTTAATAATGACACATCGTGTTCCTGGACCCTGTGTATGTGTAGCAACTATAGCTTGATGACGTCACGATGCACATGTATACATGACAGGTGAAGGGCCAGATCGAATGCGTTGAATATTTCCTGTCTCTTCATACCGTTTTTCTCACCGGCAAACGAAAAAAAAAAACACGTTTAGCTAAAATTATATTTGTAAAATCTTCACTTCTTTTTAGGGTTCCGTACCCAAAGGATAACCAATGGGATCCTAAGACTCCGCTGTCCGTCTGTCTGTCCATCTGTCTGTCCGTCTGTCACCAAGCTGTATCTCATGAACCGTGATAGTTAGATAGTTGAAATTTTCACAGATGATGTATTTCTGTTGCCGTTATAACAACAAATAATAAAATAAATATTTAAGGGGGCTCCCATACAACAGACAAGTTTTTTTTCCGTTTTTATAGATAATTAAATTATATAATAATCGCCACTACAGATAAGCCAATTGGATTTCGCTAGTTAGGTTAAGATTCATTGTAATTGGGATTAATAAATACATATATATATATATAAAAAATGGTAGGTACGGAACCCTGCGTGCGCGAGTCCGACTCGCACTTGACCGATTTTTTCAAGTATTTATTACCTCAACGCGAACGTGTTTACGTACCGGTAAATGGAGCAGTCTCGAAATTGCACGTCTGCTCATATTATTATTTATCCTCAAACAACTATAATTTCGAGCTTTCATCAAGTCGGTTAGTTAACTAACTATCAGTTGATAGTTAGACTTTTTATTAAGAAAAAACCAAAAAACGTATCGGAGTCGGGAATCACAAAATAATAGCTGTTGTAGTGTCGCAAAATGACTGATTATAACAGGGTAATATCTAAAATAATAACTGTTGTAGTGTCGCAAAATGACTGATTATAACAGGGTAATATCTAAAATAATAACTTTTGTAGTGTCGCAAAATGACTGATTATAACAGAGTAATATCTAAAATAATAACTGTTGTAGTGTCGCAAAATGACTGATTATAACAGGGTAATATCTAAAATAATAACTGTTGTAGTGTCGCAAAATTACTGATTATAACAGAGTAATATCTAAAATAATAACTGTTGTAGTGTCGCAAAATGACTAATTATAACAGGGTAATATCTAAAATAATAACTGTTGTAGTGTCGCAAAATGACTGATTATAACAGGGTAATATCTAAAATAATAACTGTTGTAGTGTCGCAAAATGACTGATTATAACAGGGTAATATCTAAAATAATAACTGTTGTAGTGTCGCAAAATGACTGATTATAACAGGGTAATATCTAAAATAATAACTGTTGTAGTGTCGCAAAATGACTGATTATAACAGGGTAATATCTAAAATAATAACTGTTGTAGTGTCGCAAAATGACTGATTATAACAGGGTAATATCTAAAATAATAACTGTTGTAGTGTCGCAAAATGACTGATTATAACAGGGTAATATCTAAAATAATAACTGTTGTAGTGTCGCAAAATGACTGATTATAACAGGGTAATATCTAAAATAATAACTGTTGTAGTGTCGCAAAATGACTGATTATAACAGGGTAATATCTAAAATAATAACTGTTGTAGTGTCGCAAAATGACTGATTATAACAGGGTAATATCTAAAATCTTGAATTAAAATTTCATCTACCCGCAACTGACTCGCACTTTTTCAAGTGTTGCGATATCCGTTTGGCCAAACTCAAATTACATATTTGATTTCAATAAAATAAAATATCTAAATAAAAAGTCCCCGCGGCTGGGGTTCAAACCATCATTCTTCGTGTTCCTTTAGTGTAGCTTTATAAACCACTGTGCTATTTGAGTTATGATATTAAAGGCGAAATTAAGGTAGTGTTATGTTTGTTGTGAACGCGTCACGTAAGTTGTCCCTTATATTATTGCATTAAAGCACAATAAAGTATTTAATATATAAATTATCCATAGATTATCTAATTTCTGTAACCGCTTTAGATATATTATTGGAAGAGGGCCGGTTCATACGACACGACGATCTCCTTATGTGTGAATGAAGTGTGCGTATGTGTGGATGAAGTGTGCGTATGTGTGCATAAAGTGTCTTTGCGGCTAGTGTCAGAAAGCACGACCGGCGGGTACCCGGTCTTTCCACCAGTCGTGCTACTGAACAAGATAAAATTAAAAAGTGACCTAATTGTAACCTAACAGTTGGAAAAAGGTTCTGAAGAAAACTTCGTGGTACTTTACAATTAAGTGTATTTAATTTTATCAAAATAATGTCTAATTTCACAAGTTAAAAAGGTGTTACGGAAAATATTACTTAGTTACAAACTTTTGGCCAAGACCTTCATTTGGCATATATTCTGCCAAGACATTACTAAAACCTTTAGAACCTCTAAATAGTTGTGTCAGGTATCGCCTTAACATCAGGTAGTAATATTACATTGGAATTAGTTTTGCCAAGACATAAATAAAACATTTAAGTGAATAACTAGATGGGTTAGTTACCGCCTTAACCACAGGTAACTAAATTATATGGAATCTTGTGAAATTACATTTAAAAAAAAACTTTAAGAGTAACAAAACTTGAAAACAAACAAGGGAAAATAATTTCCAAATAAAATCTAGCTCAGTGGAGCCGTAGATCCATCTAACAATACATATTTGTCGTTCATTCTCTTTAAACCAAATCGTCTGGTACACCATTCAGTTTTACCAGGAAAAATTACGGAACTATTAAATTCTACATTTTAGGTTATACAGTGAAACAGGAAGAAGAATTTACACTTGGTTAACAATAAGACACATAACTAAGTGTCCTGAAAACAACCGTCCAAGGCACCGTTATTATTTGAGGTTAAAAATAAAAATTCCAACACATACTTGAATTCTCCAACATTTCCAACAAAAAAATGGCACGCCGTCCGCTGCCCCACCTCAAGGACAACGATCTCCGTCCTCGCAGACAAAGGGACTGCTTGACCGTGTACACCACGCGGCGGTCATTTCCCAGCCAGCTGGATAAATTCACCAAAGAAGCAAAACAGCAAAAACTCGAACTTGAATTTGAACTTGAACTCGAACTTGAACTTGAATTCCCTGGAATTAGAAGAGAATAACAATATTAAAACCTTTACTACACAGAACGATGAGAACAAAATTCCGGTGACTCAAAATACAAAGAAAGCAATACGTACCATGATCCGACAATAAGTCAGATCTCCCACCAACCCGGCCAAAAAAAATCCAACATTCACCTCCAAAAAATCTTTCTGAAAATAGAAAACAATATTACGGAAACCATTCCACGCAAAATAAACAACCCAAATTTAAACTCAAAACAAACCTTAGAAACTATCACGAAGTCGTGTTGGCAAAATCCGCCATTATTGTAAAAAAAATAAAACACAAGACACGTCTTGACAACCCAAAAGACTGATCGAGCAATGACCGGAAATGGTATCGCTACTCCACCAGACAAAACGAACGAAGTTCATGTCAGCGAACAGAGGGTAAAACCGAAACTTTCCGGCAAGCAAATAAAACGACGCGAAAACTTTGTGATAACCGCACCTACAAAATTTGCTATGCTACACTAGAGTATTGTGCGGTCTTTACCTTGTCAAAAATCCTCGTTGTGCGGTCTTTCTGATTATGCGGACGTCCGCATAATATTTTGGTAGACCTTTAAATATAGCTATCGAATCCTTGTGCTCTGATTGGTCGACTGGTGAAATCTGGGAGAATTTCAATTGGGTGGCGCACAACCAGTATTTCTGTCAAGTTGAGTTAACACATGCAAAAATATAGTTCTAGTATGTAACCACCACGTGGCGCCACCAGTCCAAAAAATGTATAACTTAGTACGAAAATGATAAAATGCGGACGTCAACGTAGGACCGCACTTTATACAAATAACGAACCAAACTTACTTCCTCGTGTGTAAAAAACAAATGTGAGTTAAAGTAATCATCGTAAAATGTGAAATTAAAATAGGACCGCACTTTATACATAAATTGAATTCACCCTACTTCTTGGTGTGTGAAAAATAAACCTGAGGTAAGGTAAGCACCTAAATAGAAGTTTATTTTTTTATCCACGTTCATTCTGGATAGTCGGTAAGTGGTGGCGTTGGTGGTCGCAGGAACGGTGGGGCAGGGGGTGCTAAGAATCTCCGGTCGAATGGTTACAAACACGGGCGACTCTTTTTGGCGACGTATAATGCACGGACATTACGGGAGGACAGACATCTCGCTGAGCTCGAGTCAGAGTTAGGTAGAATAAACTGGCATATTCTGGGGCTTTGGAAGTCCGACGAGCGGGTAAGGACACGATAACCCTGGAGTCAGGACACCTGCTATACTATCGAGAGGGCGATCAATTGTCTATCGGTAAAGTTGGCATGCTGGTCAACAAAGACCTCACCTAGCAACGTCTCAGAAATCGGCAGTGTCTCCTCTCGGGTGGCATATCTTGTTCTTTACTAAGGCCAAAAATAACACCACCAAGACACATCATACCGTTGTTATGGGGGACTTCAACGCCAAAGTGGGAGTACAAGAGTGTGGTGAATCGGTAATCGGACCGCACGGCTATGGCTGTAGAAACCCTAGGGGTCAGATGCTGGTTAGCTTCCTTGAAAGCCAGAGGCTCTATGTGATGAATTCATTCTTCAAAACGAAGCCCCAAAGGAAGTGGACCTGGCGAAGCCCCGATGGTAAGACAAAAAATGAGATAGACTTCATCATGGCGGATCAAAAGCACATATTACAAGATGTCTCCGTGATCAATAGGTTTAGTACCAGTAGCGATCACCGACGTATCCGAAGCATCTTGAATATCGACTTACAGCTGGAGAGAAACCGTCTGATAAAGTCTATGCTCCGTCCTTCTCTGCGCCAAATCGCTGCGGGATCCAAATAATTCCAAATGGAACTTCAGAACTGATTTGCCCCGTTGGAAACCACTGAGGACGTCGACCAGCTTGCTAAAAATTTCATAAATGTCGTGCGCAAAGTTGGCAGGCCTTATTTTAAGCCAGAGCGAAAGAAAAAGGAGTCCAAGATTTCAAGCGAAACTTTGGACCTGATGAGGCAAAGACGGGAAATGTCTTCAGATTCGGCAGATTACCCCCTTCTTAATAAGCGTGTTAAAAGGCAAATTCATTTTGAACTGCGCCGACATATCACTCGCATCATTAAATCAGCGATTGAGCGAAACAAAGGCTCAACAATTGTTGCCCAGCTGTTAGGAAGAACTAATCTGACGAAGCTGAAGATATCTGACAGTAGAAATATTACCTCTAGGCCAGAAATTCTCACTGAAATCGAAAATTTCTATGGGCTCTTATATTCTTCACATGCTCCCAAGCCAACTGCCTGCAAATCAGGACGACAAACGTGCACCTTTGACCCGCCACTACACCGATGAACTTACGGATGTCAAAATGAGCGAGATTGGGATAGCTCTTGAGCAGCTAAAAAATAACAAGGCGCCGGGCAAAGATGGCATCACAACCGATTTCCTGAAAGCTAGAGGTTACCCTATACTCAGACAGCTACAGGACCTCTTTAATACCGTCATTCGCACCAGAACTACGCCATAGGAGTGGAGCAGGAGCTCAGTAATTTTGTTCTTCAAGAAAGAGGACAAAATGCTACTGAAGAACTTTTACAAGCTTTTCTCAAGAGTTATCACAAATCATCTCGCCCAACGATTCAACGACTTCCAACCTCCAAAGCAGGCTGGGTTCAGAAAAAGCTACAGCACGGTGGACCACATCCACACGCTAAGGCAGATCATACAGAAAACACAAGAGTATAATCAGCCTTTATGTCTAGCGTTTGTGGACTACGAGAAAGCCTTCGACTCCCTTGAAACTTGGTCTGTTCTGCAGTCCTTGCAGCGATGCCAAGTTGACTGGCTTTACGTGGAGATACTGAAATGTCTGTATGATTCCGCTTCCATGTCCGTCCGACATAGGCCTCCCCAATATCACACCACTCTTGGTGGTCCTCAGTCATCCTCGTCCAACCGCTAGCCGCAACGTCCTTCAGATCGTCAGTCCAGCGGGCACGAAGGCGGTCTACGCTACGTTTTGCTGTACGTGATCTCCATTTTAATGCCTTTTGGTCCCAACGGTTATCATGTCGGCAACAAATATAGCCAGTCCACTGCCACTTCAACTTACTGATTTAGTAGGCTATGTAAAAGGTACTTTGTACAGTTTGAAATTTAATGCTATACCGATACTAAATATCATCGCGTTATGAAATAGTAGTTTTGTATACAAAATCATTAAAGTGCGAATAGTGTGTTATTCCGTACGTAAGATCACCAAAGTGCGGACGGAGCATATAATTTAGTACGGTATTTCATTAAAATGCGGTCGCTGTGTAATTTCGTTCGCCAAACCAACAACGTACGGACGTTGTGTTATTTCGTACGTTAACCCACTAAAGTGCGGACTCTGTGTATTAATGTCCGCAAAACCCTTGTTGAGCGGACGGTCCGCACAAAACTTGAGGACCGCACAAGCCGTATTTTTGACAAAAATTTTGATTGCTTGTATCTCTGTCTCCAGTGAGTGTTAACGAAATTCTGTTAGATGTTCATGCTAGAAAAAGACAGCCGTACATCGTGTAAGCAAATACACTCGCCTAAGTCAACGGGAAAGGTAGGACCGCACAATGAGGATTTTGGTACAAGTCCGCACAACATTTGTCCCGCGAACAAGGGTGTACCTGTGTGCGTGTCGTGTTTGCATAAAATGAGTCTGTGTGGCCGTCTACCATAACTCTGGACGCGATTGTACCTAGTTCATTATCGGATCTTGTCTCCTGACGGGTTTACTAATGAACTCGCGACAACTTAATGCGTTGCTCGATAATGCGTAATTTCACCTCAAAAACGAGTGATTTACCGACAGCGCTTTTATTTACCTCTGCTAAATACAACAATGTGTCGCGTCTTCTTCCAGCAGATTATTGTGAAATCTTATAGCAGCTAAGTACATACTGAGGGTATTATTGTCATGGATTTAAAAAACAAAACCGGCCAAGTGCGAGTCAGACTTGCGTACCTAGGGTTCCGCATTGTGGATGTAAAATCTAATTTTGTAAAAAAAAAATTTCGTGAATTTCTCAACCACTTTATTTTTCCTGTAATCTTTACGTAAATACATATTACCATGATTTTTTTCATATTTTTTGGTCCACCAGTTTTGGAGATAAGGGGGGGGGGGGACAAACATATTTTTGGAGTTTTTTAAAGATTTCTCGAAACCAGTGCCAGTTAATATAAAAAAAGTATATATTTTTACAATCAACTTTTTAATACCTACAATTTGATACCCATATTGTATTTTTATAAAATATATCTTTTATTTATTTTACTTCTTTTTTTACATTGCTACTTTGTTTTTGTATGTATGTGTCGTGTTTTTGGGAAATAAATGTTATATCTATCTATCTATCTATTTCTCATTTGTACTCAATTTTTTTTTCATCGCTATAGTTTTCCTGTAATTGGCCTGTTATGATCTATAATTGCCATTTTTTTCATATTTTTTGGTCTACCAATTACGAAGATAAAGGGGGGGGGGGGGGACATACATATTATTGTTTTTGTTTAAAGATTTCTCGAAACCAGTGCCAGTAAATATAAAAAAAAGTATATATTTTTACAAATTTACAATCAAGTTTTTAATACCTACAATTTGATACCCATATTGTATTTTTTATAAAATATTGTTTTAATTTATTTTACTTCTTTTTTTATATTTATTTATAAGTAAAGTTTCACCAACAGGTTAACACTAAAAATAATTACACAAAATTAGATTAAAACTAAGTTTGGGGTGCAACCCAACTATAGGTAAACTAAGATTGGGGTGATTGGGGTAAGAATAATGTGTTGTGCTCACGACAAATAATGTGTTGTGCTCACGACAAATTGTAGCATAGAAAATTTTATAAGGTGCGGTTATCTCAGCGTTTTCGCATCGTTGTTAGCTTGTTGGGTGTGTTCATGCAAAGTTGAGTTCATATAGATTAAGTTCGTTCGCTTGGCTTGTGCGAGTTTCCGTTTCCGGTATCATTGCTCGCTCGGTGTTTTAGCTGTCCAGTCGTGTTGTTTTTTTTTGTTCTGACTGATGGAACATGGCGGTTTTGCCACAGCGTGTTTTTTTTTTATCTTAAAGGTTAGTTTTCGAGCTTAAATTGGTGTGTATATTTTGCGTTAAATAGTTTCTGTAAAATTGTTTTTGTATTTCAGATGAATTATTAGAAAACTAAATGGTTGTTTAAAAAGAAGTTTTCGGCTGGGAAGGAGGGAGATCTGATCTATTGACAGGTCTTCTTCTTCTTCTTCTTCTTGGTGGGCTCGGTTTCCGCACCTAGTCTCTTTTTTGGACCTTTGTGCGTGGAAAAGTGTGGGGCCGTCTATTCTAGCCAGCCCAGCTCACGCCAAAATCCCAAGAGGCGACCTAGGTCGCCACAGGACTGGCGGAGCGTCCTCGGTTCACCGAGGATCTTAGCCCGTTGTGTGCTGACTCCTACGCAATCTACTGTCACGTGGGTCGGCGTTTCTTCGACCTCCATACAAGCTCTGCATAGAGGGCTGTCCGTTAGACCTATAATATAGAAGTGTCTGTTAAGGTTACTGTGTCCTGTGATTAGCCCTACCATCATGCGAAGGTTGGATCTATTAAGACGTAGTAGTTTCTTTGTCAGACGACGGTCCACGGTAGGGAAAACCGCTTTCGTCTGTCTGCAGGCTGTCATGCTTGCCCATTGCTCAGCATGTTGAGAGCTGGTCCTTTCACGCAGCCATGTTCGTATCTGGTTAAAGGGCAAGGGAACCAGGGGTTCAGCACCTACTGGTTTTAACCTTGCGCCTTTTTTCGCCAGTTCATCTGCTGCGTCGTTGCCCAGCGATCCACTGTGTCCTTTTATCCACTGGAGGGTTACATTATTATGACGACTTACCTCTTCCAGTTGATTAAGACATTGTAGTATTAGCCCAGAGTTTACCGTGGTCTTGCTAAGGGCTCGTAGTACCGCCGTGCTGTCAGAAAGTATCCTAATATTGAGGCCTCTAGCTTCCCTTCTGAGTACCGCGCTTGTCGCCAGGATAATTCCGATGCATTCCGCTTGGAAAATCGTATTGTGCTTACCCAAGGCTGTTGATTTGTAAATGTTAAGTTCGGCTGAGTACGCTCCGGCCCCAGTACCCTCCTCTGTTTTGGAGCCATCTGTATATATCCTTACCTCGTGGATATTAGAGTGGTCTGCTGGTTCCTCAAATAATTGAACGTTGTAATGTCTATTAAATACATGTTTTCTAGGGATTCTGTCACACGGCGCGTCCATTAGTGGTTGGTGGGACAAGGCCAGCCCAAGAATGCGCGTGTGTGGTGCCCTGTCGTCGCTTTTCCACTGTCCGGCTGCCCTGAGTCTGAACGTAGCAGCCGCCGCCTCCTGTTGTATAAACAGATGTAGCGGCGGGATGTCCAGAATTATCTCGAGGGCCGCGGATGCAGTGGTTCGCATGCAACTTGTGGTTAGCATACAGGCAAGCCTTTGGAACTTTAATAGTTCTTTCTGTACGTAGCCGGCGTCCATCCTGGGCCACCAGACAACGGCACCGTACGAGACCATTGGTCTTATCACTGCTTTGTAAAGCCAAAGCATTATGTTTGGGCGTAGTCCCCATTTCTTACCCAAAAGGCGTTTGCACTGCCATAATGCTATGGTTCCCTTTTTCAGTTTGATGTTCATATGTTTTGTCCAGTTCAACTTACTGTCAAGTGTCATACCCAGGTATTTGACTTCAGTTGATAGGGTTAAAGCAGTGCCGAAGAGTTTCGGTAGTCCCATGTTCGCCAATTTTCTCTTGTTGGTGAACAGGACTAGTTCCGTTTTTTTCGGGTTCACTGTTAATTGGTACTCCTCGCACCATTTTTCAACGACTTTGAATGCACCCTGCATCAGTTCACAGAGTGTGCCTTCGAATTTTCCATTAATAAGAATCGCAAGGTCGTCGGCATAGCCTATTGTGTGAAAGCACCTATCGTTGAGACGTCGGATTAGATCGTCTGCCACGATATTCCAGAGCAGCGGTGATAGGACGCCTCCCTGTGGACAGCCCTTGGCAACCACAGCTCTGGTAGTGCCATTCACACTTAGTTGCACCGCTCTCAACTTAAGCATGTTGTCTATCCACTCGCGTAGTGTTGGTTCGACGTCATATTTAATGAGAGCCTGGCTGATGTTTGTAAATTTAGTTTTGTCAAAGGCGCCCTCGATATCGATAAAGGCCCCTAAGGTTGATTCCTTCGTATTTAGAGCGCTCTCAATTTTTCTCACTACGCTATGCAGAGCCGACTCTGTTGATTTACCCGAACTGTAGGCATGTTGATTCGGGTGTAGCGGTTTCTTCTTTAGAGCTCCGTCTCTGATATGCCTGTCGCATAGCCTTTCCAGGGTCTTGAGAAGGAAGGATGTGAGACTAATGGGTCTAAAGGATTTCGCATCAGTGTAGTCACTTCTACCCGGTTTAGGCAAAAATATAACTTTGACTTCCCTCCAGTCACACGGTATGTAGCCGTGTGCCAGACATGCTTTTAGGATGTCTGTCAGCGGTTCTGCTAGGTAGTCGATTCCCCATCTCAGAAGAGCGGGGAATACGCCATCCAGCCCCGCCGATTTGAACGGTAGGAAGCTGTTAACGGCCCAGGTGGTCTTGTCAGTATCGACCACATTCTCGGCCGCTTTCCAGTCCTGCTCAGTTGGAGTTCTGCTCGTTGTTTCTCCCCAGGTACAATCGTCTGAAATGCTGCAACCTGGGAAGTGTGTCTGGAGTAGTACTTCACAGGTCTCATTGTCTGTGTTGGTATAGTTATTATCCTGTTTCTTAAGCGAGCCTAGGTTGCGATCTTGGTCACTTGATAGGACCTTACGTATCCTGGCAGCTTCATTGTTTGATTCAATGTTCTCACAGAAACGGCGCCAGGATTCGCATCTCCTAATCCTGATGCGCTTTTTGTAGAATGATTGGGCCTCTTTGTACTTCTCCCAGTCTTCCTCGTTTCTGGTGTTCATGGCTCTGTTGAATAAACGTCTCGACTTATGCCGGAGCCGTTCGAGTTCAGGTCCCCACCAGTGACATTTTGAGTTTTTGGAGGATTGTGTCACTAGTGGGCAAGCCTTCTGGTAGCATGTGTTAATACTGTTTGTTAGTGTTTTGACATTGGCTTCAATGTTGCTAGCTTTTGTCCTCATATCCTGAAAGTTAATCTTCTGCAGTTCTTCTTTCAGAAGACCCTTATACCTTGCGATGTCCGTTTTCCTCGGGTTACGTCTAGGTAGTGGTCTCTCTATGTGGACACCTAGTTTGTAGCAGATACGCCTGTGGTCCGAGAAAGAGGGCTCCTCGGACACGTGCCAATCCGTGACCAGTTTTGAAGCTGTCTCCGTAGCTAAGGTGATATCTACTATTGTTTGAAATCTGGAGGTAACGAAAGTTGGTTCACAGCCCTTGTTGAGGACTGTTAGGTTCGTTGAGAAAAGATAAGATACTAGGTCTTCACCTCTCTTGTTAGGAGTCTCGCTGCCCCAAATTGGGTGGTGACAGTTGGAGTCTGCTGACACGATTAGGTCCAGGCCACTTTGCTCGCAGTGCTGTATCAAGTCCGCCAGCTCCCTAGTGGGCACCTCCTCATCACCAGGAAGGTAGGCAGACGCCAGCACCACAGTAGCGTCGCCTCCCCCACAGGCCTGAACTTTGAGCCTGACTGTCGTCAGATCCCTGGAACAGAACTGTGTTAGAGGCACGGCATTCAAGTGGCGCGGGACGTAAATACATGTCCGTGGGCTTTGCACGGAGGTATCTAAAAATAGCTTACCTCCTATGTTGCCCAGGCCGCATATTCTGTCCGCCCTGATCCAAGGCTCTTGGATCAGGGCGATAGTTTGTTTGTTAGCCTCCAGCACACGGCGCAGCGTGGCCACTGCCACCTGCTTGTGCTGGAGGTTAGTTTGAATAACGTTCGTCGGAGGGACGGGCGGGAGAGGATAAGAGAATTTCGCTATCAACTGAGTCCTCGTCCGTCTCTCCGACCACGCCAAATTTGTCCAGGGGGTCTCCAACGGAAGGTTGCAGCTCCACTTCCATCTTACCGCTGCTCTCCTCCGTCGGTTCTCCACAAGGTTGAGTGGCTACGGTGGTGGTCTGACGCACGAGTTTACCTGACCCTTTGCTGGGGTCGGGGGTGGGGTCTGCCTCCGTAGTCACTGGCGCTGATGGGTCTTCGGGAGCGGTATCTTGCAAACCTCTCGGACCGAAGAATCTGACGTACACCGAGCCTAACCCAAAGGTGACTCGGCGGTCTCTCGCCATCAGAGCCGGTATTTCCGACCGAGGTATACCCAAGTTTAAAAATATCCCAGGTCTCTCGGCCGGAGGTTCGTGCACTTCCATGCTATACATAGACCAGCTGTCTACCTTCAGCCATTTCTTGTTTTGCATGGCCAGCCAGGTCTGTATTTCAGAAGGCGTTTTGTCCGTCGCCTCAGGAATAAACAACCCACATCTAACCTTGGGTGTTAGCTCCTTCAGGCTTACGACTTCATAACTCGTACCTGGGTACGGTGGCTTCAACGTCGCTACGGTGCGTTTCAGCCAGGCCAAAGACCCGTCATCTTCACACCATAGTCTAAGGACTCCCGCATTCCAGCTAGGGCGTCCTCGGAACGACGGTACGTCGGGTATGTTGGAGCTGGCCGCCTCATCGCAGATTTCTCCTACTTTTGTTAGGAGTTCTGCCTGAAGCTGCCGAGCTGCTGCTTCCGGAAGGTCCTGGCTAGGGCTGATCCTGACCGCCACACACAAATGCGATTGCATCGCTTCTGCATAGGACGATGTCGAATCTCTGCCCCGGTCTACCCTGACTCTCTTGGCGTTACTCCCCGGAGAGACGGTGTCGTCGAGGCGGTCCTGGCGACGGCGCTTTGGCAAACGTGTTGCCTGAGGCCTACCGGGTGCCGTCTCACGGCCGCTTCCAGGGACGCCATCCCGAGCATTGTGAAAGACCGGGTTGCCCTTCTGACCTTTACCAGAACCAGGGGTGCCCTGCGTGTTACCCTGTGACTGGGCAGCCTTCTCACTAAATGGCTTCGGTCTCCCCTTGGCTCCTCCCAGCCGTCCCGGCCCAGCGAACCCAACCTTGGGCTTGTTGGCCTTTGGCAAGGGGTTAACTGAGGCCTTGACCTGCTGAGTGGAGTCTCGGTGGGAGGGCGTAAGCGCACTCGTTCCAGGCGCCGTGTCAGCAGGAGTTGCTGGAGCATCTCTGGTCTGGGTGCCCTGCATGTTTCCCTGTGTCTGGGCAACCTTCTCACAAGATGGCTTCGGCCTCCCCGTGGCTCCTCCCGGCCGCCCTGACCCAGCGAACCCCGCCTTGGGCTTGTTGGCCTTCGGCAAAGGGTTGACTGGGGTCTGGGTTTGCTGGGTGGAGTCTCGGGGGGGGGCCGTAAGCGCACTCGTTCCAGGTGTCGTGTCGACAGGGGTTGCTGGAGCATCTCCGGTCTGTTCCTGGGGTTTGATGTCAGTCACTTCTCGGCGCTTAGCGCGCCTCCAGCGATTCCGCCTGTTGCGGCCTGACTGTTGTGAGGGTTGATTGCCTTGTTGGCTGTCGAACCCTTGTTGTTGGCCTCCGGCTACAACGTTCGCACGCTGTTTGCCTCTCGGCTGTTTGTTCTTTTTCTTATTGGAGACCATCTGCCATGAGCTTACAAAGCTTTGTGGCTGTATGGCCTCTGCCAGAGCGCTAAGGTTTAGCGCATCAGACGGTGGTTTGTTGGCACCGTCGTCAGTTTTTGTTGTATTCCCTTTTTCCATTTTTTGTAGGCCGTTTTGATTCATCTCTACAAGTCCCCACCCACCTCGGAGCCCACAACGTCGGGGGAATCACACTAAGGTGACACCAGGAAATCCTTGTAGAGATATAGGCTCCCTGCCAAAAACCTGCCTAGGTGGGATGAACCTAGAGGCCCTGCAGGTTTGGCGTAACGGAGTTGTATACGAGACGGATTAGCATAAGGATGCACCAGCTAACTGGGCTAAGTGTGCGGCTGCCAGCAATCTGGGAAGGATCACTCGCTCACCCCACACCCCGTACACTGCCGTCTGCATACCCCTCCGCTCAGGAGCCTCGCCCGTCTCAGCTTAGTCCGCCGAGGCCGGTGTATTCCGATTACCACACGGCTAGCTACACCATGGGCACCGTTTGTGGTGGTACGCTGGACCAAAGAGGGCGTGTTGCCGCAAACGGACACTGACCCGGAACGTAATTGGCTCAACCCTCCAGGCTACCTTTGCACCACCTACGGCGTTCTACTGCGCACGGAATGGAACATTGCCGCCTCTTCACCTGTAAGATGTAGGGGCTGCAGCGTAGCGCAGGAGTCTCGGCCTTCAGGTCTTGTGAAGGGTGCGGCCCTGCACCTGTTAGTGTTGGTGATATTGTGTGTGTATAGTGTTTCTGGCTGTATGTGCTTGTGAGGGTGGTGTTGTTTAGAGTTGATGTTGTGTGGGTTTGACCCTTCGGCCTACCCAGCAGGCAGACTCATTCCCTGCTGGAGGTACAGCCGGTGTCTCAGTTCTTTGGACACACGGCTGTTAGTGGACATCCTAGTACCAGTATGGTACCAGGATGCCCACGGGTCGGCCCTCCTCCTTTCAGGCTGGGGCCATGCAAGTTTAGTCGTCCCCGGGGTGAGGGGAACAGCCCATGGGAGTTTGAGTCCTCACATGGGAGCCCCTCCCCCCAGAAGATAACCCCGCATGGCCTCACCCTTAACCGGGCTTGGGACCGGCACCATGCTGGCCCTTGTAGGCCCACAACCGGCTACTGGCACAAGAGTGAAAGAGAAAGCGTGCATAGGAAAACAAAGCAGCAGTGCAAGGCATACAAAAGCAAGCATCGAGGCGGAGTTCTATTGACAGGTCATGGTACGTATTATTTTCTTAGTAATCGAGTCACCGGTTTTTTCTTTTTCTCGTTTCCGTGTAGTAAAGTTTTTTGCGCGTGCGTAAAGTCGGCATTTTCCGCACTTGTGCTATAAAAAATTATACGAAACTCGTGCGAGAAACTTTTTCTCGACTCGTGTGATTGCAGCACTCGCCTTCGGCTCGTGCCGCAAACTCACACTCGTCAGAAAACGTTTCATCGCTCTCGTATCGTAATATACTATTATTTTCTCCTAATTCCAGTGTTTGTGTTTTTTGTTCTGGCGGCTGAGTGTTTGCAGCCACGTGGTTAAAACGCGGTCAAGCTGCCCGTTGTTTGCGAGGTTTGGACAGACGAAATCGCCGGGTTGGAGTTCACCAAAGGTCGGTCTGCGTGGCAGACTCTGGTTCGGAATGGTTGCGATTCACAAGTATGTGTCGTAGGTTTTATTATTAACCACAACATTTAAAAGGTGACTTGGACGGGATGTTTCCAGGACACTTAGATATGTAAACTTTCAAAAACGAAGTGTTAATTCTCCTTTCTGTTTTACTTTATAACCTAGAAATGATAAATTTTTATTGTTCCGTAATTTTACCTGGTACAACTGCACTGTGTACCAGATGACTTTACTTTAAAGTGTATTTCGACAAATATTATATTAGTAGAATTCACGGCTCCCCTGAGCTAGATTTTTTTGGTGTTTCTTTTTTCTTGTTTACAAGTTTTCTTTCTTTTAAAGACTTTTGTATGAAGATTCACAAGGTTTATTGTAATCTGTGTTGGTTATTTGGTTAAACAAGACTATATCTTAGTTGGAAGGAATTTACCTAAATTGTTACCTTTAGTTAAGGCGGAACCTAACACTAACCATTTTATAACCAAAAGGTTCTAGAAGTTTCTTCGTAGAATTTTAGTACCAATGTAGTATAATTATTTACAACAATAAACTAGTGAAATAATACTATTGTTTGATAAAGTTAAATACACCTAGTTGTAAAAGTACCTCGAAGTTTTTCTCAGAACCTTCTCCCCAACTGTTAGGTTATAACTAGGTCACTTTTTAGCTTTATTTGTTAAGTGGCACGACTGGTGGAAAAGACCGGGTACCAGCCGGTCGTGCTACTTCACAATATCAGTCAGAACAAAAAAAAAACAACACGACTGGACAGCTAAAACACCGAGCGAGCAATGATACCGGAAACGGAAACTCGCACAAGCCAAGCGAACGAACTTAATCTACATGAACTCAACTTTGCATGAACACACCCAACAAGCTAACAACGATGCGAAAACGCTGAGATAACCGCACCTTATAAAATTTGCTATGCTACAAAATAATGTGTTGTGCTCACGACAAGTAATGTGTTGTGCTCACGACAAATAATGCGTTGTGCTCACGACAAATAATGTGTTGTGCTCATGACAAATAATGCGTTGTGCTCACGACAAATAATGTGTTGTGCTCACGACAAATAATGTGTTGTGCTCATGACAAATAATGCGTTGTGCTCACGACAAATAATGCGTTGTGCTCACGACAAATAATGTGTTGTGCTCACGACAAATAATGTGTTGTGCTTATGACAAATAATGTGTTGTGCTCACGACAAATAATGTGTTGTGCTCACGACAAATAATGTGTTGTGCTCACGACAAATAATGTGTTGTGCTCACGACAATTAATGTGTTGTGCTCACGACAAATAATGCGTTGTGCTCACGACAAATAATGTGTTGTGCTCACGACAAATAATGCGTTGTGCTCACGACAAATAATGTGTTGTGCTCACGACAAATAATGTGTTGTGCTCACGACAAATAATGTGTTGTGCTCACGACAAATAATGTGTTGTGCTCACGACAATTAATGTGTTGTGCTCACGACAAATAATGTGTTGTGCTCACGACAAATTCTGGGGATGATACTAAAAAAAGCCCAGGTTGGTTCTTCATTTTCCGGTACTGAAGTGTTTAAAATTAACAATGTGGGAGCTGATACGAGGTACGCAGTAGTTGATACAACTAGCGATCATTGTTAAAGATTTCTCGAAACCAGTGCCAGTAAATATAGTAAAAGTATATATTTTTACAATCAACTTTTTAATATCTACAATTTTATACCCATATTGTATTTTTCGGCAAATAATTTCAAACAATTTAAATTTTTAATTTTTTTTACACTTTTATATGTGGGCAAATTAATGCTTTTTTCTGGAGCCCCCTGGCCTTAGCCGGACAGACAGCAAGCGCCCAGACGGTCTCACCCTCGTTCCCAGGGAGACAGGTAGATGCCTGCTGTGGGATGCTACCTGCGTCAGCACTTATGCTAGTTGTCATTTAACCTCCACAGTCAAAACCGCCGGATCTGCGGCTGAGAGTGCCGCTAGGCAAAATATACCAAATATAAAGATCTGAAACAAAATTACATTTTTATTTCCGCCGCATTTGAAAGGATGTATAAGAAAGTATGGGGCTCTGAGGACAGGGCATTTCTGAGGCCACTCGGAAGAAAAAATAAAAGACAGGTGGTAAGACCACCGCTCCATGTCGTACTTGGCGCAAAGTATTTCCCTAGACATACAACGTGGGAACGTAGCCAGCGTAATGTGGACCTTTGTGCCGGGTACGATGAGGGGCGGTCTTTTTGATAGCCAGGGTTTTATTTGTAAGGTAATTTTGTTTTTAAAGTAGGTTTAGATACATTATTTTAAGGTTTAGGGTTCTGTTTATTTTTAGTTTAGTTTGTTTAAGTACTTGTATATATTGTACATTTTATAAATATAGCTAAATATAGGTATACTAGCGCCCCGCCCCGGCTTCGCACGGGTATTTAAAAAAAAAAATCTAACACACAGACGCACACCCTCACACACTTCTTTTTGCGTTGGGGGTTACTAAAAAAGAAGACGTGAAGAAAGTTGGGATATTATTATACTGATGATTTTTTTTATTATGTTTGTATTTTTTTGTTGTTTTTTAATATTTGATTAATTTAAATTTTCTTTTGTTGTTTTTAATATTTTATTATTATATTTTAATTTTTTTGTTGTTTTTTAATATTTGATATTTTTTCGATTATTTTATATTATTTTTAATGTTTGTAAAAATATCATATCTACAAAATATAAGCCATTAAATTTATTGGGTCAGAGCTTCCCTGTAAACGATATTTGATGTTGTTTTATTTTGTAGTAGATTTCAGATTTTTCATAGTTTGCATTCTTTTCGTAGGTCGATCCCTACTAATTCGAAGGTTTGGCCTTGGGACTTGTTGAAAGTTGGAATGGAATGGCAGATCAGTTGGGATCATCGGTATCCTCGGTGTATGAGCTAGTTGACCAGCTGCTGGTCGCTACAATTCATACTGATCATACTGATCATCGGTATCCTCGGTGTATGAGCTAGTTGACCAGCTGCTGGTCGCTACAATTCATACTGATCATACTGATCATCGGTATCCTCGGTGTATGAGCTAGTTGACCAGCTGCTGGTCGCTACAATTCATACTGATCATACTGATCATCGGTATCCTCGGTGTATGAGCTAGTTGACCAGCTGCTGGTCGCTACAATTCATACTGATCATACTGATCATCGGTATCCTCGGTGTATGAGCTAGTTGACCAGCTGCTGGTCGCTACAAATTCATACTGATCATACTGATCATCGGTATTCTCGGTGTATGAGCTAGTTGACCAGCTGCTGGTCGCTACAATTAAATTGTCCTTTAATTCCAGCCTCGTCCCATTGCACATGCTCGGATTGGATTCCGATTTTTAACGTCAATTCGCGGGGTGGCAGTCCAGAAGTGTTCAGTGAATTTAAAAATTCCTGTGGATAATGGACTGCGTCTTCGATATTAGTGACGGTGTCGATCGATTTGTATTTTTTTATTTGGCCAGGAACTTTTTGAATAATCAGATTGTTTATTTCGTTGACGGTATCATTCAGGGGTGACACTATTGCCCTAGAACACAACCAATGAAAGTCCTTTTTACTTTTTACTTACTGCATCTATTAAAATTTCTAAATTATGGACTATTTGGCCTAGAGACTCATCCAGAAGGATTTCACAACTTCTGCTTAAATTTGGAGATAAACAAAAATTGAAAAAGTGAAAAATTTTACTTAAATTACTATTGTATGGAACTTGGGGATGCTATAATTGAAAAAGTAATTTACAGGTACTGATATAGCTTTAAATACGAAGTAATTAATTTGGATAATGATTAATACAGGTACGAATAATGTGGCCTAGTTTGTACTGGCCGCGTACTATTGCATGTTTTAATGTGGACTAGTTTGTACTGGCCGCGTACTATTGCATGTTTTAATGTGGCCTAGTTTGTACTGGCCGCGTACTATTGCATGTTTTAATGTGGACTAGTTTGTACTGGCCGCGTACTATTGCATGTTTTAATGTGGCCTAGTTTGTACTGGCCGCGTACTATTGCATGTTTTAATGTGGCCTAGTTTGTACTGGCCGCGTACTATTGCATGTTTTAATGTGGCCTAGTTTGTACTGGCCGCGTACTATTGCATGTTTTAATGTGGCCTAGTTTGTATTGGCCGCGTACTGTTGCATGTTTTAATGTGGCCTAGTTTGTATTGGCCGCGTACTATTGCATGTTTTAATGTGGCCTAGTTTGTATTGGCCGCGTACTATTGCATGTTTTAATGTGGCCTAGTTTGTATTGGCCGCATACTATTGCATGTTTTAATGTGGCCTAGTTTGTACTGGCCGCGTGAACTTACGGATGTCAAAATGAGCGAGATTGGGATAGCTCTTGAGCAGCTAAAAAATAACAAGGCGCCGGGCAAAGATGGCATCACAACCGATTTCCTGAAAGCTAGAGGTTACCCTATACTCAGACAGCTACAGGACCTCTTTAATACCGTCATTCGCACCAGAACTACGCCATAGGAGTGGAGCAGGAGCTCAGTAATTTTGTTCTTCAAGAAAGAGGACAAAATGCTACTGAAGAACTTTTACAAGCTTTTCTCAAGAGTTATCACAAATCATCTCGCCCAACGATTCAACGACTTCCAACCTCCAAAGCAGGCTGGGTTCAGAAAAAGCTACAGCATGGTGGACCACATCCACACGCTAAGGCAGATCATACAGAAAACACAAGAGTATAATCAGCCTTTATGTCTAGCGTTTGTGGACTACGAGAAAGCCTTCGACTCCCTTGAAACTTGGTCTGTTCTGCAGTCCTTGCAGCGATGCCAAGTTGACTGGCTTTACGTGGAGATACTGAAATGTCTGTATGATTCCGCTTCCATGTCCGTCCGACATAGGCCTCCCCAATATCACACCACTCTTGGTGGTCCTCAGTCATCCTCGTCCAACCGCTAGCCGCAACGTCCTTCAGATCGTCAGTCCAGCGGGCACGAAGGCGGTCTACGCTACGTTTTGCTGTACGTGATCTCCATTTTAATGCCTTTTGGTCCCAACGGTTATCATGTCGGCAACAAATATAGCCAGTCCACTGCCACTTCAACTTACTGATTTAGTAGGCTATGTAAAAGGTACTTTGTACAGTTTGAAATTTAATGCTATACCGATACTAAATATCATCGCGTTATGAAATAGTAGTTTTGTATACAAAATCATTAAAGTGCGAATAGTGTGTTATTCCGTACGTAAGATCACCAAAGTGCGGACGGAGCATATAATTTAGTACGGTATTTCATTAAAATGCGGTCGCTGTGTAATTTCGTTCGCCAAACCAACAACGTACGGACGTTGTGTTATTTCGTACGTTAACCCACTAAAGTGCGGACTCTGTGTATTAATGTCCGCAAAACCCTTGTTGAGCGGACGGTCCGCACAAAACTTGAGGACCGCACAAGCCGTATTTTTGACAAAAATTTTGATTGCTTGTATCTCTGTCTCCAGTGAGTGTTAACGAAATTCTGTTAGATGTTCATGCTAGAAAAAGACAGCCGTACATCGTGTAAGCAAATACACTCGCCTAAGTCAACGGGAAAGGTAGGACCGCACAATGAGGATTTTGGTACAAGTCCGCACAACATTTGTCCCGCGAACAAGGGTGTACCTGTGTGCGTGTCGTGTTTGCATAAAATGAGTCTGTGTGGCCGTCTACCATAACTCTGGACGCGATTGTACCTAGTTCATTATCGGATCTTGTCTCCTGACGGGTTTACTAATGAACTCGCGACAACTTAATGCGTTGCTCGATAATGCGTAATTTCACCTCAAAAACGAGTGATTTACCGACAGCGCTTTTATTTACCTCTGCTAAATACAACAATGTGTCGCGTCTTCTTCCAGCAGATTATTGTGAAATCTTATAGCAGCTAAGTACATACTGAGGGTATTATTGTCATGGATTTAAAAAACAAAACCGGCCAAGTGCGAGTCAGACTTGCGTACCTAGGGTTCCGCATTGTGGATGTAAAATCTAATTTTGTAAAAAAAAAATTTCGTGAATTTCTCAACCACTTTATTTTTCCTGTAATCTTTACGTAAATACATATTACCATGATTTTTTTCATATTTTTTGGTCCACCAGTTTTGGAGATAAGGGGGGGGGGGGACAAACATATTTTTGGAGTTTTTTAAAGATTTCTCGAAACCAGTGCCAGTTAATATAAAAAAAGTATATATTTTTACAATCAACTTTTTAATACCTACAATTTGATACCCATATTGTATTTTTATAAAATATATCTTTTATTTATTTTACTTCTTTTTTTACATTGCTACTTTGTTTTTGTATGTATGTGTCGTGTTTTTGGGAAATAAATGTTATATCTATCTATCTATCTATTTCTCATTTGTACTCAATTTTTTTTTCATCGCTATAGTTTTCCTGTAATTGGCCTGTTATGATCTATAATTGCCATTTTTTTCATATTTTTTGGTCTACCAATTACGAAGATAAAGGGGGGGGGGGGGGACATACATATTATTGTTTTTGTTTAAAGATTTCTCGAAACCAGTGCCAGTAAATATAAAAAAAAGTATATATTTTTACAAATTTACAATCAAGTTTTTAATACCTACAATTTGATACCCATATTGTATTTTTTATAAAATATTGTTTTAATTTATTTTACTTCTTTTTTTATATTTATTTATAAGTAAAGTTTCACCAACAGGTTAACACTAAAAATAATTACACAAAATTAGATTAAAACTAAGTTTGGGGTGCAACCCAACTATAGGTAAACTAAGATTGGGGTGATTGGGGTAAGAATAATGTGTTGTGCTCACGACAAATAATGTGTTGTGCTCACGACAAATTGTAGCATAGAAAATTTTATAAGGTGCGGTTATCTCAGCGTTTTCGCATCGTTGTTAGCTTGTTGGGTGTGTTCATGCAAAGTTGAGTTCATATAGATTAAGTTCGTTCGCTTGGCTTGTGCGAGTTTCCGTTTCCGGTATCATTGCTCGCTCGGTGTTTTAGCTGTCCAGTCGTGTTGTTTTTTTTTGTTCTGACTGATGGAACATGGCGGTTTTGCCACAGCGTGTTTTTTTTTTATCTTAAAGGTTAGTTTTCGAGCTTAAATTGGTGTGTATATTTTGCGTTAAATAGTTTCTGTAAAATTGTTTTTGTATTTCAGATGAATTATTAGAAAACTAAATGGTTGTTTAAAAAGAAGTTTTCGGCTGGGAAGGAGGGAGATCTGATCTATTGACAGGTCATGGTACGTATTATTTTCTTAGTAATCGAGTCACCGGTTTTTTCTTTTTCTCGTTTCCGTGTAGTAAAGTTTTTTGCGCGTGCGTAAAGTCGGCATTTTCCGCACTTGTGCTATAAAAAATTATACGAAACTCGTGCGAGAAACTTTTTCTCGACTCGTGTGATTGCAGCACTCGCCTTCGGCTCGTGCCGCAAACTCACACTCGTCAGAAAACGTTTCATCGCTCTCGTATCGTAATATACTATTATTTTCTCCTAATTCCAGTGTTTGTGTTTTTTGTTCTGGCGGCTGAGTGTTTGCAGCCACGTGGTTAAAACGCGGTCAAGCTGCCCGTTGTTTGCGAGGTTTGGACAGACGAAATCGCCGGGTTGGAGTTCACCAAAGGTCGGTCTGCGTGGCAGACTCTGGTTCGGAATGGTTGCGATTCACAAGTATGTGTCGTAGGTTTTATTATTAACCACAACATTTAAAAGGTGACTTGGACGGGATGTTTCCAGGACACTTAGATATGTAAACTTTCAAAAACGAAGTGTTAATTCTCCTTTCTGTTTTACTTTATAACCTAGAAATGATAAATTTTTATTGTTCCGTAATTTTACCTGGTACAACTGCACTGTGTACCAGATGACTTTACTTTAAAGTGTATTTCGACAAATATTATATTAGTAGAATTCACGGCTCCCCTGAGCTAGATTTTTTTGGTGTTTCTTTTTTCTTGTTTACAAGTTTTCTTTCTTTTAAAGACTTTTGTATGAAGATTCACAAGGTTTATTGTAATCTGTGTTGGTTATTTGGTTAAACAAGACTATATCTTAGTTGGAAGGAATTTACCTAAATTGTTACCTTTAGTTAAGGCGGAACCTAACACTAACCATTTTATAACCAAAAGGTTCTAGAAGTTTCTTCGTAGAATTTTAGTACCAATGTAGTATAATTATTTACAACAATAAACTAGTGAAATAATACTATTGTTTGATAAAGTTAAATACACCTAGTTGTAAAAGTACCTCGAAGTTTTTCTCAGAACCTTCTCCCCAACTGTTAGGTTATAACTAGGTCACTTTTTAGCTTTATTTGTTAAGTGGCACGACTGGTGGAAAAGACCGGGTACCAGCCGGTCGTGCTACTTCACAATATCAGTCAGAACAAAAAAAAAACAACACGACTGGACAGCTAAAACACCGAGCGAGCAATGATACCGGAAACGGAAACTCGCACAAGCCAAGCGAACGAACTTAATCTACATGAACTCAACTTTGCATGAACACACCCAACAAGCTAACAACGATGCGAAAACGCTGAGATAACCGCACCTTATAAAATTTGCTATGCTACAAAATAATGTGTTGTGCTCACGACAAGTAATGTGTTGTGCTCACGACAAATAATGCGTTGTGCTCACGACAAATAATGTGTTGTGCTCATGACAAATAATGCGTTGTGCTCACGACAAATAATGTGTTGTGCTCACGACAAATAATGTGTTGTGCTCATGACAAATAATGCGTTGTGCTCACGACAAATAATGCGTTGTGCTCACGACAAATAATGTGTTGTGCTCACGACAAATAATGTGTTGTGCTTATGACAAATAATGTGTTGTGCTCACGACAAATAATGTGTTGTGCTCACGACAAATAATGTGTTGTGCTCACGACAAATAATGTGTTGTGCTCACGACAAATAATGTGTTGTGCTCACGACAATTAATGTGTTGTGCTCACGACAAATAATGCGTTGTGCTCACGACAAATAATGTGTTGTGCTCACGACAAATAATGCGTTGTGCTCACGACAAATAATGTGTTGTGCTCACGACAAATAATGTGTTGTGCTCACGACAAATAATGTGTTGTGCTCACGACAAATAATGTGTTGTGCTCACGACAATTAATGTGTTGTGCTCACGACAAATAATGTGTTGTGCTCACGACAAATTCTGGGGATGATACTAAAAAAAGCCCAGGTTGGTTCTTCATTTTCCGGTACTGAAGTGTTTAAAATTAACAATGTGGGAGCTGATACGAGGTACGCAGTAGTTGATACAACTAGCGATCATTGTTAAAGATTTCTCGAAACCAGTGCCAGTAAATATAGTAAAAGTATATATTTTTACAATCAACTTTTTAATATCTACAATTTTATACCCATATTGTATTTTTCGGCAAATAATTTCAAACAATTTAAATTTTTAATTTTTTTTACACTTTTATATGTGGGCAAATTAATGCTTTTTTCTGGAGCCCCCTGGCCTTAGCCGGACAGACAGCAAGCGCCCAGACGGTCTCACCCTCGTTCCCAGGGAGACAGGTAGATGCCTGCTGTGGGATGCTACCTGCGTCAGCACTTATGCTAGTTGTCATTTAACCTCCACAGTCAAAACCGCCGGATCTGCGGCTGAGAGTGCCGCTAGGCAAAATATACCAAATATAAAGATCTGAAACAAAATTACATTTTTATTTCCGCCGCATTTGAAAGGATGTATAAGAAAGTATGGGGCTCTGAGGACAGGGCATTTCTGAGGCCACTCGGAAGAAAAAATAAAAGACAGGTGGTAAGACCACCGCTCCATGTCGTACTTGGCGCAAAGTATTTCCCTAGACATACAACGTGGGAACGTAGCCAGCGTAATGTGGACCTTTGTGCCGGGTACGATGAGGGGCGGTCTTTTTGATAGCCAGGGTTTTATTTGTAAGGTAATTTTGTTTTTAAAGTAGGTTTAGATACATTATTTTAAGGTTTAGGGTTCTGTTTATTTTTAGTTTAGTTTGTTTAAGTACTTGTATATATTGTACATTTTATAAATATAGCTAAATATAGGTATACTAGCGCCCCGCCCCGGCTTCGCACGGGTATTTAAAAAAAAAAATGTAACACACAGACGCACACCCTCACACACTTCTTTTTGCGTTGGGGGTTACTAAAAAAGAAGACGTGAAGAAAGTTGGGATATTATTATACTGATGATTTTTTTTTATTATGTTTGTATTTTTTTGTTGTTTTTTAATATTTGATTAATTTAAATTTTCTTTTGTTGTTTTTAATATTTTATTATTATATTTTAATTTTTTTGTTGTTTTTTAATATTTGATATTTTTTCGATTATTTTATATTATTTTTAATGTTTGTAAAAATATCATATCTACAAAACATAAGCCATTAAATTTATTGGGTCAGAGCTTCCCTGTAAACGATATTTGATGTTGTTTTATTTTGTAGTAGATTTCAGATTTTTCATAGTTTGCATTCTTTTCGTAGGTCGATCCCTACTAATTCGAAGGTTTGGCCTTGGGACTTGTTGAAAGTTGGAATGGAATGGCAGATCAGTTGGGATCATCGGTATCCTCGGTGTATGAGCTAGTTGACCAGCTGCTGGTCGCTACAATTCATACTGATCATACTGATCATCGGTATCCTCGGTGTATGAGCTAGTTGACCAGCTGCTGGTCGCTACAATTCATACTGATCATACTGATCATCGGTATCCTCGGTGTATGAGCTAGTTGACCAGCTGCTGGTCGCTACAATTCATACTGATCATACTGATCATCGGTATCCTCGGTGTATGAGCTAGTTGACCAGCTGCTGGTCGCTACAAATTCATACTGATCATACTGATCATCGGTATTCTCGGTGTATGAGCTAGTTGACCAGCTGCTGGTCGCTACAATTAAATTGTCCTTTAATTCCAGCCTCGTCCCATTGCACATGCTCGGATTGGATTCCGATTTTTAACGTCAATTCGCGGGGTGGCAGTCCAGAAGTGTTCAGTGAATTTAAAAATTCCTGTGGATAATGGACTGCGTCTTCGATATTAGTGACGGTGTCGATCGATTTGTATTTTTTTATTTGGCCAGGAACTTTTTGAATAATCAGATTGTTTATTTCGTTGACGGTATCATTCAGGGGTGACACTATTGCCCTAGAACACAACCAATGAAAGTCCTTTTTACTTTTTACTTACTGCATCTATTAAAATTTCTAAATTATGGACTATTTGGCCTAGAGACTCATCCAGAAGGATTTCACAACTTCTGCTTAAATTTGGAGATAAACAAAAATTGAAAAAGTGAAAAATTTTACTTAAATTACTATTGTATGGAACTTGGGGATGCTATAATTGAAAAAGTAATTTACAGGTACTGATATAGCTTTAAATACGAAGTAATTAATTTGGATAATGATTAATACAGGTACGAATAATGTGGCCTAGTTTGTACTGGCCGCGTACTATTGCATGTTTTAATGTGGACTAGTTTGTACTGGCCGCGTACTATTGCATGTTTTAATGTGGCCTAGTTTGTACTGGCCGCGTACTATTGCATGTTTTAATGTGGACTAGTTTGTACTGGCCGCGTACTATTGCATGTTTTAATGTGGCCTAGTTTGTACTGGCCGCGTACTATTGCATGTTTTAATGTGGCCTAGTTTGTACTGGCCGCGTACTATTGCATGTTTTAATGTGGCCTAGTTTGTACTGGCCGCGTACTATTGCATGTTTTAATGTGGCCTAGTTTGTATTGGCCGCGTACTGTTGCATGTTTTAATGTGGCCTAGTTTGTATTGGCCGCGTACTATTGCATGTTTTAATGTGGCCTAGTTTGTATTGGCCGCGTACTATTGCATGTTTTAATGTGGCCTAGTTTGTATTGGCCGCATACTATTGCATGTTTTAATGTGGCCTAGTTTGTACTGGCCGCGTGCTATTGCATGTTTTAATGTGGCCTAGTTTGTACTGGCCGCGTACTATTGCATGTTTTAATGTGGCCTAGTTTGTATTGGCCGCGTACTATTGCATGTTTTAATGTGGCCTAGTTTGTACTGGCCGCGTGCTATTGCATGTTTTAATGTGGCCTAGTTTGTATTGGCCGCGTACTATTGCATGTTTTAATGTGGCCTAGTTTGTATTGGCCGCGTACTATTGCATGTTTTAATGTGGCCTAGTTTGTACTGGCCGCGTACTTTTGCATGTTTTAATGTGGCCTAGTTTGTACTGGCCGCGTACTATTGCATGTTTTAATGTGGCCTAGTTTGTACTGGCCGCGTACTATTGCATGTTTTAATGTGGCCTAGTTTGTACTGGCCGCGTACTATTGCATGTTTTAACATATTGACATATGTTACGGTATTGATATATGGTATCGCGGACTTTTTTATGGTTTCGTACCCAAAGGGTAACCAACGGGACCCTATTACTAAGACTCCGCTGTCCGTCTGTCCGTCCGTCTGTCTGTCCGTCTGTCCGTCTGTCACCAGGCGTCTGTCTCAAGAACCGTGATAGTTAGACAATTGAAATTTTCACATATGATGTATTTCTGTTGCTGCTATAACAACAAATACTAAAAAACAGTTAAAATCAATATTTAAGGGGGCTCCCATACAACAGACATGTTTTTTTGCCGTTTTCATAGATAATGGTACGGAATCATTCGTGCGCGATTCCGATTCACACTTGGCCGGTTTTTTGTAGATATTGATGTCCTCTATAAAACTGTGGTACATTACTTTGATTTATTGTCAATAATTTCCGCAGCGTACGCAATATAAGGATTTTTTTTGGTATATTTTTCACACTTTTGAATTTTTCAAACGGATCCCTAACGTTTTTGAAAATATTCTATCGCATATGTTCATTAGTAATAATGTAGGATTCTAATGGTGAAATAGTCTTTCAAATCGGTCCAGTAGTTTCGGAGCCTATTCAATGCAAACAAACAAACAAACAATCAAATCTTTTCTCTTTATAATATTGGTATAGATATTGGTATAGATATTGGTATAGATATTGGTATGTCTGTGACCGTGTAACTTTAAAATCTTATGAAATAAAATAACACAATTTTTTTATTTTACTTTATTTACCATACCCAATTGTTCTAATTTGTTGTAGGTATTGTTATTATCTCAGCAACATAGCTAATAATCCAAGTAGTCGGTAGTGACGACTACGAGTGTGGTAGAAGTACAGTTAGTATCGGTGGAGGTGTTCGTAATGATGGTTGCATCGTCCTTGGTGGCGGTGGTGAGCGTAGGCTTGAGACACAGCAGGTGGTCGCGCACGTCTTTGAACCCCCCGTCCCCGCGCGGGGGCGGCGCTCGAACGTGCTCCGTCGCGCCCGCCCAGGTCATGTCGTAGATCGCGTGCATGCGCTCCGGGAACAGGGGAGCTTGAGAGAACTCCCGCCAAGCGGCCTCGGCCCCGCGCTGCGCGTCGCCCCAGCTTCGCGTAGAGAGCACGCGTGGCGCCTCACTCGCGACCATCCTCAGCCGGCCGCGCGGCGCCGTCTGCCAGAACTGGTGCAACAGCGAGTAGCTCCAACTGCTGTCATTGTACATGCAGAAGAACTTAGCCTCATTCATTATATGGGTCCACGCACGCCGGTCCAGCACCAACCCACGGTCGTAGGGCGGCCGCCACGCGTCCACAACCAGCGCGCCGTAGTCCAGCCCGCTGGCGTACGTCCGTCCAAGCGACAAGACGTCAGCCTCCTTGATGTAGGACTCCCTCGCCCGCTGCAGGTACCGGAACACGTGCAAGAGATCCGGCGCCACGTAGTCGTCCTCCTGCAGGTATATCACGAAGCTCGACGTAGACCGTGCGGACCAGGGCAGCTGCTCGAACAGGAAGTGCGTCGTCCACCACCAGTGGTGTTTGCGCTCTGTGGTGTGCGCGTCTCTGCCCTCGCAGGGTGGGTGGGGGGCGTGCGGGTTGCAGTCGTCGGGGTCGACGCCGGGGAACCGGTCCGGGTTGAGCTGCAGCGAGTGCGGGTAGAAGAGCTGCATCACCCTGCAGAAGCGGATGTTGCGCACGAGCTGGTTGATCTTGTCATGGTAGTAGGAGTGCGAGAACACGAGCAGCACCTTGTGTACGTCCCGTACCTGCGCCAGTGCCGCCACGAGGTACTGCAGACGCGGCAGGTCGCGCGCCACCAGCACACAGAGCACGCTGGTGTGCGCGCGCACGACGCCGTGGCTTCGCCAGTTGAGCACCTCACACAGGGAGTTGTGTCGCTCCGTGATCTCGCGCAGTGTGTCGGCCGACAGGTTCGTGCCTCGAGTCTGCAGCTCCCGCTCGAAGCGCAGGAAGTGACGCAGGTGCACCGGGACGAAGTGATCCGGGCTCGATGTGCTATTCAAATACATCAGTACAAACAAAACAATTATACCTATACAAATGAAGGACAGTATCGGAAGAATATGTTTTTTCAGTTTTTCACGACAATCTGGATACATTTTTATAGAAATATATTTTTGAAAGACATTTAACTGATATAACTATAACCTCATTGGTTCCCCACATGACAACAGCAATACTTGACACTGATTGGATACCCCACATGACAGTGCAATACTTGACATTGACACTGATTGGTTACCCCACATGACAGTGCAATACTTGACATTATTGAGTTCCGTTCAAATAAAACCTCGGAAAATTAGAGAATAAATTGTATAATTGCGTTTTTAATTGCATTTTATTTGTTTAAGTATTATAACCAGCGATATTTTGATTGCATGCGAAATTATACCCGATCTGGGGGTAGATGAAAAACCGGCCAAGTGTGAGTTGGACTCGCGCACGAAGGGTTCCGTACGGTTATCTATAAAAATGGCAAAAAAACATGTCTGTTGTATGGGAGCCCCAAGAAGCTGGCACGATTTGTTCGTGTTGGGTGTGATCTTGCGTGTAGTCGTCTATACTCTATTTGTTCGTGTTGGGTGTGATCTTGCGTGTAGTCGTCTATACTCTATTTGTTCGTGTTGGGTGTGATCTTGCGTGTAGTCGTCTATACTCTATTTGTTCGTGTTGGGTGTGATCTTGCGTGTAGTCGTCTATACTCTATTTGTTCGGGTTGGGTGTGATCTTGTGTGTAGTCGTCTATACTCTATTTGTTCGGGTTGGGTGTGATCTTGCGTGTAGTCGTCTATACTCTATTTGTTCGTGTTGGGTGTGATCTTGCGTGTAGTCGTCTATACTCTATTTGTTCGTGTTGGGTGTGATCTTGCGTGTAGTCGTCTATACTCTCTATTTGTTCGTGTTGGGTGTGATCTTGCGTGTAGTCGTCTATACTCTATTTGTTCGGGTTGGGTGTGATCTTGCGTGTAGTCGTCTATACTCTATTTGTTCGGGTTGGGTGTGATCTTGCGTGTAGTCGTCTATACTCTATTTGTTCGGGTTGGGTGTGATCTTGTGTGTAGTCGTCTATACTCTATTTGTTCGGGTTGGGTGTGATATTGCGTGTAGTCGTCTATACTCTATTTGTTCGGGTTGGGTGTGATCTTGCGTGTAGTCGTCTATACTCTATTTGTTCGGGTTGGGTGTGATCTTGCGTGTAGTCGTCTATACTCTATTTGTTCGGGTTGGGTGTGATCTTGCGTGTAGTCGTCTATACTCTATTTGTTCGGGTTGGGTGTGATCTTGCGTGTAGTCGTCTATACTCTATTTGTTCGTGTTGGGTGTGATCTTGCGTGTAGTCGTCTATACTCTATTTGTTCGTGTTGGGTGTGATCTTGCGTGTAGTCGTCTATACTCTATTTGTTCGGGTTGGGTGTGATCTTGCGTGTAGTCGTCTATACTCTATTTGTTCGTGTTGGGTGTGATCTTGCGTGTAGTCGTCTATACTCTATTTGTTCGTGTTGGGTGTGATCTTGCGTGTAGTCGTCTATACTCTATTTGTTCGGGTTGGGTGTGATCTTGCGTGTAGTCGTCTATACTCTATTTGTTCGTGTTGGGTGTGATCTTGCGTGTAGTCGTCTATACTCTATTTGTTCGGGTTGGGTGTGATCTTGCGTGTAGTCGTCTATACTCTATTTGTTCGTGTTGGGTGTGATCTTGCGTGTAGTCGTCTATACTCTATTTGTTCGGGTTGGGTGTGATCTTGCGTGTAGTCGTCTATACTCTATTTGTTCGTGTTGGGTGTGATCTTGCGTGTAGTCGTCTATGCTCTATTTGTTCGGGTTGGGTGTGATCTTGCGTGTAGTCGTCTATACTCTATTTGTTCGGGTTGGGTGTGATCTTGCGTGTAGTCGTCTATACTCTATTTGTTCGTGTTGGGTGTGATCTTGCGTGTAGTCGTCTATACTCTATTTGTTCGTGTTGGGTGTGATCTTGCGTATAGTCGTCTATACTCTATTTGTTCGGGTTGGGTGTGATCTTGCGTGTAGTCGTCTATACTCTATTTGTTCGGGTTGGGTGTGATCTTGCGTGTAGTCGTCTATACTCTATTTGTTCGGGTTGGGTGTGATCTTGCGTGTAGTCGTCTATACTGCTTGCACTCAGTGTTTAAATATTTATCACTATGCATGTGTTAACTTTTCAAAGGAGAATTTTGGTAAACTGTCTGCTAAAGCAAAATCCAGCTGGAAATGTCTCGTTTGCAAGAAACCACAGCGTAAATGTGATGATACACCTGTTAAAGCTAGTGACGAGGAGATAAACTCGGACTCTCAGAACAGTCCTTTTCAGTCCCGCCTCGAGCGGTTTGAGACCACATTGCTATCCAAAATGGAAAATCTAATAAGAGACATAATCAAAAAAAATATTGAAAGTTCCATGGAACCCGTACGATCGGAATTAAAAATGATTCCCGATTTGGTAAAATCACTTGAATTCATCTCAAGCAAATATGAAGAAATTTCTAAAGAAAACATGGCACTGAAATCTGAAACAAAAGAACTGCGTGATCTCACCGACCAAATGCAGTCAGAGATTAAAGATACAGAATGAACCAGATTGATCAGCATGCTAGGGAATGTAATATTTAAATTCAGTGTCTTCCCGAGCACTCTGGAGAGAACTTGGTTGCTACGGTATTGCAAATGAGTAAAGTTGTTTTTTGTCCACTTGAAGAAGCAAACGTCTTATCCTGCTCGAGAGTTGCTAAACAAAACCCGAAATCACCCAGGCCCAGATCGGTGATAGTTAAGCTCTCCTCTCCTCGTCTTCGAGACACAATGATTTCATCTTGCCTAAAGTTCAACAAATCGAATCTTACTGATAAGCTGAACACGTCGCATTTGGGCATAGCAGGTGACAAACAAGCAATATATATAGGCGAGCACCTTTCTTTTTCAAATCGTGCCTTACATGCTCAAGCTAGAGCCTTCAAAAAAGAGCATCAGTACAAACATCTGTGGATTCGTAACGGTCGCATTTTGTTACGAAAAGAAGACAACTCCCCAATAATTTGGGTTTTTAGTAGCGATGTGTTGAAAAAACTACTGCCTAGCTAATTCATTAATTTTAATTAATATTGCTTTTTGCATGCCTTTGTAATCTGCCTTGTTTTAAAAGCGCTAAGTCTGAAAATTTATTATCAAAATACTAGAAGTATTCGTGGTAAATTACAAGAATTGTATCTGTCTAGTCTTAATTGTGATTACGATGTCATAATACTAACTGAGACCTGGCTAAATAATAGCGTTTTTGACGCTGAAATTCTGAATGAAAAATTCATTATTTATCGTCGGGATCGTGATGAATTAACAAGCAATAAAAGTGATGGTGGCGGAGTGTTAATAGCAGTCTCAAAAAAACTCTCATCTTCTAGATTATTTAAATTTGAAAGTAGTAACGAAGACCTTTGGGTTTCTATCACAAGTAGACATAATAATGTTGCCAGGTGCTTAACTATATGTGCAGTCTACATTCCTCCACCATTAAACATAAAAACACTAGAAAACTATCTGCATTCACTCTCCCATGCTTTATCTTCATTAGAAAATTCTGATACGCTTATAGTCGGAGATTACAATCTTTCTAGTATTAATTGGACACTAAAAGATTCCCTAGCAATCTGTTCTTCAGTCACAGTCCCTTCTTGCTCAAACTCAGCGTTAGAACAAACCCTTACAGACTTCTTAAGCTTACATGAATTATGCCAATTTAACGCGATTCGTAACAACAAGGGTAAAATACTTGACCTAGTCCTCTCACGTAATTCAAACATAATAACTCAAATAGCTGAACCGTTATCAAAGATCGACAAACTCCATCCTCCATTGCATATATCCTTTGAATTCCCACTACCTAATTATCTAAAGAAAAATTGTGTCGAAAAATATAATTTCTTCAAAGCAAACTACGCTGAAGTTAACAGGGAATTAGAAAGTATTGATTGGCCCCTGAATTTTGATTCCCTAACTGATGTTAATGATATGGTTGACCTTTTCTATACCAAAATAAATGCAGTAATTAAAAAATCAGTTCCTCTTTCTAAACTTCAAAGTGGTAAATATCCTTCTTGGTACACACCAGATCTTATACGCGTTATAAAAGAAAAAGAGAAATATAGAAAAAAGTTCAAGAAATATAAAAACCCCTTGGATAATCTTGACTTCATAAAGGCAAGAACGCGGTGTCATAATTTGATCAAAGTTTGTTACAACAAATATTTAGCATCAATTGAAAGTTCTATTAATTGTAATAACATTAAAGCATTTTGGGCGTTTATCAAAAGCAAAAGAAAGAACAACTGTACTATTCCCAATGTTATGTACCTCAAAGACCAAATAGCCACATCTCCAGCAAAAATATGTAATAGCTTCGCTGAACACTTTTCCTCTGTCTACGTTAATAATGACGACACTTCTTCAACCGACAGCAAAAACGACCAACCAGAGACTTTAAATAACCATATTTTTAGTAATTTCACAACAAGTTCATACCTGATAGAAACAGCTTTAGGAAAACTTGACGCTAACTTAGGGGCTGGCCCTGACAATATACCGGCCATATTTTTTAAGAAATGTGCTCACAATCTCTCTTATCCTCTTCAGATTATTTTCAATAAATCTCTAGCTACTGGATCTTTCCCTACCGCTTGGAAATTGGCTAACGTCATTCCAATTCCTAAAAACAGTAAAATCGACAATATAGAAGAATATAGACCAATATCACTTTTATGTATTCCTAGCAAAGTACTCGAATCTTTAATATGTCCAGCACTGTCTACCCATTTCAAACAAGTTCTCACTCCGAATCAACATGGCTTTCGTAACGGGATGTCTACTTGTACAAACCTTACAAGTTATATATCTGATTTGCAAACTCTTGTCGACGAAGGAGCACAGGTTGATGCAATATACACAGATTTCAGTAAAGCTTTCGATCGAGTGGATCATGTTACCCTGTTAAATAAGCTCTCTCGTCTTGGAATACATGGGAAATTACTTGATTGGTTATCTTCATATCTTATTCATAGAAAACAAAAAGTGATTGTCTGTGGATACGAATCTGAGACCTTTTTGACAACATCAGGAGTGCCACAGGGGTCGCATTTAGGTCCTATTTTATTTTTAGCCTTCATAAATGATTTGGCAGAGGAAATACTATACTCAAAATTCTCTTTTTTTGCGGATGATCTTAAAATGTATAAAAAAATTGACAATCTGTCTGATGCCTTGCTTCTACAAAAGGATATAGATCAAATTACACTTTGGTCTACTCTAAATAAATTGCCCTTAAATATACAAAAATGTAAGCATATAAAATTTACAAGGAAAAGAATTATTTTGCCTACTTCTTACAACATTAATGGTTATACCCTCGAAGAAGTTGACATGATCAGAGATCTTGGTGTAATTCTTGACAAAAAACTATATTTTAATCAACATTTAGATCAAATAATTAAAAAAGCTTATAAGATGCTTGGGTTTTTGTGGCGCAACTGCAAGGAATTTAAGAATATTGCAGCTTTAATAGTTGTTTACAATGCTCTTGTCCGTAGTTTGCTTGAATACTGCTCTAATGTATGGAACCCGCACTACGCCTGTCACATTAAACGGATTGAACGCATTCAAAAGCGTTTTATATTTTTCTTATGTGTCCACCAAAAAAAAACAAAGGAATTGCATACCTATACCGACAGGCTCTTATATTTTAATTTGATTTCACTCAAGGATCGCCGATGGTTGGCTGACAATTTACTACTGTATAAAATATTAAGAGGGCTCGTTGATTGTCCACAACTATTAGACAAAATAAAGATACATACACCTAGGGTACCTTGTCGATTAAATAAGCTTCGTCTTTTTGGCTTGGTAAAGTCAAGGACTAATCTTGGCCATTATAGCATTCTTAATAGAATTTGTCGTTCTTTTAATACACTTGCTTTGCATGATGCCCAAATTGATATTTTTTCTCAGTCTTTCAGAGTTTACAAACAGAATCTATTGTCTCTGATAGAAATAATTTAATTTTGTACTTTTTTGTTAAGATTTCTTTTCTCATTGTATAGTTTTGTTTTTTTTAACCTTAATTTTAATTAGTTTTTAACAGTTTTACGTTTTGCGAAACATGTTTCACTTATGTAGCAAAAATACTATTATTGTTTAATTAAGTATGTTGTGTCTGCCTGTTATTGGGTATGCACTCTAATTTAAATTGTTAAAGCAATTTTTATACATATGTCATAGTGTAATATCTGTTGGCAAACCTAATAAATAAATAAAATAAATAAAATAAAATAAATACTCTATTTGTTCGGGTTGGGTGTGATCTTGCGTGTAGTCGTCTATACTCTATTTGTTCGTGTTGGGTGTGATCTTGCGTGTAGTCGTCTATACTCTATTTGTTCGGGTTGGGTGTGATCTTGCGTGTAGTCGTCTATACTCTATTTGTTCGTGTTGGGTGTGATCTTGCGTGTAGTCGTCTATACTCTATTTGTTCGGGTTGGGTGTGATCTTGCGTGTAGTCGTCTATACTCTATTTGTTCGTGTTGGGTGTGATCTTGCGTGTAGTCGTCTATACTCTATTTGTTCGGGTTGGGTGTGATTTTGCGTGTAGTCGTCTATACTCTATTTGTTCGGGTTGGGTGTGATCTTGCGTGTAGTCGTCTATACTCTATTTGTTCGGGTTGGGTGTGATCTTGCGTGTAGTCGTCTATACTCTATTTGTTCGTGTTGGGTGTGATCTTGCGTGTAGTCGTCTATACTCTATTTGTTTGGGTTGGGTGTGATCTTGCGTGTAGTCGTCTATACTCTATTTGTTCGGGTTGGGTGTGATCTTGCGTGTAGTCGTCTATACTCTATTTGTTCGGGTTGGGTGTGATCTTGCGTGTAGTCGTCTATACTCTATTTGTTCGTGTTGGGTGTGATCTTGCGTGTAGTCGTCTATACTCTATTTGTTCGGGTTGGGTGTGATCTTGCGTGTAGTCGTCTATACTCTATTTGTTCGGGTTGGGTATGATCTTGCGTGTAGTCGTCTATACTCTATTTGTTCGGGTTGGGTATGATCTTGCGTGTAGTCGTCTACGCAAGACTCCGCGGCCATACAAAACGATTTAGCTTCTCATTTGTACGCTAATGCATTAAATCAAATAAAACTTTACGACAATGGAAAAAAGTGTTATTCTCGTATGAAACAAAAATAAATATGGTGAATTCAGACGGCAAACGCTACGTTAGACGTCCAATAAACCATGCTTTTGATTATAAGTACACGAGGAGCATAGTCAAACACGGCGGTGGTAACATTAAAGTATGGGGATGTTTTTCTGGTTGCGGAGTTGGACTTGTCCGTAAGATTGAAGGTATAATGGATCAATTTCAATACAAAAACATCTTAGAAGAGAGAATGATTCCCTACACCGACGACCATTTGCCTGTGACCTGGATCTTTCAGCACGATAACGATCCAAAACACACGGCCCGCAGTGTTAAATCCTTTCTTAGTGACCAACGTGTTACCATGTTAGACTGGCCTGCAAATAGTCCCGATTTAAATCCTATTGAAAACAGTCCTATTAAAAAAAAGTCTCCGTTAAACGTATTTCCAGTCAAAATGAACTTTACGAAGCCTTTGTTGAAGCATGGAACTCGATCCCACTCACATACTACATATATACCGGTCAAAATCATAACCGTCCTTTTTGCTTCGCTGTAGTCGGGTAAAAATACCGTGAGACACTTGTTTCCTTTATCGAGTAGTTCTGTAACGGCGTCTTCTGTCGATTTATTTTGTCTGAAACCAAACTGACACTCGGATATTATATTATATTTATTAAGATAAATAACCAGCTGCTTATTAATAATTTTCTCAATAATTTTTGAAAATACGGTTATACTGATAATGGTCTATAATGGTATTGCCAACATCGTCCCTGTCGCCACTCTTGTTGGAAGGGAAGACACCTGTCGCCACTCTTGTTGGAAGGGAAGACACCTGTCGCCACTCTTGTTGGAAGGGAAGACACCTGTCGCCACTCTTGTTGGAAGGGAAGACACCCGTTAACAAAAGGAAGACACCCGTTAACAAAGGTTAATTGGGTGAGTTATAATAGGCAGCAAATCGTGTTTAGCAAGTTTCAATAAGTAGGAATTGGGTCCCAGAATTCACTAGGTTGAAACCTTAACCTAAATTAAGTATTTCTAAGTATGTATTTACTTTTAGGAAACTGTTGATGTCTTCTGGTTTAACATTTTTCAATGATGTTGGTGATGAATAAATATTCTTCTTATTCTTATAAAATGTCAACATTTGGCGTGAAACTGCTAAAATAATCGTGTCCGCAATTCTGCATTCGTAGGTACTTACGGGATGATCGAATCGCTTCGAAAATGTCGTTTTACACGACTGCCCCAAAAAAAGGAGTGTTATGTGTTCAGGGTTCATATAGTGTTAAGTGTTCAGGGTTCATGTGGGTATTTTTCTTAATTCCACCATAACTACTTAACGCTTGAACCGATTTCGAAGTGTGTGGTGTCGTTAGAATCCTTATAGCCTCTTGAGTGGAATAGGCTATAAATATATACAAAGTGTAAAACATAACAGCTATAAAATGTAAAAAATATAAATTGAATGTTGCTATTAACCTGAACTACCGTATGGATTTTGATAAAAGAGGTCTCAAACAATTCATGATAATCTGAAGAGTGTCATGCGCTATATACAGGGGTGTAAAAAACCCCATAAAAACAAAAAAAATATAAAAATATCTATTGAACACACTAGATGGCGCTGTGTGTGTTTTACATCACGCTACCGACATAAACAAAATAAAAATACCAGCCATAACACTAGATGGCGCTGCCTATAATGTACATCGCACTATCGAAAATTCCACTCATAGGTCCTTTCGCTGATGGGGACTGCGTGCGGATTTTCCCTACAACAAAGCAGGTAGACGAGTACAACTCAACTATGACCCAGGAGCTGGAAAAAAAAATGCCGAATGTACAACGTAGTGGCCGTTGACGTATCCGTGCAAGCAAAGTCCTACGGTTAGCCACCAAAAGCGGATTTCGTTCCCACAGACCCCAACAAAACAGGTGGCAATCCAATGTGTATAAAGATTGGTGTGTGATCTCGCGTAATGCTGCGGAAAAATACAAACATTGATCACGGGTTAGTCAATGGTGCTATGGGTGTTATGCGAAAAATATAATGGCCTGCGTTGCGACGTGATCAACTTGAGCCTGGGGAGTTGCCACAAGCTGTCTTTGTAGAATTTGACGACAGAACAATACATGGCAACACGATTAACCAGGGAGTCAACATTGAACCATCGAGTATGATGCTTTGAGAGGTCAAGGTAAAGTTGAGCGGCGTTTGTTGCCACTCATATTATGCTGGGCCGTAACTGTGCACAAGCTCCAAGGGACAACGTTAGATAGAGCCGTCGTAGATCAGGGCAAAAAAGTTTTTGCCAAAGGTCAGGCCTACGTGGCGCTTAGTCGCGTGAGGCAATTGGATGGTCTTGCAATTAGCGTTCTAGAACCGCGTAAATTTATAAACGAACCGCATGATAAAAATTTATAAACGAACCGCATGATAAAAATTTATAAACGAACCGCATGATAAACATTCCCTCGATGAACTAAATCGCCTCCGGAATCTTCAGCATTAGAATCTTCGTCAATACGCAGATATAGAATGCTAGTTGCCAGAACATCTAATCACCAACAGGCCTACATTAAAAAGTATTAAATAAAAATAAATAATAAAAAATATTAAAAAACACGCCTGCCATAATTTCAAAATGCACTAAAAAGTAAAAAATAAGATATTTTAGTAACGACACCACACGAGCACTGGTTTCTTCCTGAGACATAAGTAAAATTCTTATACGCAGAAACTTATTTTTTCATCATTACGGCAAGATACAGAAATATAGAGATTTAATTAGGATTTCAGTGCAGTCGGGGGACACGCAAAATAACACGTTTCCAATGTAGAGCTGTCCCCTGACTGCGTTGAAATCCTAATTAAATCTCTATATTTCTGTATCTTGCCGTAATGATGAAAAAATAAGTTTCTGCGTATAAGAATTTTACTTATGTCTCAGGAAGAAACCAGTGCTCGTGTGGTGTCGTTACTAAAATATCTTATTTTTTACTTTTTAGTGCATTTTGAAATTATGGCAGGCGTGTTTTTTAATATTTTTTATTATTTATTTTCATTATATTTTCGAATAAGTCCATTTAAAATAAACATGCCTAGCTCGAGTATTGCACACATGCACAGACAGACAACGCGCGGGACGCAGCGCGTAGCGGATGTCGCTATCTATAGGATGTCGCTATCTATAGGATGTCGCTATCTATAGGCACATCCGGCAGCAACAATCAGTCTCAATTTGATTGATGGTCAACTTTGTCGTATCGTGCTGTTGACTTGATTCTTCAGTCTCGCTAATTAAATTGTTCCGCTTGTAAAATGTCATCAAAAGCGTGCGGGCCCGGGCGCGGCAGCATGCTCGCGCTGACAGCGTCGTGGTGCCGCCGTCGCGCACGCCTTATCGTGCTGTGCGCCGGGTCCCTGCTGGCGCTGCTGGTGTGGAGCCCCGCGGTGGAGCACCGGCTCGAGGCGCACTTCCCCGACGTGCCGGCGCGCACTCTCGCGCACGCGCTCGCCGACTTCAACACTCAGCAAGCGCTTCATCCGCATCTGTACGTACCTACTGACAGTCCCTTTAGATTGGCTTATTATTTTCCGGGCAGCTAAAATATAAAACAACTACTTTTAGTAGGCAAATAATAAAATTAGCTGTTTCCCGTGACTTCGTCCGCGTGGAAGAAGATAATGTGGCCACAGTGTAATCCCTTGGGAATCCCGCAATAAAAAGTATGATACAAAAAAAAATTACGGGTTTTTTGTCGACATTTCATGCATCACGCAAAAAGTACTGCACGGGTTTTGATGCGGTTGCCAATGCACGATCCTCAGCAGTGAGACATCGATTACAAATAAAGAAGGAAGGGAGATCACTGTTTGATAACTAATTATCCAACTTAAAAACTGGTATACTTTTTATTGCGAGATTCCCAAGGGATCACACCGTGGCCGCAATATTTTCTTCCACGCGGACGAAGTCGCTGGCAACAACTAGTTTCTTCATAAAAATTCAAGGTTTTAAAAGTAAAGCAGCACTAAGATATTCAGCTAAGGTCTGTCCAAGTGTACTTTGTTTCCAATATTGTTTTTCATTTCCCGTCAATATATTAACGATTTGAAAAAAGCGAAAATTCGGGAGATAGCGACAGATATTTAAACAAGCGTCCATCTCCTTTATAACATGAAAATGTGATTCTTTCATTTGACTTTTAGTGACGTCATCACCACACATTTGACCTTAGGTGACGTCATCACCACACATTTGACCTTCAGTGACGTCATCACCACACATTTGATCTTCAGTGACGTCATAACCAAATATAATAGTATTTTATCTACTCCCATACTGCAATAAGGTAATTGCAACATCAAAAGCAGTTTTATAAGTAACTACTACCTATGTACATTGTTTAACCGATGTTACAATAACACTGCGATTCTGCTGCGACAGACTTTTGCGACACTCGCGCAAAACAATTACTCGTATCTCAATGTCTTAAATTAAATATTGGGACACTCACGCAAAACAATTACTCGTATCTCAATGTCTTTAAATAAATATTGGGACACCCGCGCAAAACAATTACTCGTATCTCAATGTCTTAAATTAAATATTGGGACAGTCGCGCAAAACAATTACTTGTATCTCAATGTCTTAAATTAAATATTGGGACACTCACGCAAAACAATTACTCGTATTCCAATGTCTCAAATTATGCTACAGTTGCACACAATACTATATCTACGACTTTCAAAAATATCGTATTATTATTATTATTTTAACTAACGTTTTCCCGAAAAATTTGAAAATGAACGCGCGAGATTCATCTCCTAAGATATCTATCTGTTTCACGCAATGATAATTTTGCTGCTGTGACGTCGGCGGTCAACATTGAATGAAGCATGAACTGTTTTTATACTCTTTTTATTGCATAGGAAGAAAACAGAAAGCAGATGCGGTCCATGTTACCGCCAAATATTAGTTTGGCTGGATGTTATTAGTTTAGCTGGATGTTATTAGTTTAGCTGGATGTTATTAGTTTAGCTGGATGTTATTAGTTTAGCTGGACTTAATTCGCAGAATTACGTTAAAATATTGTATTTATTACAATAGACTTATCCACTCTAACTTATTTATGTTTATGGGTAAGCAGATAGCGTTATTAGTATTTTTACATGGATAAAAGATAATAAATCATCGAGAAATACCAAGTACTTACAGAGATATTAACAATCAAAGTTTGAAGTTAAATTAATGTACTGCTAAACGCCCGCCGAAATGAGCGCGTTGCCCACTTGACCGATTTGACGTCACACGACTCTACCGTGTGCGGACGCTCTACAGATTTTACGCTTTGTTTCTCGTTTTTAGGAGTTTAAATCAAAGGGTTTACAAAGAGGACTCTTTGAGAAAATCATTTAATAATTTGGCAATAATTACATGCGTAAACATTTAAAAAACCGGCCAAGTGCGATTCAGACTCGCGTACCTAGGTTTGTGTATTGTGAATGATAAAATTAATTTTGTAATTTTTTCGTAAATTTCTTATTTTTCTGTTATAATTACGTAAACACATATTACCATGATTTTTTTCATATTTTTTGGTCCTCCAGTTTTGGAGATAAGGAGGGGACATAAAATTTTTTATGGTTTTTCAAGGATTTCTCGAAATAGATGTATTTAAATATAGCCAAACCATATACTTTTACAATCAACTTTTTAATACCTACAATATAGTACCCATATTTTAATTTTAAAAAATATATTTTTTTATTTATTTTATTTCTATTTTTAATATTTATTTCTATTTTTAAAAGTATATACTTTTACAATCAGCATTTTAATATCTACAATTTGATACCCATATTGTATTTTTAGGATAATATTTTTTATTTTTCTCACTTTTGTTTTGCAAATATTTTGAACATATTCAAATGTTTCATATTTTTTTTACACCGTGATATGTGGGCAAATTAATACTATTTTTTTAATCAAATTTCATGTACTTATCTTTAACGGTGCTAAAGTTATGAGGCTGTGACAAATGGACGGATGAACAACGGAGTCTCACCATAATGGTTCCTTTTGTAACTTTTAGGTACGGAACCCTAAAAACAATATTTTCGATTTAATGTTGAGATACTCAAATATCTGACTTCTTTGATACTGTTGGGCTTTTTGACATGACTCTTCATGACGCAAGTTTTATTGTCAAAAAAAGACATTAAAAAGTGATTGACAAAATTATCGCCTGACCCTCGACGACCATTTTAAATATTTTTTAAGGTGTAAATATCGTTGTTGATTGACATTTTGGAACAACGCAATATTTATAAGACTGCTGCTTAGACATTTTTACGGACTGCTCATTCCGGGTGCTGTAGTAGTTTCCCTGTGTACAAACGCAGGCATAAGCTTGGGATAAGTCGTGTGACGTCACTCTCAGGGCGGCTCCTGGGAGCTATCGTTTATTCCTGCGCATTAAAGATATGAACTTTAAACTTCTCTAACTTCGTCAATTATTATCGTATAACAATGAAATTATTGCCAAAGTTCAAGTTATGAAAAGTACATTTAAGATAAAAAAATAAAATTGGTTGTGGAATAGTCTATTGTAAAAATGCTGTTGCCTTTCGACTGTGCTTCGGATTAATCTTGAGTTAAAATCATTTTTACATTATAGTTTCACTTTGTTTATGTTTTCTCCCAACCGCTTTCGGATTTTACTCCATTTTCAAGGGAAGATGTTAATTAAAATATTTTACTGACTCCAGGCACTAGCTCTGAAGCACTAGCTTCAGATTAATCCAATGTGGGGCGTTGTGTTTTCTGTGTGGCATTTCTCATACCATAGTAAACGTCACTCTCACTTCCACAGTAAATCGCTCGCCAGCAACACACTGTCCTTTCGGACAGGAAGTGCGAAGCTTTCTTGTTGGGCGAGAGGTCTGGGTTCGTTTGTCATCCTAAAATAACTATTGATGTGATTGTCCCCTCCCCCCAGGGGCGCGTGGACGCTGGAGTCGGAGCGCGGCGACCTCTCCTCGTGGAACTATAGTGTGCGCTACTCCTGCGGCGCTCGATGCACGGGCACGGTGCACCTGGCAGTACGCGACGCGCACTGCACGCGCGCTGGCTGCCAGCACGTCTTGCACTTGCGCGACACGCACTGCTCGCGCCCCTCGCTGCTGCTGCTGTGGCCTCACTCCTGCGGTAACACTGTTTATTAAACCACTAGCTTCTGCCCGCGACTTCGCCCGCCTTGTCTACAGAAAACAAATGACATTATATTTTTTTAGAAATACTTGTAATAAATATATATATTTTGCTACACAGAGCATTTATTTTATTTTTATTTTTTGTATAAATAAAACTCCGTACAAAAACCTAATTTCGAAATATATTTCGGCCCACTTTGGAGCTGGCATCAGTCGAATTATACAAGTAAATGACATAAAATATATACAACCTTATGACTAATGAGTTTAAATGAATGACATTTGATATATGAATAAAAAATATATACAAGGTGACTTTTTGATCATCGTCCAAATTCATACTGGAGGCTTGATATGTGATCAGTATCTTGGATCAGTAACAATTTTTGTGAAATTCGTAAAATTAAATTTCGGCTTCCCAGAGAAATTCAGTTCCAGTCCCGAGTGAATCACTATGGGGAGTCGAAATTTCATTTTACGAATTTCACCAAAACTGTTATTGATCCATGATACTGATCACTTACCAAGCCACCAGTATGAATTTGGACGATGATCAAAAAGTCACCTTGTATACAACCTTATGACATAATAATGAATGAGCTTAACCTAATTTAATAGAAAAAATAAAAAAGTATATATAAAGAAGCCACCCTGCGGGTACTTCGTGAGATACCCCGAAGTTTATTTGCAATATTAGGCGTTTATTTGCAAAACCCGCAAGATGGCATCGCTGCTCAAGGTACCCTGATCTTGATGGAAATTGTTTTTAACCGACTTCAAAAAGGAGGCGGTTCTCAATTCGACTGTATGTTTTTTTTTTTTTTTGGCGTTGTTACTCTATAACTCCGTCATTTCTGAACCGATTTGAACACTTCTTTTTTTGTTTGAAAGAGTGTACTTCCAGGTAGGTCCCATTTTGGGTTTGGTCATGATCTGATGAAGGTCTTCAGATATAGGCAGTGGAACTCCTCAGAAAATGACAGCATACCTCTCGAAATTGAGGTAATCGCTTTGTACCTCGGTGCTGATTACAAGGTATTACTTGAAAATCGTCATTCTTCCACCTGACCTTCGATCCTGGCTTCATCACCATATTCACCATAGAACTCCTCAACGGATCAGAGCACATAACTCGAGATTGCGGCTATCACTGCGTTAGGGTGCTAATTCAAGGGTATTACTTGGAGATTACCAGAATACTCACCTGACCTTTGATCATGGCTTCATCACCATAGAACTCCTCAACGGATGACAGCACATAACTTTGGATTGCGGCAATCAGTTTGTTTTAGGGTGCTCATTGCAGGGCATTGGTTGAAAATTGCCAGTGTACCCACCTGACCTTCGATCTTGGCTTCATCACCGTAGAACTCTTTAACGAACGACAGCACAAAACTCGAGATTGCGGTAATCATGTTGTGTTAGGGTGCTGATAGCAGGAAGCTACTCAAACATAGCTACTTATACTCACTTGAACTTCGTTTTATATTAACACCACGTTTGCAAGAACTACCCATACTTCACAATTTAACTCAGCAACACTAAAAAATGTGAAATAAAATAAACTTTTAACAAAAAAATAGCAACCGACTTCAATAGTAACAGCAGCCATTCACTAAAAAGTTAATAATAATTCTATAAAGACCGATGGTACCGAAGCAACACTTTTGCTGACTTCTTTCTTCCTGAAACATTATGTTATCTAGAAGTCGGCGTATTTCCTACGATATAGCAACATAAAAACCAATATAAGAACGCCGACTTCTAGATAACATAACGTTTCAGGAAGAAAGAAGTCGGCAAAAGTGTTGCTTCGGTACCATCGGTCTTTATAGAATTATTAAATTTTTAGTGAATGACTGCTGTTACTATTGAAGTCGGTTGCTATTTTTTTGTTAAAAGTTTATTTTTTGGGTTTTATTGTGTCTGGTCTGGTGTAAGTCAAGTCTGAAGTTAATTTTGTTTGTTTAGTCCTGGTCTGTAGTGCGCACCAAGTGACCATATATACGAGTATTCCCACGTCCTTAATTTTATATCTGTCAATGGTGGGTGAAATTATCGTATGATTCTTACAGTGAAACAGTTGTTGAATGTTTGGTTATGAGAGCGTACATGGATGGGGATAGGGAGATACGCACTTAAGGCAATTTTGAAAGTTCAGTTTTTAATCTATGTTTTTGATGATAGGCACCCAGTTCAGTTGGCAACCAAAGATACAGAATAGGGGGGCAGGACTAAACAAACAACATTAACTTCAGACTTGACTTACACCAGACCAGACACAATAAAACCCAAAACCAATTTCCATCAAGATCAGGGTACCTTGAGCAGCGATGCCATCTTGCGGGTTTTGCAAATAAACGCCTAATATTGCAAATAAACTTCGGGGTACCTCACGAAGTACCCGCAGGGTGGCCTCTTTATATATACTTTTTTATTTTTTCTGTTAAAATAGGTTAAGAGGATATACCGTGGCGAAATCAGTGTTTGATGGGCGTGGTTTCGCGCTCGCCGCGAGCAGAGAATATAAAGTATTACAGCGAGTCAGCGCGACAAACCGCAGCTGCAGGAGTATTGCCGTTGCAATATTCCACAATTTCCACATAACATACTAAATAACTAATCAATTCAAAAATAAATATTATATTATTAAATACAAATAAATTTAATTATCATACAGATACAGTTATCGAGTTTTCACTGTATTTTGAAATTTTAGAACAGAAGCAGTGGAGTCGCTATTATGGTTTTATTTTCAAAAATATTGACCACAAAAAAATAAGTTTTCGTGATGATAAGCTAATCGTTGGTATAGGAGCCCAGAGAATTTTTTACACGTCATTTTCAGGATAAATTGTAAAAAGAAAAGGACAATGGTTCTTTTAAAATATTTTAATCAGAAGAATTCAAAATCAACCACGTGGTTTACAATCTCCTCATTATTTTCTACTACTACGGCCTTTGGTCGCGAGTTTGTCTCTGGATAATTATTTCTTGGAGGGGCTTTCGGACACATGTTTTCTTTATCCTGTTCTTTCACATATTCTGGATCACGAATTTGTAAATTTAGTCTGTGTCTGGGATCAACCACTTCTGGTAAAAGACAATCATTGAAAAACGAAAGCAAATGTGGCTCCATTCTTTCATGCCAAAATAATAATTGGTCATGCTTTAGTATAATTTCGGTTTTTATCTGATTATTTCCGTACCATACGGCCAATGCACATTTTCCTTTTTGACAAATATATAATTGGCCTTGAGCTTGAATAAACCAATCAGATTTTTGGTTTACTTCTATCTGTCCAGTTTTCTTATTTTTACGCCAAGAATGCATCTTTATGAATTCATTTGAATACATTCTGTAACAAAAGTGAATATTGTAAACAAAAAGCTAAAAATATATTTACTTTTAAATATTTTGTCTTTATTTATTCATAAACTCACGAAACTCACAATCTTCGATGCCTATTTCGTATGGATGTTCTTGTTCATCATCATGAGTATGATCTTCTTAATGTCTGCGCTTCTTAGTCACATCCTTAGGTCTAGAATAAAAAGACAATATTATACGAATGTGACAGTGGAATACACGTAAGCAGACACAACCGGTATTTGCCGTATGGGCAGAGTTTGCTGGGTAGCTGGGCTGCAGAGTTTATTCAAACAAAAGATTATCACATTTCACACAACTCACAGTTACATTTTCAACATTGTTGATAAAAGACTAAAAAATGACATATACATATTATATATATATATTATATATATATATTATTTAATTACCCCAATTCCAAGGTTTAAAATTATATTGAAAAGAGGCAAATTTGGGATAGTACCCCCTTAATAGAAATATATTAGTACTTAGTATTAAAATTATTTATAAACAGAATATTTTACTTTTTTACTTTGATATTATATTACTTTGACATTTTGATACATGTGATGCTAGATTATTATTGTTTAGATTAAATTTTTTGACATCTGTATTGAATTTATTTACTTTTTAAATTATTTATCCTCTTTTACTTTTTATTGTTTTAGATTGCAATTGTTTGTGTTAACTACATTGAGAAGTGTAACTGGCGGTTATAAATAAATATAGGCTCGTCTCTTACAAGAGTATACGAACAAAGGTACCTTCATTTTTTTTTCCAGAATAGCTCTTGTTATTGTTATTAATCTCACGAAATTTCAGTTACCGGAAATCGACAGTTTCCTCAAAAAAAATGTTCAAGTTTCGTAAAATAACATCAAAAATTGTCTTAAGGTGCAATTTTAATTGATTTTATGACTTGATATTTTTTTTTGGTTGTGTTCCGAAACTGCTGTGAGTTATGCATTAAAATTGACGTAATTTAATTTTTTTGTTCTTATAGTATAAAACCAATGCAGGCATTATTTTTTCTTTGTGATTTCATTCAAAGTTTATAAAGTTTATGCATGTCTTTTATTTAGCTTACCTAATAGGTTGCCTTTTTGTTGTATTTATACTGATTAGTGATTTAATAGAAAAAATAGGTTGAATCTGTTGCAAAACCGAATCAGAGCACCTGACTCTATGCAAAAAATAGGTTGAATCTGTTCCAAAACAGAATCAGAGCACCTTGAATCTATACAGTCTTGTGGGTACTACCCCTAGAGTGTATATAAAAAGCCGTAGGCGTGGAGGAAGGGCAGCCCTCGCCTGGCGACCAACAAGCCGAAGCTCCGAAGGTGAGCATGGGTGACTGTGCTTTGTTACGCAAGGGCGAAGGGGCTGCACTTTCCGCAACGCCCAAGCAATTGCAAAAGTAATTTTGGGTCTTTAAAGTTAAAGAGACAAAAAAGTGAGGTTTTGTTTTGATTTATTTTTTTTAAACTATTTTCATTTCCCCCCCCCCCCTCCCACTATACGTACACTTAATATTCGAGTTATTTTATTCTACCTAAAATAACCTAGAAATTTTTAATTTTGAAAAAAAAAATAAAAAAAAAACTATTGATTGATATTTTTGTCTGGAGATAGTAGTAGTAACTCCTGTCCTATAATTTTACAAGAATAATCTGTCCCTGAGTCTGATATTAATACATCATCAACTGATAAAGATCGATTAGACCTATAAAAATATAAAGAAAATATGACAATGATAATGGTGAAAAAATAGATTTGGTATAATGAAATATATATGATGCTTCATTTAAAAAAATTTAAATATTGGACATATTTCAATTTTTTATACTAGGTACGTAATATATATTTGTAGCTATTTTATCCAAATTTGTTTTGAGAAGAAAGAAAAAATAACAAATTACTACACTTAAATATTTCTAACATCATATTTTACTTAAAATTATAATATTCATAACATTTTGAAACCCTTACCCTCTTTTTGGAATCGACTGGGTGTTTAAAATTCTCTGCTCGTTTAAATTAAATATCATCAATGACGACTCCATGACTTTGCTTTGTTCTGTTGCTCTCGAACCGCTTGCACTGTCATTGAACGTCTGTGCTGATGGGTTTATTTAATCTATCTTATTTTCATGGTTATGTAAACATCTTTTAGCCCTGAAAAATATCACATAATATATAAGTAAAGCGTTTTACAGATACTACACTAGATTCCAGAAAAGTCCGTCCTTGCAAGTTGACATGTAACAAATAAAAATCATATGTAGGTACTTACATGATTTTTGCGACCATGTCGTGACCTCTAGCTTGCATGTACTTCTTATATTTTTTTTACGTATGATTGTTCTGTTTTTATTTATTCCCCATTTTGGGGTATTGTTTTACGATTACGATTTATATCAGTAAACAACAATCAGTTTTAACCCTAAAACGAATCTTAACGAGATAAAAACTATAATGCAATAATGAATATTAACTTAGCAATAGATTATGATTGATAACAAACTTAAAATTTGTGGAAACGGGGAAAAACAAAGAGGATCAAACGCAGCACAGGTCCTTCTCACGGTAGAGCTCAGCGAGCACTGAAGAAAGTGAACGAGTGTGACAGCGCTATAGCCCGAACGTACAGAGCAGCAGTAGCACACGCGATAACAATAGTGCGCGCAAATCTCGACCTTACCGTCACTGGACGCGCAATTCATGTAAAAAATCGTAAAAAAATAACTAGAGTACCCAACTGAAAAATGATAACAGATAATTTAAAATAAAACGTTTGACATTCAGAGAAAAATCGTGGTTAGGATACGTTGAACCATTGAGGAGTAAAATTAAAAAAAGGGAAATATAAGACGTTACTTTGGAATTATTTTCTATCGAGAAAATTTTATCCAATTGCGTTTTCCATAACACATAATTTGAAGAATATGCCCAAGATTCATATAGTCTGAAACCAGATCTTTATATATTGTAGTTGTGTCATAAAATGAAATGAAAAACCCACTCCGATGTCGGTATATCCCCTTAAGCTCATTCATTATTATGTCATAAGGTTGTATATAATATTTTTTATTCATATATCAAATGTCATTCATTTAAACCCATTAGTCATAAGGTTGTATATATTTTATGTCATTTACTTGTATAATTCGACTGATGCCAGCTCCAAAGTGGGCCGAAATATATTTCGAAATTAGGTTTTTGTACGGAGTTTTATTTATACAAAAAATAAAAAATATTTTTTTTTAGAAACAAACATTATAAGCTCTCTTACTCTCTCTCAATTGAATATAAAAACTGACAATATCCCAAACAAAGCTAGCGAGGCTGAAAAACTTGCATGTTTGGACTACGAACGCACACAGCTCGGCCTTCAGCCTCGTTAGATACTTAGTGGAGTCAACGAGGAACTTTGTTGTATGGAGACTTCCGAGAAATTCTCCCGCCAAGGAAATTTGGCATGTGATGAAGTTAGGTAATACAGATTACAGATGTATAATAAGCCAACAAATTTTGTTACGAGAAGTTAGGTATTTTTATCTAAACATGAAAATCGCTTATAACGCTCTGTGAATATTTCCTCAGACTGATATACTTTCTGTATACGAGTACGTATGTACCAGTTAGAATAAATATGTAAAGGCATCCAAATCCAACAATTTTTTGATTTCAGAGATGCCCCAAATTTAACTTTTAGCATTTTGCGCTATAACTTCTACTGAAATATTGGTCTGCAAATTTTCATTCTTCAAGATGTTTTGAATTGAATTTAAATGTAATCCGATCGTCGCGGGTTCAAACCACGGCCCGGACATTTATTTTTATACATTTTTTATGTTCGCTGTACATTATATACAGGGTAGAAAAAATTCAAGAGCCCTGGAGGGGAACTACCTTAAATCCTTTAGTTAGCTCATATTACTGAAAAGAAACATTCCTTTATTTTTTAAAAGAAACAAAACTGCATTCAAAGATCCTCTAAAATTTGCTTGTCTCACCCGGGAATCAAACCAACTAAAAATTAAAAAAAATAAACCTTCGCTGTTTTATTATACAAATCGATAGGATTATTGTTCAGGATAAAATTTGTCTAATAAATATTTGGTCCTACACTCATCTGTTGTACGAGATACCCATGAAATTGAAATTGAATTTGAAAAATTAAATTTACAAAACGTGTTATAATACTGTACAAGAGCTAAGGGTTGCGGTAGAAAATGTTATTAGGAGCATACACCACAACTCTTTGCAGAAGGCTAAACGAAATGAATTTCAACGTAGACTAAATTTGTGTAACCGGAACGAGAGGGGTCCTTTCGAACAACTTATCAGTTAAATTATTAAGATTCTTTTCTCTTCTTAATATCCGTCTTCGTTAAAAATGTTTCATGTTTATGTGTTCTTCGTATTGATGATAAAATAAAATTAATAATTAGTTTTCACTTTTTTTTATTTCAATGACCATATGTTCATTAGACAAATTTTATCCTGAACAATAATCCTACCGATTCGTATAGAAAAATAGCGAGAGTTTTTATTTTTCATTTTTAGTTGGTTTGATTCCCGGGTGAGACAAGCGCATTTTAGAAGATCTTTGAATGCAGTTTTGTTTCTTTTAAAAAATAAAGGAATGTTTTCTTTCAGTAAAATGAGCTAACTCAAGCATTTAAGGTAGTTCCCCTCCAGGGCCCTTACATTTTTTCCATTCTGTATACGTAGTAAAACAGAATATGAAGGCGCTGGAAGCCAAATCACCAGTTAATACTCGATTAGCTTAGCTTGGTTTATAACGTTGACCAATACTTGTATTTACCTTGAGAAAGAAACTAATTATGTATTATTGAAAAGCTTGATGTACGTTTTATGAATAAAGATTATTATTATTATATATATTTACTAGCTGATGCCTGTGACTTTGTCCGCGTGGAAGAAAATAATGCGGCCACAGTGGGATTCCCGCAGTAGAAAGTATCCAGTTTTTTAATTAGAAAATAAATCCGATTCTGAAGACTTTAATTTTAGTTTTATTGCTGTCAAAACTAAATTTTCTTTGATACGAAATAGTCCTTAAGAATTAGGATTAGAAGCTAAATTTCTTTGGAAAATTTTAAGCTTTGACAGCACTAAAACTAAAATTAAAGCCTTCAGAATTATTTATTATAAATTATTAAGTTATTGAACAGTGATCTTCCTTCCTTCTTTAATTGTAATTAATGCCTCACTACTGAGGATCAAACAGTGGTAACCATACCAAAACTCGTTCAGTAGTTTCTGCGTGATGCTTAAAATACCGACAAAAATACCGAAAATGTACTCATTTAAGATTTCATTCACGTATCTTCCTGCAGTTAAAGTTCCATTTTCTATCACCACTAGCTCGGTGCAGCTTTCGGAAGAAATTTCAGCCCACACGTGTATGGAGCGTGCGTGTACATCGTGCGTGTATAGCATGAACCTTGACTCGTCCGAAAACATAACTCTTGACCAGTCATCCAGAGTCCAATTCATGTATTTTCTTGCGTAGCTCAGCCTTGAATCGATTCGATTGCGTGGATCATACTATCCTCATAAAAAAGTTAGACTTTTACGAAGTTAAAAACAGAAACTTAGATTTAATTTATTCTTACCTAACAGACAGAGTACAACATGTACATATAGGGGGAGTTAAGTCAGGTGGTTCTCTCATCAAGATGGGAGTTCCCCAGGGATCAATTTTGGGCCCATTTTTGTTTCTGGTCTACATCAATGACTTGAGCTATTTCGTGGAAAAGATTACTAGCATAGTAATGTTTGCTGACGACACTTCGTTAATATTTAGATAAGAAAAAAATCAAATTGAAGCAGATCACATCAATAATGCCCTGAAAAGCATAAACAAATGGTTCTCCACGAACAACTTATTGTTAAATGCTTTACTCTACGTTGTGACAAACAAGACAGCACGCTCGAAGTTAACAATGAAACGCTTCCCTTTAAAAATAATGTGAAATTTCTAGGTCTAACAGTTGACGAAAAGTTGCGCTGGCACCTGCATATTGATAAGCTATCAAAGAGACTTAGCTCTGCCGTGTTTGCAATCCGGAACATTAGACGACTAACGAACATGCAGACAGCTAAAATTGTCTACTTCAGTTACTTTCACAGTATTATGTGCTATGGTATTATTTTGTGGGGCAATTCAGCTGATGCCGAAGGCATATTTAAATTGCAGAAAAGGGCAGTAAGAGCAATACTCCAATTACCCTCAAGACATAGTCTAAGACAAATATTTAAAGACACTAATATTATGACATTGCTTTAAATTTTTATATATGTATCAATTATACACGCCAGACAATGTGTTAAAATACAAAGACATCCACAATTATGAGAATCGAAATAAACACAAAATCATTGTGCCCTTTACTAGATTGGCCAAGGTTTCATATAGCTTCTATAGTATGAGTTTTAAAGTGTATAACAAAGTACCAGAAAGTTTGCACAGCCTGAACGAAAAACCTTTCAAGAGACAGATAAAGGCGTTCCTATTAAAAAAAGTTTATTATTATATTGACGATTTCCTTGAGGATTAAAATGCCTTCACAAACTCTTAACTATTATTTCTTTTATAATTTTATACTTTATTTATAACTTTTTATAATAATTTCTGACATGTTCATTTTATTGTAAGGTATGACATATTTATTACTTTACTGAATGCTTTTTACAGAATGTATCGTCTTTTATAATGTCTAGCTTATAAACAGCTAATTCTACTTTTTATGTATTGACTTGAGTACATATGTATGTACTTATGCAAGAAATAATGTTGTTTAATAATTATTTTATTAATTGTGTACACATATTTGTAAATTTCGACTTGTATAAGTGCGCATTGTTTCGCCTATGCACTAAAATAAATGAATCTGAATCTGAATCTTGAATGTCAATGCTGCCTTTCGAGTTTTGGGTCTAAATGGCTTCAAATTTGCTTCAGCAAGACACCGACGCACTGTACACCTGCTAGGAATGCTTCTTCCAGCACGTAGAAGGTGATTTCTGACTTCAGCAGCCGTTTTAAATCGATTCCTCAACATTATTGATACCATATAGCGATCCTCCCGCGCTGTTGTGCACCTTGCACCTTGTTTGGCCTGTCCCTGGTCCAGTCTCTTCAATTTGTTGAAAATTAAACTCTTCTACTTGTCCATAGATATTCACTTTATTAAACTAAACCCAATCGGTTTCTCTTATAAGCATTCTCAAGGGTTTTGAGCTATTACAAAATATTAACAATTAAAGATTGTTTACATTTTTTACCTAAATCTACTGTTTGACACATGCGATAATGTCAAATAAATCTACTGTTTGACACATGCGATAAATGTCAAATAAATCTACTGTTTGACACATGCAATAAATGTCAAATAAATCTACTGTTTGACACATGCGATAATGTCAAATAAATCTACTGTTTGACACAAGCGATAAATGTCAAATAAATCTACTGTTTGACACATGCGATAAATGTCAAATAAATCTACTGTTTGACACATGCGATACATGTCAAATAAATCTACTGTTTGACACATGCAATAAATGTCAAATAAATCTACTGTTTGACACATGCGATAAATGTCAAACAAATCTACTGTTTGACACATGCGATAATGTCAAATAAATCTACTGTTTGTCACATGCGATAATGTCAAATAAATCTACTGTTTGACACATGCGATAATGTCAAATAAATCTACTGTTTGACACATGCGATAATGTCAAATAAATCTACTGTTTGACACATGCGATAAATGTCAAATAAATCTACTGTTTGACACATGCGATAAATGTCAAATAAATCTACTGTTTGACACATGCAATAAATGTCAAATAAATCTACTGTTTGACACATGCAATAAATGTCAAATAAATCTACTGTTTGACACATGCGATAAATGTCAAATAAATCTACTGTTTGAAACATGCAATAAATGTCAAATAAATCTACTGTTTGACACATGAGATAAATGTCAAATAAATCTACTGTTTGACACATGCGATAAATGTCAAATAAATCTACTGTTTGACACATGCGATAAATGTCAAATAAATCTACTGTTTGACACATGCAATAAATGTCAAATAAATCTACTGTTTGACACATGCGATAAATGTCAAATAAATCTACTGTTTGACACATGCGATAAATGTCAAATAAATCTACTGTTTGACACATGCGATAAATGTCAAATAAATCTACTGTTTGACACATGCGATAAATGTCAAATAAATCTACTGTTTGACACATGCGATAAATGTCAAATAAATCTACTGTTTGACACATGCGATAAATGTCAAATAAATCTACTGTTTGACACATGCAATAAATTTCGAATAAATTTACGGGGTAGTTTGAAATTAAAATCACAACAAACAAGAAAAAAAATTGTTGTTTGAAAATATTAAAGTAAAGTACATTTTTCCGTCAACGATCGAATCACAGTTTGATAATGGGGTTAGTGAGAAGGTGATGTCATATTAAAAACTTTCCCCAGATTATCGGGAAATATTCACAAAAGCCCTTCCTGTTTGACCTACATACTTTTTGTTACAGTTAGCATGACAGTTCATAATTTTCATTTTTATTATATTCAATTTTGGTTTTATCTTTGCTGTTGCATAAGATTTTATTTAAGTAATGTTTGGTTGGCATAAAACGCAGGTTTGGAGTTTTTTAGTAAACGTAATACGATATTCCACCAAGGTTAAACCACCTTTTTGGTTCCATTTGTGGTATCTGTGTTGTTTAATAATGATCTCGGTCATAGTTTAATTTTCAACAAAGATGTTTCATAAGTTAAAAAGTTTTAAGAACTTTGTTGTCTTATTATGCATAAACTTTTATTAAATATAAAAACTTTTGTTATAATATGAGAAAACTAAAATATATAGGGTATAAAGGCGAAAAAAATAATTTATTTTCAGGAAAAATATTAAGGAGTTTTGAGTTTAAGTCTCTGTATAAGAATCAAAGAGGCTAACTGCCACAGTGTAACTATTTTAGATTTTTTTAATATCTTAAATAAAACAGCACCAAACAAAACAATTTCAGGAGATTAGGAAAACATAACTAATTTTCTTAAATTAAAGGGATATTTTTATTTAGTTTCCTGATTCCATCCTTTTTTAAATTATAGTGCAGGCTTACTGCCACTTTACTACATACTTTATGTGATTTACTAGTGGCAATTATTAAATTAAAATTAAAAAAAAATTAAATATGTAGGGTATAAAGGGGAAAAATATATATTTTTACTTTCAAGAAAAATACAAAAAAGTTTAGAAATTAATGCTTTGTTTGAAAATGAAAAAGGCTTACTGCCAAAATGCGACAAAACTTTAAGACTTATTTCGTATCTTAAATAAAACAGCACCAAACATTACAATTTCAAGGGATTAGAGGTACATATTAATTTTCTTAGATTAAAGGGATATTTTTATTTAGTTTTATGATTTCATCCTTTGTTAAATAATAATGTAGGCTTACTGCCACTTTACTGCATACTTAATTAAATGTATTAGTCGTAGGTTTAAAATAAAGTTTCAAGAAAACTCAAATATAAAGGGGATAAAGGGGAGAAAAATATTTTTTGTATAAAAAAATTTGAAAAGCAGTTTAGAAATTAATGCTTTGTTTGAGAATGAAAAAGGCTTACTGCCACAATGCGACTATTACATAATCTAATTCTTATTAAATATCTTAAATTAAACAGCACCAAACATTACAATTTCAGGGGATTAGAGGTACATATTAACTTTATTACATTAAAGGGATATTTTATTTAGTATTGTGATTCCATCCATTGTTTAATAATAGTGAAGGTTAACTGCCACTTTACTGCATACTTTATAAAATTTTTAAGCAGTAGTTTTAAAATAAATATATAAAAAAAACTCAAATATTAAGGGGACGAAGGGGAGAAAAATATATTTAAATTTTCAAGAAAAATTAAAAGAAGTTTAGAAATTAATGCTTTGTTTGAAAATGAAAAAGGCTTACTGCCACAATGCGACAACTACATCCTTTAAGATTTATTTACTATCTTAAATAAAACATCACCAAACATAAACATTTTAGGGGATTAAGCTTACATATAAAATTTCTTAGATAAAGGGATATTTTTATTTAGTTTTCTGATTCCATCCTTTGTTTAATAATAGTGGAGGCTTAGTGCCACTTTACTGCCACTTTATGTGATGTATTAGTGGCAGTTATTAAATAAAAATTCAAGAAAAATTAAATATATAGGGGTTAAAGGGGAGAAAAATATATTTTTACTTTCAAGAAAAATACAAAGAAGTTTAGAAATTAATGCTTTGTTTGAAAATGAAAAAAGCTTACTGCCACAATGCGACTATTACAATCTTTAAGAATTATTTCGTATCACAAATAAAACAGCACCAAACATTACAATTTCAGGGGATTAGGGGTACATATTAATTTTCTTAGATTAAAGGGATATTTTTATTTAGTTTTCTGATTCCATTCTTTGTTAAATAATAATGGAGGCTTACTGCCATTTTACTGCATACTTTATTGAATGAATTATTCGTAGTTTTAAAAAAAAGGTTCTAAAATCTCAGATATAAAAGGGACAAAGGGGAGAAAAATATTTTTTTATTTTCAAAAAAAAAATAAAAAGAAGTTTAGAAATTAATGCTTTGTTTGAGAATGAAAAAGGCTAACTGTCACAATGCCGCTATTTAAAACTTAAAGACTTATTGACTATCTTAAATAAAACAGGACCAAACACTACAATTTCAGGGGATTAGAGGTACATATTAATTTTATTACATTAAAGGGATATTTTTATTTAGTTTTGTGATTCCATCCATTGTTTAATAATAGTGAAGGTTTACTGCCACTTTACTGCATACTTTATAAAATGTTTAAGCGGTAGTTTTAAAATAAATATTTAAAAAAACTCAAATATTAAGGGGATAAAGGGGAGAAAAATATATTTTTATTTTCAAGAAAAATTAAAAGAAGTTTAGATATTAAGGCTTTGTTTGAAAATGAAAAAGGCTTACTGCCACAATGCGACAACTACACCCTTTAAGATTTATTTACTATCTTAAATAAAACATCACCAAACATAAACTTTTTAGAGGATTAAGCTTACATATAAAATTTCTTAGATAAAGGGATATTTTTATTTAGTTTTCTGATTCCATCCTTTGTTTAATAATAGTGGAGGCTTAGTGCCACTTTACTGCCACTTTATGTGATGTATTAGTGGCAGTTATTAAATAAAAATTCAAGAAAAATTAAATATATAGGGGATAAAGGGGAGAAAAATATATATTTACTTTCAAGAAAAATACAAAGAAGTTACGAAATTAATGCTTTGTTTGAAAATGAAAAAGGCTTACTGCCACAATGCGACTATTTTAATCTTTAAGAATTATTTCGTATCACAAATAAAACAGCACCAAACATTACAATTTCAGGGAATTAGGGGTACATATTAATTTTCTTAGATTAAAGGGATATTTTTATTTAGTTTTCTGATTTCATCCTTTGTATACACGACGAGACACGCGCGCCTCTAGCAGAAAATATGTGAACTACGCGAATTTAGGATGGAGTCGCGCGGCGTTACCAAACAGACGCATTTTCACAGATTTTCGCGTTTTTCAGGAAAATATCACGGACTTTTCATGTAAATAAGTATGTAAATAGAATAGTATTAAGTTTAGGAAAATAAATAAATTAGTCCCGTGTGTTTATTTACTCAGGTAGCTGCAACATAGCATAAGCATGAATAAGTAGATAGAACAGCTATCTGACTCTGAATAAGTAAATAAGCATTAAAATAATTTAGTAAATAGCTCAGTGAATAGAATACAGTAAATAGCTACAAGATAGCATTAGGATCTTGCAAAATAAAGATGATTTTCTATGATTGTTTCATTGATACAACTCACTAGGTCTTAGAGTAAGACCTAGGTATAAGATAGGCTACAATACATCGATCTAGGTACTTAGGTATGCTAGGAAATACCTAAGTAGTCTGTAAATAGGCATATCCACGTGGTCTGTTAGCGTTACGACGGTCGGAAGCAGACTGAGGACGGTTGGCCATAGAGGGCGCGTATTTATACTCCTGAGGTGGGGGTTGAGGTAATATAAATACCCGCGCAGTACATTTTTGGCCGCCAGTCCGCTCCCAGACGTCGTAGCGTAATGATCTTAGTACGTATGTGTAGACCTAAGTATCTAGAATAAGTTAGAGATAAGAATTAACTGTAAATAAGATGATTAAAGATAAATAAACAATAAAATAGTGATCCAGGGGGTGAGATAGAATGCCTATGTGTCCGTACGGGAAAATTACTATAAAAACAGGTGGAGCGCCGTCCACATTCATTCACATTCCGAGCAGTATTCCGAAAAGGAAATAGAAAAGTAAGAAAGATCTGGCACTCTACCTAGTTCCTGGCTGCACTCCTTGGGTCCACAAAGCGACGTTTTTGTTGGATTTCACAACCCGGCAATCTATTAAAGTGCAGTACGGCCCGACCCACTGAGCTACCGTGAGGCTGTGCTGCACACTTTGTTAAATAATAATGTAGGCTTACTGCCACTTTACTGCATACTTATTTAAATGTATTAGTCGTAGTTTTAAAATAAAGGTTCAAGAAAACTCAAATATAAAGGGCATAAAGGGAAGAAAAATATTTTTTTATTAAAAAAATATAAAAAGAAGTTTAGAAATTAATGCTTTTTTGAGAATGAAAAAGGCTTACTGCCACAATGCGACTCTAACAAACTTAAGGACTAATTAACTGTCTTAAATAAAACAGCAACGAACATAAAATTTTCAGGGGATTAGAGGTACATATTTTTTTTTTTAATTAAAGGGATATTTTTATTTAATATTTGAGTTTTTTTGAACCTTTATTTAAAACTACGACTAATACATTTAAATAAGTATGCAGTAAAGTTTTTCTTAAATGTTTATTTTAAAACTGCCACTAATACATCAAATAAAGTATGCAATAAAGTGGCAGTAAGCTTTCACTATTATATACAGAGGATGGAACCAAAAAATTTAATGAAAATTTACCTCTTAAATTCTCTAAAATTTATTATTATTTAACTTTTTTACTATAGAATTTCTTTTAAGAAATGTTTTATACATTATATAAATTAAAAGTTCTTAAAAAGAAATTGACCATTCTTAATAAGTTGGATTATATGTCAGATAACTTTTGTCAGCTAACTTCACACACCTGTTTGTCATCCACTTATATCTATCGTACAAAGAAGTATGAAAATGTTTAAAAAACCCATCTCGCCTCTTGCAATTGATAGTTATATTTGGAACGGAGTAACATGTTTTTTGTTTTCAAAGCTAAGTTTGGAAAATTAAGAACTTATCTCCGAACAGCACTCAATATGCAAGCCATTATGGCAAAAAAACTCACTACAACTACAATAAACAAATATTGAGATAAACACATTAAAATAAACAAAAACCGTTGGAAAATATCAATTACCTCGCTAAATCACAAAACAACTAATCAATTCACAAGCACGCACGTCAATAATGAAATGGCGACAAATACTTCTAAACTTCGGAAAAAATGAAACAGAACTGTAGTTACGAGTTAGACACACTGATTGCAGCAGCTGAATATTATCTGATCAATGTCATAGTCCACCAAGAAGAAGCTACCACACTAAACTATAAACCCTCAAACGTTAACGACGCAGTAGGTGAAATTCACCTTAAATACAATGGAGTTCACTATGATGGCGTAAGAATAATCTCTTCGACAGACCCCGAGGAAATCACCAACCTGACACTAACAGTCCATGGCACTATTGAAATACTCAGTGACGAATCATTACAAATATTAAACCAGGAAATTACTCAAACGCGGGTGAAATTCGAAACAAACCTTTCAACCCAGCAAAACCTTACAAACTCAACACTAAACACCACAGGAACAACTACAGAAGATGACGTTATAGCAGACAGCACCGGATATAAAACAATAACAACTACTACCCCCCACATATCCAAAATAAGCACTGGGAACCATAACGGAGGCATAATGGTGGCCTGAACAACTCTGACAGCAGGTTGGCAATTAGACACAAGATAAAAAGTAGGTGACAATCGAGAGGGACGAAAAAAGCTCATGCCTTCCCCCTATCCTACCTTTCAGCTATATCCAGTATTGGCTCTTAGGTGAACACTCGGCTGATCATAATCACCTTCCTCTCCAATCCATTGAGAGAATGTCTTCCCCCCCTATATAAATACCGTACCCTTGGTGTGCCGGCCGCTAGACCGGATCAGGACTGTTCCTGGCTGAGGGATACTAGGTTACTGTTACTACTGATCCTCATATTTCTTTTTGTTGAAACTTCTTGTCCTTTTGAAAACAGTAACCGTTAAATAAAGTAACCGTTATATCCATGGTAGGAGATGGGAACTGTCTTTACCGCGCAATTGTTCATCAAATTAATTCCCTTATGTGCTTTACTTTTGATTACCGGGCGGTTCGACAGGATCTAGCTACTTTCGTCTCTGAAAACCGCGACAACAGCAGAATATATTTAGCGTTACTGAAAACTTGACCCCAGAAAGGCTAATCTCCAACTATATTGATCTACAATTCAAGGTCAAGTTCTGGAAGTGAGAAGATATCATAAAAGCAGCGGCTGAGTTCCACCTGGTCAACGTAGACGACAACACCGCTCCAACGGACCACCTTTTGTTTACAAACCAACGGGTGATCCAGTTTCCGGAAACATTCACAGTTTTTACGACAGAAACCACTATGACAGCGTCTCAATCAACAGTAACTCCACAAAAACATTAATAAGAAAACAAAAACAAAAGTATAGCCTTGGCCAATTGAACACTACACGCTTAAAGTCAAAACTTTCAGAATTAAAACAAACAACTACTATACCAAAGACGGCGAATCGGAAATTACACTATCACGTGAGCACCGGAGCCGACCCCAAAGACAGCAGCTGCGGCCTGAAAGCCCTCTGATGACGTGTACTTCTGACACTCCACGCAGCCTACAACTATGCAGAATCAAGAAGGAAAGCTGGACGACCAATATACACCTAGCTTAATTCTATGTTCCAAGATGTAAAAATGTTCACGAAAAAAACAGAGGTTTTTGAAAAAACATTTCTGGAGACAGGCTCCTCGTAAAGAAGACAGCAGAAGAAATCTACAATTTACCAAAAACAGATACAGAAGCGGAATCCGAATGACAAAACAGATCCACACTTTAAAGCGCAGCTTCCAGTACACCCATATTTATAACACACACACTATCGTATATATTTAATCATTAAATGCTCACTTTACGATGCCTGAATTCGGGTGGGCCTCCAATCTCCCTTCACTCCTCATCCTGCAGCTGCCACTCTACAGTCCCCTCCTGTATACTACGTGGCTCACCGGTGTCTCGGGTCTTCGCACCCTTGCAGCAGAACTGCTGGCTGGATGAGTCACCAGAACAGAGATCATTGAAAATTCTTTACTGCGCGTTTGTTAGGAGCAATCTTGAATACGCTTATCAGATCTGGAACCCCATGTATGACGTGTACATTACGAGGATGGAGAGAATTCAGAAACTCTTTATCAGAATTATAAGTTACCGCATGAGATCTTTAAATACTGAGTATCTCATATCCTGTCAAAAACATCACCTTTTACCTCTTAGTAATCGTCGTAACATAGCTGATATTGTTATTCTATTTAAAATTATACATGGTGTTATTGATTGTCCTGACGTGCTTGAAAAACTCAAATTTCCAGCACCAGATAAGTTGTTGTGTAAGAATACCGCGTTCTCCTTACCCATAGTATAAACTAATTATAGGCAAAGTTCATACTTGTGGCGAGTTTGCGATAAGTTCAACGAGTTGGCATGCGATATGGATATTGATTTGTCTAAATTGTCAACAACAGAGGTGAAAAGGCTTCTTAGATTTTTTAATCAATATTTTCAATGTGTCAATAATTTGATTAACTTCTAAATAATTTGCTAGTTATTTCCCCAAATTCACTTCAAATAGAACAAGTTTTTGTATATCAAGTTTTAATGTAATACCTAGTATGTACTTTAATTTCTAATTTAAGTAAATCCAATTAATCAAGTTGTTACTACTTGAGGAAACTTTTAAATGACTTTATAAATGACTTTTAAATGACTTTAGTAAATCAAGTTCTGGTATGCACGGGCCTAGTGTAATTAGTAATTATTCGAGCACGAAATATTTAACTTACGTACCATCGTTATCAACGATGTTTCTAAATTCCCGATCATTCTGATCGACTTCCACATTTTACCATAAAAACACTAAAGATTGTATTTTTGGCCAGATATAGGAATTTGTAAAACATTGCAAACAATTTCAATGACATAAACACAGCAATCTGTTAATAACGAAAACTGCCAACGCAGCATTTGAGCGGTTTAGTTTAAATATTATTAGATCACTACCTGTCGATAATGTAAACAATAAGTACATTCTCACATTGTAATGCGATCTTATGAAATTCGTGGAGGCTTTTGCTTTGGAAAAAAAAGACACGGAATTAATATTTTAGTATTGAGGTATTCTATACCAAAATCAATAATTACTGACATGGGCAGCGAATTTTTATATTCGGTAATGACCGAATGTGCGTTCCTTGTTACATATTCAAAAACTTCATTCAACTGCAATCCATCACGAGACTTTAGGCTCCTTAGAAAATCCTCATAAGTGTTTAGGTGCATATCTCAGAATACAATGCGACTGGAGCAGTTAGTGACCCTACTGGTGTTTCTCATATAACACCACCGTACATTCAGAATTGAAATTTACGCCTTATAAACTGGTATTAGGCAAACTATCTAACGCTCCTTCGAATGTGACGTCGTATGTAGATCCTTTATATAATTTTGTATACGCTATAACAGCTTTTAAAGTTTTTTTTAAAAGATATAAACATACTGATAAATAGGATAATATACAAATATAATTAAATCTCAAGATATATTTCGGGTCCAACCTGGACCCGGCATCAGTTGAGTATCTTAATTAAAATAAATAGACATTGACATATATAATATAAAAGTAGATGACATGAGGTCATGACATAAAACGACCAGTTAATAACTGTTATAACTGTTAAAACTTTAAAAGCTGTTATAAAGTATATAATTTTAAAAAATGTATTCGCGCCTGCGAGATTATATATTATATTAAGAAAGAAGACATCAAAAGCTTCTACACACTACAATAACTGGTCGTTTTATGTCATGACCTCATGTCATCTACTTTTATATTATATATGTCAATGTCTATTTATTTTAATTAAGATACTCAACTGATGCCGGGTCCAGGTCGGATCCGAAATATATCTTGAGATTTAATTATATTTGTATATCCTATTTATCAGTATATTTATATCTTTTAAAAAAAAACTTTATATAATTTTGATAATTACCTAAAGAACTTAAGTATAGATTACAGGTAGCTCAAAATGAGGCAAGAAAATATATTTTAGAATGTCAACAAAATAGGAAGTTAGTTTATGTTAGTAACAAAATAGACTTGCGCAAAACATTGCTTCTTAAAGACATGTTATGTAGCATTTCATTTCATACCGAGTTACATTACATTATACCATGACACCAAACATGACCTGAGATGAGAGATGAGATGGAATATTTGGTTGTACGCTGCGCTGTTATACTGTACGCTCGCTTTAGTAATAATATGACGTGACATAAAGTTGATCCCCTTCATCAATGATATTTATCATTGCCCTTCATACTTAAACCCAGGCTTAGGACTGGCAATAAACATGGAATAAATTGTCGTGAACAAACAAGCAAACGATAAAACAGACTGACAGGTTAAGGTAAGTGTCATGTGAGAGTTGTGATTTAAAATATTACGTGCAGTGGTGCCAAAGAAAAATAATCCTTACTCTATTTTTAATACGGTTCTAAATAAAAGTCCAATTAAGTAGACAGCACATCGCACCATCGCAGACATCGCAGTGCGAGTTCCGGTTTCCATGCCAGAAATAAATAAACCTTGTTGGAATAGCAATACGGTTCTTTATCTTAATAAAACGCCAACCACACCGCAGCGCAACGAACCGAAGTTCACTCGCACCAAGAACGAACGAACGATGCTACTGAGAGCTAGCGACCAAATCGGTCATGTGGCTTCAGCTGTATTGAAACTCCGTTAGCTACTTCCCTGAACAACCTTTTCCGATAATCTTCGTGCTGGCAGGCCGCGGACGGTGGGTGCGGGTGTAGTAGGGTGAAGAAAAAAAAGAAAAAAAATGTGGGCTCAGCGACTTTAATTTTTTTTTCAAACCATTGATCTGTACTCCTTGTGCACACAAAAAAAAATTTAAATCGATCGGGTGGTGGGAAGAGGTTGCCAGCGTTAATTAAAAGTACCAAAATAATAATAATTTTCATGTGGGCTCAGATATCAGCCGGCGAACGCGTCATCGCACTCATAGCTCACGGCGGCTTGGTACTTTTAATTAACGCTGGCAACCCCTTCCCACCACACGATCGATTGAAATTTTTTTTGGGTGCACAGGGAGTACAGAGCAACCGTTTGAAAAAAAAATTAAAGTCGCTGAACCCACATTTTTTTTCATTTTTTTCCCCACCACACTACACCTGCACCCACCGCTCGCGGTTTGCCAGCACGAAGATTATCGGGAAAGGTTGTTCAGGGAAGTAGCTAACGGAGTTTCAATACAGCTGAAGCCACATGACCGATTTGGTCGCTAGCTCTTAGACTACAAGGTTCTCTTGAAAACTCGGAACAGATCATCGCGCGCGTCATGTCATATTTATGTGTCATGGTGTCAAGGGTAGATCAGTCGAGGAATGTGTAATGAAATGGAACGCGGTCGTGTAATGTAACGTGTAATGTATCAATCGCATTACTTACACATGTCGATTACAAAAACGGTGATATGATATTGCTGAGAAATCAGTCAGGGGATGAATTCCAGAGCATCTATAAAGGACCTTATTTGGTTTTTGGTGAAATTTTACCGAATGTGAAAATTATAAAAAAAAATAAAGAATATTTAGTACTTACATTATAATAAACACTTAGTTTTTTCTAAGATAACTTAAATTAATCATTGTTTTGTTTAGTTATTTTAATATTTAATTGCAAGTATTTTTCTCTTACGGTGGGTGGTGTACTATGCTCTTTTCGGGGAGCTGTAACATACTGTCATGTCATGTATGTAAAATACTGTCATGTCATGTATGTAACATACTGTCATGTCATGTATGTAACATACAGTCATGTCATGTATGTAACATACTGTCATGTCATGTATGTAACATACTGTCATGTCATGTATGTAACATACTGTCATGTCATGTATGTAACATACTGTCATGTCATGTATGTAACATACTGTCATGTCATGTATGTAACATACTGTCATGTCATGTATGTAACATACTGTCATGTCTTGTATGTAACATACTGTCATGTCATGTATGTAACATACTGTCATGTCATGTATGTAACATACTGTCATGTCTTGTATGTAACATACTGTCATGTCATGTATGTAACATACTGTCATGTCATGTATGTAACATACTGTCATGTCTTGTATGCACGTCACGTAGTTAATGAATAATAAGAGTTTTTCATCAATAATCTAATACTGACTTCATATTGACTTTGTCTTAATCCAACCGAGGCATATATTTAAACCTGAACCCACCAGGCTTGGCCTGCCAATTCAATGATTTTGGCAAAAGTATATATTTATTCTTATTGCACACAGAAAACTTAATTCTAAATTATATAATAAAAGTTATGTACAATGGCGTGCTTATCTCAATAATGAGATTTCTTCCAGCAAACCAAGGGTGATAAGGATATTTGAAATAAATAAGATATTCATATTGTGCACGATAATATTTATACAGAAACAAGATTAAATTAATAGTAAGTAAGTATGCCTCAGGCATAGTAAAACTAGAACAGTAGTTTATCTTCAAGCAAAGGTACCTCGCGCGGCTAATATGTGTGCGTGCTAGTACGCACGAACTACAGTACGCACACAACAGCAATATCTTAGTATACAAGGTAGGCGATAGTCGAGGTCACGCCGCGGTCGCGGTCAGTCAAGTCTTTCGAACAAGCCGCCGCCACACCCCCGACACTTCATAGTCCTCGCTCAAGTTATTTACCTACACTCTCACGCGCGCATCTGGCTTGTCCACACACGCTTGTGTGTGTGCGTGAGCTAGTCTAGGGCTGGCAGCAAGCGTGTGAGCGTCGTCGATCGAGAGGGACAACATTTATAGTCAGCAACTTATGATTCTCTTCCTAAATTTTAGCGTGGTTAATCCCTAGGTCCTAGTTCTGGTTCCCCATGGATAAATTTGTATTAAAAATATATATATATCGTCACGACCTGAATGCGCGAGAGGGTGTCAGAGGTGTTCCGAGTGTGAACTTTGAAATGCAAGTCACAGTCCACACTCGGTACACCAGCGTTTCACCTACAAATATTACGTCCCAACGTGGTGGGAGGTGAGCCCTATCGCCGTAAGTACTTTGGGCACAAACACACGATTTTTAGGACATACGGGTTTCCTCACTATGTTTTCCTTTACCGTTCAAAAAGTGGGAAGTACTTACCTATAAGCAAATACGATGCGCATTATGTAAATTCCGAAACTCATTGGTGCATGCCCAACCGCGGATTGAACCTGGATCTCAAGATTGAGAGGCCAGCGTTCTACCCCTGAGTTACCGCCGCTTTTTCATAACTTTAAAAATAAATTAACATAAAAGAAAATGGCTTAGTTCATCCGAAGGAAGCAAATTTGAAAAATCTCCGTTCTTTATTGGTTGCTCCGTTTTCTAGGCATTCATATATACCACAATAACGAACCATACTATTGATTAAAAATCAGTATCGTAATAAAACAAAACAAGATTTATACTTGCGATTTTCGGCACTTGATGAAACATAAAAAGCATCTCGATTTTGAACACAAACACTTGTACTATTTGTTTCATAACATAAAACAAATTTTATGAAACAAATAGTACAAGTGTTTGTGTTCAAAATCAAGAAAACAAAACAAAATACGCGCGCAGCGAACGAGTGCTACTCGAGCTCAGCCTGCCTCCAGATTTACCACTAACTTGCGGGGGACCGCGGGGGACGTTAAATTCGCGCGGGGAGGTGAGTGCCGCTTCTTTACGTAGTAATACTTTATATTCTCTGCAGCCGCGCCGCGCGGCACCGACCACTTCAAATATGTCAACAGCACGCAATCGAACATATTGTACTGTCTTTGGATACCTCAATAATAATTCCTCAAATCCAGAATTATCGTTCTTCAAATAATAATATGAAATGTAAACCGTATTTTATTTGTTCACATTTAACATAGGTACCTATGATCATAACTTTGATATGATTGTCAATTAGTCAAGGTGTTTTTAAACGTGGAGCTGATATGGTTGAAATCGCAAAGATTTTTGAATTTTAGACTAGGAGCCAATGTTTGATTAGATAGATTCTGACTACACACAATTTGATATTCCAGAAAAAAATGCCTTTTTTATGTTTAAGGAGCTTTGTTGAAGAAATGTGTAGTTTATCATAAATATTGTGAACTACATAAATTGTACATGGATGTTGACCAGCGAGCAATATAAGTCTAGGTACCTTAATAATAGAAAATATGCGATGGAACGAAATTTGTAAGTAGTCCTTAAATTGTAAAATTAGCATGTCATTTTATGAACAAACTAAATGACATAGAATTCTCATCGCCCTGATCGTGCTTTCCAAAACTATTTTTGCAGAAGTTATAAATTAGGATGAGGATATACTTCACTTTAAGTAGTATTAATAAGGCATATCGAACTAGACGTAATCGACGTAAATAGTTTCCTGTCACAAATTTGTAAGCATTTTAGATTAAAGAAGTCGTGTTTAAATAAATGAGCTTTTTATTAATACCTACCTCGTATAAGGTTAAAATACGATACTGAGCTCCCGGTCTACACAAAGGTCAATGCGGGGCTCCACGGCGCGGCGGCGGAGTCTTTGTAGATCAAACGTGCCACCAAAGGGGGCCGCCTTGAGAACAGTTCAGCACCACAAACTTATCTATTCCGGCGACTCGCGGCAACAAAGACTATCACTAATGAATATAGAAGTCATTTTAGTTGGTAACATGTACATTTAACGTATGGCTATTCGCACCGCTGTCGCTGCTGCTGCCATCGAGTTGAAGGCCCAATGTAAATAAATTGAATATATACAAACATGATACATACCTACGAAATATATGTATAATATCTGTATTTAAGTATTGATTTTTTATTAGCTACGAAATTAAAAGAAGGGACAACCCTGCAACAGTAGGGATTTAAGTCTCGTACGAGGCGTGAGTTAATATACTGTTCTGGTTTTACTATGCCTCAGGTAAGGATTGTCTTGTGTTTCATTGACGATAAAGTTACCTACCTGAACTTTGAGGTCGTCAGCTCGTAGTACTTTTATTTATTTTTTATTTTATTTTATTTAGGAAACAAACAGTCATTTACGTATAATAAGAAATAAATAGACAATAACAAACAGACCTAAAGTCCCATAAAAATGAAACATTATTGAAAATTTTCGAACACAATTAAACAAGACGGAATAAACTAAAAATATGCTAAACGTTAATGAACAAGCAATATTAACTGTACATTAATTAATTACTTATATAATAATAGTAGTTTAACAATAATATACACACAAAAATTAAAATAAAAAATGCAAAGAACACATTCATACATAGAATAAAGCTTCTCCAACTTTATGTTTATAACCAGATAAGGATAATGCAAAGATATCTATATCGCTTAGACATGTGTTATACGTGTTAGAAGCACGTCGGAAAAAAGTATTTTTTGCATTGTTGTTGTTTTGCATTTTTTTGTTGAGCAGAAGTGTAAATAAAAAGTATCTTTTGAACGTGAAGAGGCACGAGGAATTTTAAATGTAACTTTTTCTAGTAATGCATCGGAATCAATTTTATTGTTAATAATTTTAAAGAGAAATAAAGAATCTAGGTACTTGCGTCTACTTTGCAAGGATCGAATACTATGGCGTTTAGACGCCCTCTCATAACCTTGAAAAAAGTTTCTTGTTCGATACTCAAGTGATTTAAGAAATTTATTTTGTATTCTTTCAAGTCTATCAATGTGGACTGCGTATTGAGGGTTCCATATGACGCAACCAAATTCCAAAATACTACGAACGTATGCAAAAAACAATGTTTTAAAAGTTGCAGCACGTTTGAAGGGCTTTGAAAGTCTAAGTATTAGACCTAAGTTTTTATAGGCTCTGGCAATAATATTGTCAATATTTATATTGAAATGTAGTTTGGAGTCGAGAGTTATGCCCAGATCCTTCACCTGGTCAACACGTTTGATAACATTTCTTTCAAACTTGTATTCAAAATTAATAGGCTTATGTTTCCGAGTAAAGCTAATTGTGTAGCATTTGTCAGTATTAAGGATAAGTTCATTTAGCTGACAATAATTGACAAATCTATCTAGGTCCGATTGTAGTTCGTCGCAATCGTTTTCGGATAGGATAACTTTGAATACTTTTGTGTCATCAGCATACAACAGATGGCATGAGTTTTCTAAACAGATGCTAATATCATTCATATATAAAGAGAACAAAAATGGACCCAAGTGAGAGCCCTGAGGCACTCCGGACTCAATAATAAGATACTTAGAAGTAAAACCCTTTAGTGACACAGCCTGACTCCTATTACTAATGTATGATTTTAGCCACCTTAATAGATCACCGTGTATACCGACTCTTTCTAGTTTTGAAAAAAGTGTATTATGTTTTATTTTATCAAACGCTTTGGAGAAGTCAGTATACACGGCATCCACTTGGCAGCCAGCATCCATGGCGTTTAGTATAAAAGTAGTACATTATAATGAGGTTGATTTCTTAACTTTCGAACAAAAAGACAAAGTTTGAATGCTCTTGATTGATGTAGTACTTGTCCGCAGAGGAGTGGGAGACGAAGGTGGCGGTGGAGAGGGACGGAGGCGGCGGGGGGGCGCTGTACCGCGAGCGCTCGCTGCAGCACTGCGGCGGGTTGGACGTGTGGTGGGGCGGGTGCGCCGCGCGACTACAGAGTCGACGAGCTCTAGCGCTGCAGCGACTACAGCGCTACTGCCGAGAGACACTTCGCTCTTAAATTTCTAAATGTCTACTATTTATACTTTATGAATTATTTGACATTTGTAATATTACTTACATTACAACAGTGTACACATGCAAGCTTGTTTTTGTTGCCCAGCAAATACTTATGCTAACAAGTAGGTACCTACATAATATCACTAATATCTAATTTATATTTTAACTGAATTTAACCTACGGGTTTGCGTTTGCGTACAATGAGTCTTTGTAGCTATCGATTCAGTATACTCTATGGCTACCGAGCCCAAAAATTTTTTTTAAAATTTTTTAATTGCCTTTTTATTTTTTATCTTCGTAGTCCCTTGTACAAAATCAAAAGTTGATATTTTTCCAAAAAAAAACCTAACCTAACCTGCGGATGGCTTAGCGTCATCCAAAAAAATATATATATATAATTTGAGCTTTATTTTATATAACTTCACAGCTCTTTTAATATTAAGCATATTTAAAAAAAAATAAAGAGGTAAAAAAAAAAAAAAAAACAATAATAATAAAAAAAAAAATAGGTTAGGTTAGGTTAGGTTTTTTTTTTTTTTTTTTAAATGAAAGATTTTGCTATGAGATTAGATCTCCCATACCATTTTTTTGTTGTTCTTAGTTTATTTGATGTGTTTATTTTTATTTATATTTCTCTCCGTTACAATGTAATGCTTACTCTATGAAGACCATGCTTAACAAATAATATAGTGATATATATATATATATATATATATATATATATTTATCTTTTTTTTTTAATAACTTTTTAATTTTTTTTTTGCTTGTTTTTTTGTTTATTTATTTATTAATTATTATTATTATTTATTTTTTTACACAATTATATATTTCTTAAATTAACATGCACATTTATGAAGTGTTATTTATTTACTAGAAACAGATTCCCGAGGCCTCGCCCGCTTCTCCCCCACGCATTGCATTTGCGACTCCTGAGTCTCTGTTTCTAATCGCCATTTTTTTATTTTAATCCCGAATTTTCCCGGTCTCGACTGCCAGGGTGTTCTGGATGAGATGAGCAATGTCGTCATTTTCACGGCGAGCCGTGTAGTATACACAGCTGCCGGTATGCCTCGACACAGCCACGACCGCGTGGTGGAAGCTACTATGCAACTGCTGTTTTTCTTTGGCAGTTCTCACGATGACCACTCTCTCCCACGTAAGTCCCTGAGCTTCATGGATTGTGTGGAGACGCGAGCCCTCCAACCCCCCGTACCCTTGGTCTTTTAGGTACGCCTTTTCAGCCTGGGTGTGAACCAGGTAAAGCGTGTGGGGGTTGCTGGGGAGCCGCGTCTCTTCGTATGTTTCCAGAGTCAGGGAACGTGTTTGAGCCTTGGATGAGTATATGCCACTGTAGATCTCCCTTAGGGCATATGCTACATCCATGGGGTTCCTGTGTGTACACAGCAGTTCCTTTGTTATCTTCACGTACGAGCTTGGACGTTTGTACTTCATCGGGAAAAGGTTCTCTCGATCGATGTAAGGGACCTGGTTGTGGTCTCTTTGGGGGCGGTAGTAAAATAGATAGTTACTATAGTTAGATGGTTAAGTATGTAATATATATTGACGAAAGATGAATTGTTCCGGATAAAATGATTGTTTTTGAACGTATCCGATAGTGGTCTATGGTTTTTTGTCTGTGGACACTTGGAGCTGCCAAAAAGCCTCGGAAAGGCCTACTTTGGAAAAGGATCGCGGTCGATCACAATATTTAATATATTAATGGTTTAATACGAAGAAAATTGATGTGAATATCATAAAAACATTAGTGAGTCAGGGTCTGACAATATTTTAGCGAGAAGGCCACTTTTAGTTTAATTCCTGTGTGTGTGACATAACCTGCATACATGCGGTTTCCAACAAGTGCGGAACTTTGTCAGGTTACCATATCTTCTGGGTTTGGATGCATCCAGGTGTAGGTGGGTTGTGTTTAGGTTCTCCGTGGAGGTGAGCAACGTGTCACAACACCGGCACACTTTGGACTCCGTGAACGGAAGGAATTCGTACTGCGGACATCATCTAAGTGCCATTTTCTGGTAGGAAATTTTGTACTTACTTTTTGTAGAATATAAGCAGATTGAATTTACATGGACGTGGATTAGGGACAGCTTATGGGCCCCTGTTCCAACTGCTGATATCGCCTTTTACCATACAACTTGTGGTAGCATGATCGTGGTTTGTCCTACCTTCAGATTATATACATTTAAACAGCGGAACTGGGCGGCCCCAGTTGAACTGAACTGTTAACATAGCTAGGCTATTTACATGATTGTATTATTGATATGTTATTGATGTAGCAATTACATTGGATTTGTTTAGTGCTTTGAGTAGATAATTGATTACCGGAGGGTACCACATTGATGTGGTTCGGTAATATCAATATAAATTGTTAATTTAGTACATATAAAGTGTTCTTGTACTCCAATAACATAATCATATAACGGTTTATATTATAGATTTGGAAATCAACTTGTTAGCTAACATACTGTTATCTTGGCATGAATTTATGTACTTTCAAGTTATATAAAGTTGCATAGTGGAATGTGCATTCGGGTTTGTGTGTATTGTATACACCAAATATAATTTAAATTTGGTATTGTTGTAATAGGTAGGTAACCTAATTGTAATTTGTATTGTAGGTACACTACATAGTATTGTAATTGGGAATTACATTTGTTAATTAAATTCTGGAATTAGTTAGGAACCTATTTGTTTGTTTTGTATTGCTGGTACAGTACCTACATAGCATTGTAATTGGGAATTACATTTGTTAATTAAATTCTATTTATAGGTAGGGTATCTATTGAGCAGTGCTTCTGTGTTTTGTGCATTGTCAGGGTGTTTGCTAAATAGTTTTTATTTATAAATTTCCCGGTTCATTGCGGCGAGATGTCCAAGTCTTACAAGGCTGCGTTGGCGAAGGAGCTCCGCTGGTTTACAACCGTCCAAGGATTGCTATCTCGATCGGATCGTGACACTGCAATCCTGGAGAGAGCCGAGCGGATGCATCAGCGGCTGGCAGACGCAGAGGCGGCTGTGGCAGCACTAGAGGAAATGGATGAACTTTTAGACGGGTATGTTACGGATTTGGCCAAGATAATGGAAATTTATGATGATGTAACTGAGGCGGCCTCCATGATCAGGAAGCGGCAATCGGGCAGCCCGGTTGTTAGCACACCTAGACCAACAGATGGCGCCACTGGTAAGAGGCTGGTTATAACGTCGAATAATATTGCTGAGCTAAAGAGGCAAAATTCAGGAGGTCCTGTAGTTGTCACGCCTCAACCGGTAGATGGCGTGTCTGGTAGTTTGGCTAATTTAGAACTGAATAAATTCAATGGGAAAATTCAAGAATGGGTCTCAAATAGGAATATGTTTACCTCATTAGTAGAGTCTAGGATAGATTTGACAAAGGGGCAAAAGATGGCATATTTGATGTCAACATTGGAGGGCGAGGCCAGGTCGCTCATCCAGCACCTCAGGGTGGAGGATGATCATTATGATATAGCTTGGGACCTATTAAATGATAGGTATCAGAACATGCGCTTACTGGCGGATGCGCATGCGTCTCAATTGTTGACGTTACCTAGGGTAACTGACCGGGCCCAACTAAGGTTGCAGTTGCTGACTCCGGTCACTGTGGCGTGTAATGCCCTTAGAACATTAGGTTTACCGGTGGACGAGTGGTCGTTTTTACTCGTTCACACTCGGGCCCCTGTTCCAACTGCTGATATCGCCTTTTACCATACATGAATCCTTATTTATACTTAATTATACGTGATTATTCATAACTTAAAGGAATGCGGCAAACGTGTGGACGTGCCGCCATAATACTCCCCCCTCAATAAAATGAAATAAAACATATTAATGAAAATTTGCCTAAACAATAAAAAATTAACAATAGATATCAAATACAAAATTTGCAATAGAACATGCTGAAATAATATTAATATTATAAATATTGCGTTTCTAAGTTATAACAACATAGTATACATTTTTGTTAGCACTGGTCACAAATTGCTTCTTTACAGCGTTTATAAAATTATTTCTATAGAAGTTGACGTCATGACACCCAAAAATATTTTACTCCTTTTTAATTCTTCACAGCTTTTGATTTAATTGTTCTCATGTCTTCTCAATGCTTGGTCTCGTTTTCTGATACCAAGTTTCGATGAGGAAGTAGTCATAGCGCGAGGTTGCTTGCATTTGCCAGGTTGCTCCAGTCTTCGTTAAGTTGAGACGAGCGGTGCTGCTGAAGATGAGTGTCTTCTGTGCAGTTAGTTTGCTCTAATCCACAGTGAGTCGGGATGAGCGGTGCTGCTGAAGACGAGTGTCTTCTGTGCAGTTAGTCCACGGTGAGTCGGGACGAGTGATAAGGGTGAGCTGCAGGACCAAGAAGCTATGAAGGCTGCATTTGGTCTGGTTAAGCTCGAAAAGTGCTGGCTGCTGCGCGAGTGTTGAAGAACTTGTTTTGTTTGTACTGCGAAGATTTGGCTGCTGGAGTTTTTGTTTGCCCGTACAAAAACTTATACCACTTTTTCAGTCGGTAGTGTTAATTGTTAGACGGCTATTTTCACACAGTGTGTTTAGTTTTCTCCATTATATTACCATAGAATTTTGTTGATGTTTCTTGGCCTTGATCATGACGAATAACGCTGATGAATGCATTCCGCTGAGTGCTGCGTCGATAGTTACCGTGACCGTGCTGCTGTATTTTTGTTGAATTGCATTTTTGCCGTGTCGTGATGCAGGCGATGAAGTCAATTTGTATTGCGCCGTGCGCCCGGGGATCGGTGGTGGCGGGTTACAGACGATGCAGTCAATTAGTATAGCGCCGTGCGTCCGGGGTGAGATGGTGGCGGGTTACCGGTGATTCGTCTAGTTCAAGTTTGGGTGTTGCCGTGCGTCCGGGGTGAGGTGGTGGCGGGTTCCCGGTGATTACGTCCAGTTCAAGTTGGGTGTCGCCATGCGCCCGGGGACCACGCCGGGTCCCCGGCGATAATGTTCCAGTCGGGTTTTCCTGGTGTTCACGTCGGGTTGGTTAGTTCACACTCGGGGTCACCAATTTGGGGGCGGTAGTAAAATAGATAGTTACTACCAGTTAGATGGTTAAGTATGTAATATATATTGACGAAAGATGAATCCTTATTTATACTTAATTATACGTGATTATTCATAACTAAAAGGAATGCGGCAAACGTGTGGACGTGCCGCCATAGTCTCCAAGGAGTAGAGACTCGCTGGCGCGGGTTAATTTTATGGCTAGCACTATGGCTCCAAAGTGGACCATGAGAAGCCGACTGCAGCTCTCACCTTCACTCACGCCGTTTGCCAGCAGGAAGGCAATTGTTGCACCTAGAATTTTACGGCTCTGCCAAATTTAGGCTTGAGTTTTTCGCAGAGGTCTCTGGCTCCTTCCAGTGTAGTCGTCACTACCATGTCCCTTTCACCGTTGACATTATTCACCACCCAGGTTGTTTTCCCGCTCCCTGGGACTCCGTTGACCCACTCCATTTTAGGCGTCGGCAATTGTGTGAGGGTTTCGGTGGTTTCAAGGCCCCGTGGCAACTGATTTGCCATGTTAAGGATCCTTTCTTCCAGCATTACCCTCGTGCACTTTGCGACAACTGCTATTGGGTCATCAGGTGGGGTGGTGAATATTGGCATTTCTATCCGGGTTGACTCGTTCCTGTTTAGCACCACGAAACCACAAGTGTCGCTGTACGCGGCCATGTACTCTCCCGCCATTTCTCCGCACACAATTTGGGGAATAGCGTTATTGTACACCACCGCGTCACACTCTTCGAGTTTCGCCTGTAGCGATCGCTCGTTCCCTCGGCGATGGGCTCGCAGGATGGTTTTGCAAGTTTCTCAGGTTAGGTTAGGTTAGGTTAGGTTAGGTAAGGTTAGGTTTCTATAGTGTGCAGCGCAAGATGGCAATGCGGATCGCCCGCGGATATCGCACGATATCGTTCCAGGCGGCGACGCTCCTCGCGCGTTTTCCACCGCTTGATATCCTGGCCGATATGGATGAGAGGGTATTTGCCTCAAGTCGTGGCATCGACTGTGGTGGTGAAAATGCGCCCCAAGAGCCGCTGGAGAGGGTGAAGCAGCGGGAACACCGCGCCGCGCTGGAGTCATGGCACGATAGGCTACATGAGCCGCAAAGTGCCAGACAGCGCGTAGTTGGTGCAATACTGCCCAATTTCTGGACGTGGATGATGCGAGGCTTCGGACGAGTCACGTACCGGATGACGCAAGTGCTCACAGGGCATGGCTGCTTCGGTGAGTATCTGTGTCGAATCGGACGTGAAGAGACGGCCCAGTGTCACCATTGTGATGGTGATCTGGACTCGGCGCAGCACACGCTCGAAGAGTGCCCTGCCTGGGACTCCGAGCGGCAGGACCTGGTAAGTCAGGTTGGGCAGGACCTCTCTCCACCGGCGTTAGTCAATTCTATGCTGACAGGGGAGAGTTCATGGGAAGCCGTTACCAGGTTCTGCGAGAGCGTAATGGTGCGGAAAGAGGAGGCTGAGCGGGAGAGGGAGAGGGCCAATCCCGCTCGAAGGAGGAGGCACCGAGGAGGAAGAGGTGACCACCTCCATACCGCCCAGTAGTTCGGGCATAGAATAAGACTACGGTATCCCCTGCCTGTCGTAAAAGGCGACTAAAAGGGGCTCCCGAGCTGCGGATGCGTGGGGTGGGGGCCCTTCGTATCTACTAAACAGCTCCGGGAGGATGGCAGCACGATGTGGTCTCGTGCTGCCTTGGCACCGAGAGGGTGCAAGGGGAAGCAATACTCAGCTTCCCCAGGGAGGGCCGCAGACGCGGCGTTGCGCCAGAGGGGCACCGGTGCGTTCCACAGGAGATCCCGGAGCCCCTTGATTGGCGTGGAGGAAGGCCACCATGGGGTTTTAGCCGGTAAGAGTCTGGCATAACCTCTCCCGCTCCCCCAAGCCGGAAGGTATCCATGAAGGATTTCCCCATGTAAAAAAAAAAAAAAAAAAAAGGTAAGGTTAGGTTAGGTTAGGTTTTTTTTATTTTTTTTTATTTTTTTATAGTGGTCAGAGGATTTATAATCTAATCAATTAATTTTTAGCTGACCCTTTCTTTGGGTGTGTTTTGGGGAGGGTCTTCCGTCCGAATTAATTAAACGACATCATGTTTACTATATAAAAATATAAAACTTTACTTATTCTATAATTAAGTTTAAATAATTTTATGCCTATTTTATGTTTTCTTTTGTTATTTTTTGTATTCACGTTTGTTTCTTTTCATCCATTGTTTTTTATTTCTTTCTTTTTTTTCTCGCTGTTTTTTTATTTTTTTTTATTTATTAATTTCTTTTTATACATTATGATACGTATTACATACATTCATTCTAGATTATCCTGGACGAAAGAGACTCCCGAGCCTGTGTTTTGTTTTCTTAATTACACAATTGTTTTTTCATTAATTACTTATTATTTCAATAAAAAAAAAAAACAATTAATTACAAGCAGAGTTTACAATAACAAAATCCAAAATAAGAAAACAAAATAAAACTTATAAATTACCCCTTAAAAATATCACAAATTTAATCACAGTTCAAAATTCCTTACCTATTTATTTCTTCGGGCCGCACATCTTACGACCCCCTCTAAATATTTAAATAGAAGGTCTCGTTTTTCAGCATCCGCAATTATGTCCGGCAGCTTGTCTTTACTAAAAACATTTTCTATTTCCATCTCCAGGTTAGCGCTCCACAGACCGAACCTCGGACAATCGAAAATTATATGCCATATCGTTTCCTCCACCTCTGGATCGCATACGCAAGCGGGACTGTCCTTTAGTTTGAATCTGTGCAGGTACGATGCAAATCCTCCATGCCCTGTAAGGGCTTGTACGATCGGGGGAGTTAATTTGACCTTCCTTACGATGTTATGTGCTTTCGCAACATCAGGTAGGAAGGCCTTTGTAACTCCCCCCGTACTTGTGGAGTCGTACCTGCACTGCCACTTCTGGACAGTCCCCTCTCGTATGGACCTCTTTATGTAGGAGGTGGGGATGGCATTGTAATCCGCCGAGGATTTCTTATGGAGGGCTGCGTCTTTTGCCAGCTCGTCCGTGCGTTCGTTTCCAGGCGTACCGACGTGTGCCCTCAACCAGAACAGTCTCACGTCACGGCCCTCCCGCCGGATGTCATGCACGCATCGCTCAATGCTGTGTGCCAGGGGATGAAATATCTCCTGGCTTCGGAGCACGTCCAACGATGATCTGGAGTCGCTCAGAATATTTACGAGTGACTCCTTTCCATCCCTGACCTGCTTCACAGCCCTGAGCAAGGCGTACTTTTCCGACTGAAAGACCGTGCAGTAAGACTCGAGGCGGAACTTCGAGTACTTGGTCTACCTACCGTCTTTCCACCACGTGAGTGCCGCTCCGACCTTGCCCTGTATTTTACTACCATCGGTGTAAATACAGGGCCCGGTGATATTATGAGCGGCAACTGTGGAAGGTGTGAGATCGTCCAGGCACTCGAAGTCCAGAACCTCTCGTTCCGCTGGATGCGACTTAATGTCGTATGGCACACGTCGTTCCGCCCTTCTATCGTCGGGTATATGCGCTACGTTTTCTCCTCGGTTAGGTTAGGTCAGGTTTTTTTTTTTTTTTTTTTAAATGAAAGATTTTGCTATGGGATTAGATCTCCCATACCATTTTTTTGTTGTTCTTAGTTTATTTGATGTGTTTATTTTTATTTATATTTCGCTCCGTTACAATGTAATGCTTACTCTATGAAGACCATGCTAAACAAATAATATAGTGATATATATATATACTTATCTTTTTTTTTATTATTATTATATTTTTTTTATATATATTTTTTTATTTGCACAATTAAATAATTCCTAAATTAAATTAAATTAACATGCACATTTATGAAGTGTTATTTATTTACTAGAAACAGATTCCCGAGGCCTCGCCCGCTTCTCCCCCACGCATTACATTTGCGACTCCTGAGTCTCTGTTTCTAATCGCCATTTTTAAATTATAATCCCGAATTTTCCCGGTCTCGACTGCCAGGGTGCTCTGGATGAGATGAGCAATGAGCTATGCCTGAGCGAATTCGGAGACTTCGTCGCCGGCTACGAATAGCGCTATTATTTTGTTGTTGGTTAGGTTAGGTTAGGTTAGGTTAGGTTTATTTTTTTTTTCATTTTAATTTATTAATCAACTTTCTGATTTACTAGGCACTCCTCTGACGTGAGTAGTCAGAGGCCTTTGTTATTTAATTTTAATTGTGTGACCCGTTTTTAGGGTATTTTTGGGGAGGGTCCTCCGTCTTAAATAATATCAGGGTTACATCAAAACTTAAATAAATATACATAATAAATTACTAAATAAGCAATTCGGTTCTTTTTTTTTTCATTTTTGTGTTTCCTTTTTCTTTTTTTATTCATTTTTATTTTTATAACTGTATATATATATTTTTTTTTATGTTTATATATATATATATTTTTGTTATCTTATTTTTTTACATAGTTTTATTTGTTAACTTTACACATATATTCATATGACGCTTCTTATATAAACATGGACTGAGGAGCCTCCCCGAGACTATTTTTCTTATCTACATAACAGTTTTCTAATTTTAACATTAAATCAATTAAATAATACAAAATAATTTAATAATTTCAATTCAATTTAGACATAAAAATATATAAATTCAATTAATTCAATTCGTATTACAATTTCAAATAACAATAATTAAAACAATTTTTATTAATACTAATACATAAAATCTTAAATCCTATTTATTTCTTTTGGACGCACATCTTACTACCGCATCTAAAAAATTAAGGAGAGCATCCCTCTGCTCTCCATCTGCTATTATCTCCGGCAGCTTTTCTTTCTTAAATGTAGTGTCAATTACCATCTCCAGGTTAGCCCTCCACAAACCGAACCTCGGACAATCGAAAATTATGTGCCATATCGTTTCCTCCACCTCAGGATCACATACGCAAGCAGGACTGTCCTTCAGTTTGAATCTGTGCAGGTACGACGCAAAACCTCCATGCCCTGTGAGGGCTTGTACGATCGGGGGAGTTAACTTGACCTTCCTTATGATGCTATGTGCTAGAGCCACATCTGGTAGGAAGGCCTTTGTAACTCCCCCCGTACTTGTGGAGTCGTACCTGAACTGCCACTTCAGGACAGTCCCCTCCCGTATGGTCCTTTTGATATAGGAGGTGGGGATGGCATCATAATCGGCCGAGGACTTTTTGCGGAGGGCAGCGTCTTTAGCCAGCTCGTCCGCGCGTTCGTTTCCAGGCGTACCGACGTGTGCCCTCAGCCAGAACAGTCTCACGTCACGGCCCTCCTGCCGGATGTCATGCACGCATCGCTCAATTCTGTGTGCCAGGGGGTGTAATACCTCCTGGCTTCGGAGCAGGTCCAACGATGATCTGGAGTCGCTCAGAATGTTTACGAGCGGCTCCTTTCCGTTCCTGACCTGCTCCACAGCCCTGAGCAACGCGTACATTTCCGACTGAAAGACCGTGCAGTAAGACTCGAGGCGGAACTTCGAGTCCTTGGTCTCCCTACCGTCCTTCCACCACGTGAGTGCCGCTCCGACCTTGCCCTGTATTTTACTACCATCGGTGTAAATACAGGGCCCGGTGATATTATGAGCGGCAACTGTGGAAGGTGTGAGATCGTCCAGGCACTCGAAGTCCAAAACCTCTCGTTCCGCTGGATGCGACTTTATGTCGTATGGCACACGTCGATCCCCTTCAGTATGTGCTTGTTCTGATTTAACAGGGCTTCAGCAACATACTGGTTTGTGTGTTGGGAGATCACGTTGCGGATTATGACCATCGGGAGTTTTGACTTGGCCTCTCTGGCAGTCAGTCCCTGTCCGCTCCCACCTTCGAGTTTTTTGAGGAAATCTTCCTGAAATCCTCTCTCTCGCTGCAGCTCAACACTACCTTCCCATTTGCCGCCTTTCTGCAGCGGTCCACCCTAATTCCCGTCGTTTTTGCGTCCAGCACACGTCCCAACGTCTCGACGACCTGATCGCCCGTCATACCCTGGTCTGTCGCCGAGATGATGAGCGTGTGTGCTCAGTGACAGTGTGTGACAGTCCACATAGGTGTGAGGCTCACCACAGTGACTGCACGCGATGCCCTTCTCCTTGCACACTCTTTTGGAGTGGCCGTACCCCAGGCATCCCGTGCATTGCACCAGTGGTGAGTGGTCCTCGATCGACCTCCTCTGCAGACCTATGTGGACTGTGCCCGCCTCCGTGAACCTTTTCCAGAGATTTGGATGGAGCTCCACTATGAAGTGGCACTCATGCGGGTTCCTCGCTTTGCGGCGATACAAAACCCTAGGGCACTCCGCTGGTGGATCCACTCCTCCCAAAAGATGTTTATTTTGGGAGAGCAACGATTCCACCACGTCTTTGTCACTTTTGTCTGACAAGACGTTGCGGATGCAGACTAGTGGCAGTTTGTTTAGAGCCGCTCTCGCCTCAAATCCGCTGCCACCTGCGCCAAGAGTTTTGGAGATCTTCTCCGCATCCTCTTTCCTGCTGCAGCTGAGGACTACCCTCCTGTTTGCCGCTTTTCTGCAGCGATCTACCCTGATACCGGTAGTTTTCAGGTCCAGCGCCCTCTCCAACTGCTTCACCACCTCTTCCCCTGAGAGGGTAGAGTCTGTGGATGAGACAATCACAGAGTGCGCTGGTCTGTCATACCCCGGCTTTTTCAATGCCTGGGCGTAGGTGAGCGGCGCAGC